>JAJMJU010000007.1:0-477762 GCA_030563705.1 Australozyma bambusicola | reverse complement strand
GACTGTTCCTATCGCTGTGTTGCTGCGGAGCAATAAGGGCACATTTAGCGTGAATCAACGATAAATGCCCCTTTCACCAAAAATAAAAATGTTTACGACACAAGAGCGGTGTAATGTCAACTTTCCCCATTTATGAATTCAGTTACTCAATACCAAGCCCTATGGATGTAATTCCACCAGGCAATGATCGAACGAAGAAAGGCGCCGCACAGCTTAATATTGATGTCGAATCAATCTCGCAAAGGTGATAACATCGGTAATCGATTTCACAGTTTTCGTTCATTGCAGTTATATCTTCAAGTCAAAACCTTCCAATAGTTGGCATGAAGTAGCATTCATCTCCAAAGTCAGAATTAGTTTTTTTAGCTTAATTTTGCGAACCAGTGTTGATACAATACCGGTAAGAATGGATGTCGGATACTGCGAAATGATTGTCATGATCAATTGGTGCAACATCTATTGAACCAGAACCGGTTCAATTCTTCATTCTAGTACTGGCTCCCAACTTCGTCAATGAACTTCAATTATTCTACTGGATAGGCTCAATTTTTGGGACGGCCAATTTGGGACTTGTCTAATTGACTGACCTTTTGCTGTGATAGAGTTAATTGTATGACCGCAATGAGAGTGCTTTTGGGATCAAACAAATTCTTAATTGCAGCAAAGGCTCGACATGTCAATATTTCCATCTGCCGTCGTATTGAAGAAGGGCTATCAATTATAAACTTTCTAAACTGACTTGGCAAATAATTAGTCTATACTTGAGATAAATTGAAATCGCGGGCTCAATCAGTGGGGACATTAATGAACGATACGGAGAAATAATCGTGTCTGTACGTATTAGATAAACATACGTAGAGACTGCATTTACGAAAATAAGTCGGCAATACCCAAAAAGAACGCGGTTCTTTAAATGAAGATCTAGATGTTGACCTCTCAGTAATCAGAGACGTCATCCTTTTTCTCGGTGCAACATGTTCCAAAAGGCTTTTATATTTTATGCTGACTGTTAGTGTTCTGTTCTACTTTTCAGAGGTCAGTTGACCCACTCTTATCTGGTTTCAATGTTGAGTGGTTTTAGTGTTTCTCTTCGTTAAGCAATTATTAGCTGTTTTAGGTTCGTGTAAACAGCATCAGCATGGGATGGAAAAGAATGTCAGGTGCCAGGCATATATTAATTATTGAAAGCTCCATACAAAGCAACACATTTGACACTTACTTTAAGTATTGCTTATGCTAGAGTTCTGCTTATGTATTGGTCACTGACCGAATTAATACACAAGTAGGATTTTATGATGGCAACTCCGCCAAATAATGATAGATCACAAGTGGTACACTTGATCTAATCCCGCAGTTTTTAATGAGTCAATGGAATAGTTGGACTAATTGAGATGTTTTTAAATGCTTTGCGCTATTTATTCTCTCAAGTGAAGAGTAGAATTACACAAAAGGTTCAGAGTAGTCGTTAATCGCTGTCCATTAGTTTGCAAAGTTGACATTATGTTATACTTTGGAGTAAGGATTCCCTTTTGCCTTAAACAGAACAATGAGTGAAAAGATTCGAGCTGAGTTTACAAGAGACTCGATTCCTCGTGAAATTAATAAAACGATCTTCTTGCTGAACAAGAGCAGTATCGCTCATTATGAAACAGAAGGCCACTCTCTATGTAACAGTAAAAAAATCCTTTTAATGACCCTAAGAAATGGTGTTACACGAATGCAGAGTCCTATTTAGTGTAGGCAATATTAGTAATGTAGGTCCGTTTCTACAAAATTGTCAGAAAACCACAAAATAAATTCGCTTCGCTCGTTTGTAACTTTTCTGAATGTGTTGCAAGCGAAAGCACTTAAATGCATTTAGAAAATAGATTCAAATTTGACATATGAGTAAAACCTGTGAAGACGCCTGGCAATAATCAATTTAAACATAACCTCAATCATTTTAATAGGGAATTCTGCAAACGCTGCAAAGCGTTCTGCATGATTGAGTCCTTTCACGCCGTGAAAGACTTTAGGATTCTGAAACAGACGAAAGAACAAGTTTGATCAACGACTACAGAATTAAGGCGTCACGGAAGAAGAAAGTTGTCTTATTGTGAAATAACAAAAATTAAGTGTTTTTAATGAACAAAATAAAAACGCTTCCCCATGAAAGGTGTCGTTTCTTCAAATGATGAAACTGAACGGGAATGTAGTATCGTAGAATTAATAAAGATGGAAATTGAATTTGTTTGTCTGCTCATTAAACAAATACCTTTTACTAATGGGAACATAGATTGAGAACTTCAAAGTTCCCAACTTTACACATCAATTGAGGATGAAACTTACATGCTAATTTTCAGGTTTAGAACATTTCAGCGCCTTTGTTTAACACCAACCATAAACCCGTTAGCAACTTGTACAATAATAAGTAGTCTTTTTAGTTGAGTTAAAGAACACTGCATTGCTATCACTTCCTATAGTTCAATTAGCAAGTAGCAAGTCTTGTGTGAAAATCTTACAACTAATTGTGTGGTTAAAAGAGAAATATTCTAAGTTTGGATTCAAAGACTCACTGTCCTTTCATTTCCACCACGAGTACGGATGTCAATCAGCGACCACACAAGCGACGATACAAAACAAGTTCCAGCAAAGTTTGTTTGCGAAACAAGACAGTTTGTAAGTATCATACGTACTCTTTTCATTCGTAATCCGACCAAATCATCTAACGATGTGATCACTTGAAAGTTTTACGAGACAATCTTTAAGAAGATTCTTATCTAGTGAAGTATTTATTTATTACACGATTGTCAACTTCGCCAGCTTAAAGCCTGTCATACCAGCAGTTTTAAGGCAATACACCCACTCAGAACATGTGATCAAAAAAGATTCAAAGTTGCAGAAGGTTTAAACAATACAAGATCTAGGCTGCATGCACTTGCTGCATATGTTTAGTCCAAAAATTCCTTCAACGATCTGATGTCATCTATCAAGTTTTCCACAAATGACAATGTGCTCGTATCATTGGCCCTAAGAATTGTCTTTTCCTCGACTGAACTTGGCACGATTCTCGAAACGAGGAATTTCGGATGTTTCAAAAGATTTGCAATATAGTTAACGAAGTCATCTCGCTTTTGTGCCGTTTCCAAACCTGGGATTAAAGGCATATCAACGTCGGTACATACTTCAGTAGACGAATGAGCTTTAAACTCCCTTTGGGGGGCCATGAAATTCAAAAATTGGTAAATGTACATGATCTGCGTAGTCTCAAGAACACATGCGCTAGAAATTTTAAGCGAAGACGAGTCTCGTGCCCACAGATCGATACAGAACTCAATTTGGTAGGCGAATACTTGGAGTGTGAGAAGAACTTCATTCAAGTTTTGCCGCTTGGCTAAGCAAGTTACGAGAATAGGCAAAATTCCATTGGTCCAGGTCTGATGGATATGTGGCGCGTTTGTTATAGTTATGCCTCCTTCACGTAGTGGTTGTGAGATGACACTTTCTCGCATCACAATAAAAAGCTCAGAGCCAGCATATTTGCGCATAAATGATTCTTCTAACATTAACAGCTGTGTGAACATAAGGCTCAACTGGGCGAACACAGGATTGTCATTGACCAAAATTAGGTGGGAAAAGGAGTAAAGGCTTCGCAAGCCTTGAATGGTTCCATGTGTAACGAGGGAATCGAGAAGCTTGCTTCTTGAAGACGGAATCATATTAAATGAATTCATGACCTTAAGAGTGGATAAGATCAATCTCAAATAATCAAGTTTGCCACTTAAATCGGCAGACTTACTTTTGGTACGTGACAAGTAAACATCATTTTGAAGTTCAATAATGATATTCGTCGTTCCTTGAGAGATGACCAAGTCGAATAAGTTCTCGAATACATGCATATTCGAGCTAAAACCATCGAACTTGCCTTTTAAACCCGTTAAAACAAGATAAATAATCCTTAGCAAGGCCTTCCGTAGCTCGCAGGGTTTACCTTTTATTACGGTGTGACTTTTATATTTTGTTTCCAAAAGGTCGACGCATGCTCCTAAGATCGCAATAACAGTCTCTGACTTTTTTGCAACAGTGGGATTGTTGTGAAGAGCATAACATATATAGAACGAAAGTTCAGTTCTCTCAATATACTGTTGCGAACAGAATTGGGATGTATATGTGTCGATAGGGTCCTTAATGGTCAAAAGGTAAGGAATCAAGTCAAAGTACAGGGATGTTAGTTGATTTCGTGTGCGAGAACAGAATGTAGCTAGCAAGGCCCCATATGATTTTGAAAGGGCAATTTGTGCGTTGTAGTACTGAATGTTGTCACTACAGGCAATAATTTGCTGACGTAAAGCTGGCCATTCGGGATCTCGTCCAAAGATGGAATCCATAATCGTGAGGTTGTATACTGAAGCAACTCCATAGCGATTTCTTTTTGGGGCCGAGTTTGTGAATTGCGTCAATTTGTATGACGGGTACAAGTTCTCGAATCGACAATGCACAGCTTGGTAAATCTCGCTATTGTAATCACTTATCTGAAACACTCTGGCGAGAGATTCTGCGAACGTATCGTTCGTGAGTAAATTTGACAAAAGCGCTTTAAGTTCCTCATTATTAGTGGAGTATTGAACTAGAGACAAGACCTCTGCAATTTTTGAGTTGGTTTTGCACTCGTAGCAAGCAGCTGTGTAGTCAAAATCATCAGCAATATTCCAAGGCTTTTTATAATTGCTTAATACTGCTATCAATTCTTTCAAAAAAGGCGCATCCGAGTCATCTTTTCTTTCAGTTGTCCGGGAATTGAGTGCAAGAGCTATTGTATCCAAAAGGTGAACAGTGACAGATTGAGGATATTGAGACATTTCGGTCACGTTTTTTTTCAAGATTGGGAGGAGGGAATTTATTTGAGATGCTTTTTTGGTTTTTTTGGACGCAGTGAACTCTCCAAAAACGTCTTTTCCACTTATCAATAATGCCGAAAGGCCATGTTGACCAGCTTCCATCAAGGCACAAAGAAAATCATAAATTGAGATTTTGATTGAGAATTCGTCAAAGGAATTACTCAAGTCTGTAGCAAGAGCATTCGAAAGGATTTTAGCCCCCTTAGGTCCCAAATGAGAAAGCATTGAGGGAGATTCGTCTTCATTAGAGACTCCACTCATTAAAGTTGTCAATAAACTTAAAATCGCTTTTCTATAAACCGACTTTCTCAGATAAATCTCCACAAGCTTGGGTAGCTTTGCGAATAGTTGCTTTTCGAAAGAACTAATTTTCTCGACTTTACTGGAACGTTTTACGCTCAACAAAAGGCCGGTGAATGTAAATGCAGACTCAATCCACATATTTAGCAAGAATGACGTAGGATCATTAGCTTCAAAGACAATTTCTGAAGACGCAAGCAAGTCTATTAGCTGAAAGATCAGCTCTGCTGATCTAGTGACCTTATAGTCATTGTTGAAAAAGGAGTTAAAAATGCAACTTGAAGCAGCAGAAAACACTTTAGTAGGTTTGTCGGCATCTGAAAGCCCCAGTGCAATCCCATTGACCGCTCCCAATATTTTGCTGAAAACAGAAAAAATTAGAAGACCTATTTCAATTTTTTGGCGACCGTCGTTGAACTTACAGCTAACAGTGCTTTCTAAAACAAAGTTCAAGTGCTTCACAAACACTGTTAGGATGTTGCTCTTCGCCATTTCGGGGTAATCTGTCGAATTAGACAAGCAATTCTCAGCTAGCGTAATGATAAACTTCACTAAAGAAATTGTGAACTTATAATCTCCCCTTTTTGATTCAACGGTGCTAAATAAGATTTTAATCAATGCTTCCTTTCCATTAAAAGGAATGAGAGATGATACAGATAGATAAGACCAAATTCTCTGCGAAACGAAGGGCATGAGGCAAATTAAGTTTCTAAGAATGGCCACAGATAAATCAAGACACCTGTTGTGAATTGATTGTTCAAAAATACGAAAAATAAGGTCAACTATGTCGCTATCGTCGATGTAAACGGACAAATACTCTAGAAGAGACTTAATTTCGGATTCGTTAACTTGTTCACAAACTCGTTCTAAAAGCACAAAAAAGTCAGTTAGGATGCTGATCCTTTGTGCATTCGTTGCGTCAAATGATTTGCAAATATTTTCGAGTACTCTTCCTAAAACAGTCCAACCATTATAATCGTGGAGAAACATGACAACGTTCTTTGTTTCATCGTTGATTTCAATGACTTTTGCCTTAGTACCGGCTTCCACAACAAAAGATAACTTGCCATGGCATTCAAATGGCGGACAGACATCTAACGTGCTTGTGGTTTTAATCAAATCAGTGTTGTCAGAGTCAATTTCATACTCAGTAACAGCAAAGTCTTTAGAAAACTCGTAAAGGAACGATTTCATATGCTTAAGCTCTTGAAAAGCAAATTTGCCGTTGATAGCGGAAAAGCAAATGAAAGGGGAGATGCTATATGGAAACTTGGCTCTTGCTAACGTTACGTGTCTTGTACATTCAGAGTCAGTGAAAAAACTCGTCACACAATAGTTGGGAGATGCGCTGAAAACTTCGCCGTAACATCGTGCAATATCGTCTGTAACTGTGATGAGAGGCATTGCCAAAACGAGCAAATCACATAAAGTGACGGAAAAGACATCATCAAATGAAAGCAACTTATGGAGTTCTGAGATTTCTTTGAAGACGTCCGAATTCAGCAAAGAGCTGCGAAGATTTGAGATAGACGTTTGCACATTGCTCAAACTTACGACGGCGAGGAAAGAACTATTAGCTTGACCATATTCCTCCAAGATTATTGATTTTTTATGACTTAGAAGAAGCCAGCTGTATTTGATGACATCATTGCAGCAATCTTTGATAATAATTTCGTTCACATGCATGAAAGCTTTGGGGTCATCAAGATAGAAGGTTGGCTCTTGTACAGCAAAGTCGTGCTTAGGTTCTAACAACTCAAGGGAAATCAAAGTTAAAAGTGCTTCAAACACCCGAAGAGATCCAGTGCCTGAACTTAGGAGGGAAGCTGAATCAGCGCGTTGCATTAAAGTGAACCACTTCCACACAACGTCCTTGTGGCATTTGCCCTTATTTAAAATCAATTCAAAGAGAAATTTTGCCAATTGAATAGCATAAAGAGAATTTTCCGAAGCTATTATCCTTTGAACAGGGTCTTCTGTGCCAGAAGAGCAGGCCTTTAAGTAGGCATTCAAAAAACCTATGCTCGCAATTATGTAGCTATCGCCAGCTAAAACAGAAGTTCCAATTTTGCGCGGAATTATTGGGGCCTCTTTATCGAATCGGGAATTAAAGCATTCGACTAGTAGCAGAAGAATTGTTCTTCTTTCCACGAGAACTGCAGAGACAAACGTTTGGATCACTGACTGTTTAGCCTCTTGGGCGATTTCATCAGGAAGTCGAGACAGCGAATCCAGAAAGGATATGAATGGCTCATCTTTGGGATACCGAGCTCTAGTTTGTATGATTATTCGAAGTGCTTCTTTTGGGTTGATATCCAATAAGTCAGAAACTTTATTGGCAACCTCAACATCTTCAGAGGTAATTCCAGAGTAAATCACATTGCGCAACTTCAAATCTTGGACATCAGTGATTTTTGACGGCAGTTCGTGGTTTTCAAGGGAAAATGGATAGGGCAGCGAGAAGATCGCCTCGTTGTTTGTCAAAAAAGCATCTAAGGCCTCGGACAAGAAACCCAGGGGCTTGGCCTTGAGAAGTGCAAGAGCCAGATCAAAAGTCCAACTGGCCTCGATCTGAATAGGCCGGGAGGGACTATCTTTGGCCTTCTCAATAGCCAATCTGTGCATGCTATCTAAAGTTTAGGATGGTGTTGGTAAGATTTCGAATTAAATTGAGTATTATGTACAGGAGCACAACAAACCAAACAAGTATATAACAAAGTGAATTCGATGATGACAAAATAAACAGAGGATACTTGGGGTTTATTTATTTTTTAAATTTCAGCTCGATAGCCGCTACAATATGGTCATTTTCTCAATAGACCTTGACTTCGAAAACTACTTCAATATTAAGTTTAGGAATAAACACAGACTACGGCGAATTTTCATTGTCTCTGCCAATCCTTCAAACTCTATGTACATTAAAAAAAATAGCTGCGGGATATTTCTGGTGGTATGTGACCGTCGGCTTCTGGTTTCCCTTCAAGAACTTCGTTGTTGAAAGGAAACTCATCCACATTCTTGGGAGTACCTTTTATTGAAACATTATCAATGGCGAACTTATCTGTTCTCACTTTTCCGCTCACTAATTTTTTCCACTCTCTGTTACACTCGGCCACTGTTTCCACGGTCTCCTTCAGATTTCTATACTTCCCCTCTAAGGCAAACACATTCTTCGGTTTCCCGTCAGAAAGTTTGTAGTCCTGAAACCATTGCCTGGTTGCTTTTAGAAGCCCTGGGCAAAATTTCTCAACATCCTCGATATCGGAAACGAGGTCGGCTAAAGGGTCTTTGACATTAATGACAATCACCTTCCAATCTAATTCACCATCGTCCACAAGAGCTAGCGAGCCCAAGATCTTAACTTTCAATACTTGGCCTGTAGATAGGATCTCTGATCCAATTTCACATACATCTAGTGGATCTCCGTCTCCTAGAAGGTCATCGATATTGCTTTTTTCCATTGGATTTTCCCAGGTTTGCGAGAACGCACCATAGTTATGCATGTATCCATGATATGGGAAAAGGTTTTTCACAAAGCGAACCTCTCCCTTCTTGGCATCCTGAACAATTGGATTGCCTGGCAACTTTGTATCTATTTCGAACTTTGCGTTGGACCACCTAGGTACTTCGACTACCATATTTGCAGTTCGAGCCCCAGTATCAAGATTAAGTGGAATATCGTGAAAGTAAGAAACAACCTTGCCGCTGGTATCTACGGCGTAACTCTTATATAAATTGGTGTACTTGGATCCAATGGCTACAGAGGTGAAAAATTTTGTAGATCCTGACAAATGATTTAGCGCAAGACTCAATCTCACACGAGCAATTGCATTTTGATTTTTTGTAACTGCTTGAGTCATTTTCGGGAGTAGGAATGACATTACGAAGCTTCCCCGTATAAAAAGTACACCTGAGCCTGTGAAATACTTGATCCGCGGGACGCAAAAGCGGAGATGAATTGAGCTACGTCTTGGTGATCTGAGACTAATAAAATGAAGAAAAATTTGAGAAACAAAAAGGTTCTACGAATGCTGCCTGTGTCATTTTTTTTATTCAAGAATTCTTAGTTAAGTTGCTTGAGCCATTTTTAGGATTACGATACTTCAAGACCTTAAAAGAAAAGAGATAATTTAAATAGTGCAAGAAATAACTGATTGAACATAGTAAAACTTTCAATACCACCAACTTAATATGGAGGTTTTCCAAGGAAAGCGATGCCACCCTTGCTGGTGAAACCAGAATTAGTATCATACATGTCCAAAATTCTTCTATTTTTGCGAATTTCTTCTTTGGACCACCCGTATGGATCTTGAGGAATCCAAAGGACTGGCATTTTAGCCGAGCTGACGGGTTGGAAGTAAGCTTTCTTATCATCCTCTACAGCTGTCTTCACATTGTACGTGGCAGGCAAAAAGTGTTTGACATATCGGAAGCTGGAGTACACATCGGGTCGGAGGAAACGAACAAAGAAATTCTTGGCCTTCGTCTCTTTGAAGTCCCTGTCTGCAAGAAGTGGTGTGGCTACATGACCTGGAGGAGATGGATTTTCGAGCTCTTCTTCAAGACCCTCTCTCACATCAGCATTTTCAATCTTCTCCTTCAAAAGAAATTCTTGGGAGACGGTGTTACCCTTGGGATTCAAAATTTTACGCAGGTAGTCCGAGTGACCAGTGAAAGAGTTCGTCGTCGACACACCATCCAAAGGCTTCATAGTATCCAATGGAGTAGCGCGAATGAGGTCATCAAAAGCCCATTTTAAATGAAGGTGACAAAATACGGTAAAACCAAGACCGATTGCTTGTAGAACGATTGGGCCATATCCCTTTCCAACGATAAACATACCCAACAAAGCGATCTCACCAATATAGATACCTGTGAAGGTCTGGAAAAGAGCCTTGGGGTAATGAGAACCTCTAGAGTCAGGTGCCTCCAGGAAGACATAGATTAAGTTGTGGGAGTATGCAATGTAAGACAAACCCAAGGCGAATGCCGCAAAGAGAAGAATCATCGGAGCAATAATTGCAAAGGCCAATGAAATGCATGCCAAGTTGATAAAAATTGGGAAAGTGGTACCCCACTGCATGCTTCCCAAACCCGAAAACCGTGCCCATTTCTTCCTGAGGGTTGAATCGAAGATTGCCCCTAAGATATAGTAAAGAAATAAACCAACGATTTGAAGAAGAGAACCACCCGCAATGGTGAAACCTTGCAACAAAAGATAGGAAATATAGAAATTGGAGGATCTGGGCAAATTATTGGCTAAGATTTGAAGAACTGATGTCGGATTCTCAATCACTTGCTCGACAGTGGCTGATGCAGAAGAAGCAAGAGCGGTGACAAGGAATGCGTTGACGATCAAGAAAAAAAAGTATGAGTTATGTGTGAAGTGCTCCGTTTCTTGGTAAGACACGCAACCTGCTACCTTACCCATTCCTCTGATGAACATTGGCAAAAGCGCAATCAACAAAGCCAACATAACTGTTGGTAAGAGGCCAGTTATGGTACCGAGTAACCATTTCGGACATTGCTTAATGAATCCAAGCCAAGGAAGCTTTTCAGTGAGAAAATTAATGTTTGAGATCACACCAACGAATGCCACCGGTACAGCCCAAAATACGACCAATGCAGTTACAGCAGCAATAGCAATTCCTCTACGAACAATCTTTTCCCACCAGAATAGTCTCATATTCATCCAATCGATGTCACCCGGCTCCAAACCAATGAATGCGGGAGTCATTGTAAATGGGGAGTGGTGCAAGATGCATTGATGAGCAATTTCAGCCGAGTACTGATCTTCAAACTCAACAAAGATCGAGTTTTTAGGATGAAATTTTCTATATTTCTTTTGAAGTCGATAGATCTCCTCATCCAAAGTCTTCAACTCTTCTCTACAGTACTCTATCGTATCAATTTTTTGAGAAAAAAAACCTCCTTCCTTGTGTCTTGGGCGCTTGTCTCTTGGAACCCAGTACTCAATGAGTTGCTTCTCATCAGTCAACGATTCGTCAACTTGAATTTCCTTATTCTCTTTGTCAGCTGTCAGAAATTCTTGTTCGTGAGTCTCCTCCTTCATTTCCTGTTTATCTGCCTTCTTCTTGGCTTTCATAGCAGTTTGAAGGAGTTGTGTAGTAGCCTTTTCCAATCGCAATGCCAACGCCTCTCTTCTGTTGACTTTTCCCACCAACTGTCTCACGTTTCTGGTGACATAGATTCTTTTGACACCATTAAACAACTTGAAAAACTGTTTCTCGTCCAACCATGCATCGGGGACTGATTGAAACAATACAGTCCTGGAAGACAACTTTGAAGCGTACAATGGAGAGGTCAAAACTGCAGCTCTCAAGGAGTTAAAGAAATACAATTCTCTATAGATCACGAATATCACTGCTCCGTAGAATGCCCACGAGACGAATGCATGTGCGTAGTAACGGTGGTGGTCTTTGACGTTAGAGATGGACAACTGGTCAAGCCCCGTATTACCATTCCCATTTACGGCATTCACAGGAAGAAGTACAACCCAAGTCACAATACCAATGGCAAAAACCAAGGTCATGACGATGAGGTAACGTAGGAAGAGGTATCCGTCAAGGCCACATTGCTGTATGATGAATGTGTGTGGCTTGCTCAAGAGAATGAACACCCATCGTATGGGGTCAATCGGAAGGGGCTCAGGTCTCTTTTCCTCGGGCACCAAGTCGAAGGAACTTTTGGGAGCGTAGATCCTCTTGAACCTCATACGAAATACAAGGAATGCTCCCATGAATACTCCAAACACTATGGCGTTCGCCGAAAGCGTTGTGAGGACAGCTTGGGTGGATGTCCCCTGGTTCTCAGACATTGCTAGCTTTGAAATAAATCGAAGTGAAAGAAAAAGAAGAATTGTAATTGTAATTGTAACAATAAAATAGGCAAAGTGTAGGGAAGCGGCGCAGATGATTCTCCACTAGGAAGTTATGGTTACGATACCAGATGCCGAATCCGGCAACACATGCACAGTTGTAGGTAAAGCGCGCGATGAGGGGTTACAAGCACTGTGATCACAACAAGTACAGATAATTATACGTAAAACAAAATTTAGAATACTTGGTTTAGTTTGCGCTAATGAATAAACAATTTTTGTTTATCGTGATTATGAAGTGGTTAAACCAGCGCCATTTTCCAACTTTTCTTGCAATAGTGGCCCTGCTTGCAATTTCACATTGTGCAGCGAAGGACTGCACACAAAAGAAGCGACGAACACATAGTTCCCCTTCTAGAAACAAGTTCAGGGGAACTGTCTCCGAAGCCACGAATTCTACATGATATTCGAATGAGTGTGTTTTATATACAATTTGTTCACTTCAATCATTCGAAAGCTCTATTTCAAGTCTCCCCTCAATGGAATCTAAAGAAATGACTCGGAAATCGGTTGTTTTCACTACTTTTCCAATTTCGAACTCGCGCCTTGCAAACCTTCCATTGATGTAGTCGTTTTGAAGTATTTTTATTTGCACCCCAGGAAACTCGAGTATGGACGCTTCGACGTCACCATACCTAGCATCACTTTTAAGAACAAAAGAAAAGACAATCGGCTTTTCGACCGCGCCTTTTTGTTTTAAAAGGAAGTACTTCTCCAAAAACTTACAAATCCAAAACCTGTTGGACTGTCTTTGGGAGGTTTTATTTACAAATTCGCACCCTTGGAGATGATTTGCAACGAAATCTAGGTTGGAAATAAATTGGCGCTTTACGCCAGCATGTTTTAAGAGGAACAGCTCGATGTTCCAATGATTCACCATGTCCACATATCTTCTCAACGGCGAAGTAAAATTCAGATACATTTCCAATCCTAAAGAAATGTGGTTCGCCGCATTGGTTGTAAAACTAGCCGAGCTTAAGATTGACATGATAGCACTGACCTCCTCAGGAGAACTAACTTCTCCTGAATCATACAACTTTGCGGTTAAATTGTCTACGGCAGTTTGGACGTTTTTAGATAGATTGAGATTCTGTCCTTTGTAGATAATTGGTATTTTGAGCCTTGAACAAAACTTTGCACCAGCATAATTGGCTGCTATCATAAAATTTGAGACAAGTTGTTGAGATTTCGAATCGGGTCCTTGATCTGAACTTCCGTCTGAATTATTTGTCAAGGTTATGATTGGCGTAAGGCCACCACTGGCATCCAATTTTATAGCCCATCCATTTTTTATTTCTGAAAAGGGCTTAGTCTCCAGTGTACTTTCGTATTCGACCTTAACACCCAAGGCAGGGTTGCTGAGTTCTAGGCCCTTACCTATTTTTACTCTGACATGTTTAATAATAGACGACATGTGGTACAATAAGAAGAGATTCGACTCATGTGAGGCTGGTGCCAATTTCTGTTCTCGAAACGCTTTGACGTTCTGCACGTCATTTAAAATTTGGTTGACTTTCTCATAAGTGAAGCCACCCGGTAAGTTTGAAACTTCTAATGCTCTAATTTCAGCTGTTTCGTTAATATTCTCCAATACCTTTTCCGCTAACTCATTCGTCACTTTTGTGTAGTTGTTAGAGCGTACGCGGTCAAGGTAACTATTGATCATTGCTTTGTTCAACTTAAACTGAATTGCGAAGGTTCTCTTTTTTTCCTGTTTATTTGATGTCGTTGTCGATCTTAAGCCGCAAATGTTCGAAATAGTTTTTGGAAGCATCATACGAGGTCCTTCAGGTAAATAACTTGTAGCTCCGACGTCAAATGCTAAATGAGCAATGAATGATTTTGGCTTAACTATGGCAGTTGGATTTGCAATATGAATTGTAATCAGATAGCTGTCGTCGAGCTCTGATAGAGAGATCCCGTCGTCAACCTCATGCGCAAAAGCGGAATCAATGCAATAAATTGGAGTATCACCAAAGTCGCTCCTAATTTTTTTCAACGGATCTTCACGATATAATTGATTTCGAAGATCAGAGGGGGGTGTCAGAGGATCTTGGTTTAAAGCTTTGTCCACGTACTTATGATAGTCAGCTAATATATCTGACTCCGCAGAAGTGTCAGTGTAGGGTGAGTTGGTTGAATATCGCCATAGAACTGGATTAAGCAGCTTTTGTGTCTTAAAGTGGGTTAAAATTTGATGTGCTCTTAGCCTTGCCTTGAACGAAGAATTGCCATCAACTAATCCTACTTCTCTGAGCTTAGTGTCAGTTTTTTTGACCAATGTACTAACGAGACTTGAAGTTATTTGGTCATCGATGCATCCGTCAGAAGCAAACGCCCTGAGAGCTTTAACAATCGGTAGACATGACTTTGGCATGAAGTATTCTACGTTTTGATTGCTGAAAAAAGTGGAGAGTTTTTGTTGGTTTTGATAGGATAAAACACGTTCAGCATCTTTATTTACTTGAAAGTTCAATATAGGAACGGGGCGAACACTCACTGGCGACATGATCGACTTCTGAATTTCGACGTGCCACAAGAGGCTAGAGCGCTTTAAACTTTGCATAAATGCTAGATATTGAATGATAGGTATCTTTTGTGGAAAGCATTTCCGAGGAACAAAAGGAACTGTGTGAATTTTAAAATCACATCTGGACGCACCATCCTGTTGCAGGTCTCGAGTGACAAGGTCGTAGAGTTCGAAAATCGAAAATACCTTCTTGTAATTGAAATATTTGTCATTTATAAGCTCCTGGTATTCTCTGTAAAGATGATCTAACTTACGAACATATGTCGATATCAACAGGACACTTGCAATAGATAAGTTTCGTAATTGATCTGCATAAACCTTTCGAGCAGCAGAGGGAACAATAAAAGTATTAACATCAGTGTCTGTAAGAAACTGAGAAGCTGCTTGGGCGACTAACAAATCATCGCCAACATTATGTAGCTTTACTTCATTTCCGATTTCATTTCTATCGGTCGTTTCAAGCTTGTTGATGTCACTTTTCCATTTCTTGCGTTCCAAAGAAGTAGTTTGACGACTTCGAGAAAACGAGCTGTCTGGCATACCACTTGGTGCTATCCCTGGATACTTTCTTTCCAATTGAATGAAATCCAAGGAGTCAACCAAACTCGCCGGTAAAACACCCGGGATACGCAATGAGATGCAGTGTTTTGGACCATAAATTATTTCTCCGTCTTCGCTTAGGAAAGTGTAAGTCTCAGAATTGAGCTCATGCGGTAGTTTCACTACAATATGAAGCTTTGATGCCAGATTCAGAGTTACAATTAGATCCCCAATAGAGATAGGCTGCCGGAGCATGGGCATCGTCAATTTCGCACCTTCAAAGAGTTTTTGCAACTTTACCATTGTTTTCTTATCTTGAAGACCAGCGCGCCAATCATTTGATGGTTGTTGAATACGAAGAAAAGTTCTCTCGCGGCATTCAGACTTGATACGAGACAACAACTCGAAATTTGTTACGGGGTCTTTTGAAGTTGTCGAATTATCGTCACGGGGAAGATTGGTGCTTTCGATGTCTGCTGAGGCACAGAGCTCCAGGTCAAGTGATACCCTTCGATCCCCTGCGGTTTCGGCAATATGTAGTAGTCCATTGCCGAACTTCGTATAATTTTTTCGCTTTTTGGTCGTAAAATCGCGTTTTTGTTTATGGAATTTCCGCGCAAAGGCGGTGACACGCTTCGTAGGTGATTCGAAGCATTGCCTTCTTATCATTAGAGGGTGTATGTGATTTTGCGATGAGGCTCTATCTAAGAAGCTAAAGAACTTTCAAAAAACAACTTCAAAAAAATTGTATCCATATTCCCCTAAAAAAATGATATTCTGTTCTTGAATGCGAATGGGTTGCTTTATAGCTCATTTTTTTTCTTTAAAGAGTAATTGATCTGGTATCGAGTTCTGCAGTGATCAGACGACACCAAGTTAAGCTTATGAGAATTCTGTTTATCCCATAATGTAAGCAATAAGTGAATTTCATGGATATGAAAAGTTGCTCTAAATGTTAGCGCATTAATCCTTCAGTTTGACTAAACGATTTCATTTTAAAAGATCGCCTTTAGAAAACCATGTTTAGCTCTGGAGTATAATTGCCGTGACACGAATAATTAGATATACAGAATCCTACACTCAGATTTTCAATGATTTTCTGTTTTTATTGGACAAGAGAAGTTTTCCAAAATTACGAGTTATTTATGCAGCAAATCACCTTTTCAAATATGCCCCAAATATTTTGAGGTGGGAGTAGCGAAAAAGTTGTTTAGACCATCAGAATACGCAAAGCTCCAACTTTCACATCGAAAGAGAGTACATTTTAAAGAATTTGTCAAAATTTTTTACGCAGAAGCCAAATTCAGCTTTTATTCTGGATCCTAATTCCGCTTCTAGCGTCAAAAACCAGCGAGTTTGCGTTGTTGAATAAACTTTAACCGAAATCGTATTGTTAGCATCATTTTCTTCATAGCAGTATGGAGGAGCATAAATTTTTTGACGAAAAGTAAAAAAAAATGGTTTAAAGGTTTTTTGGAATGCGAAGATGTTTTCAGTTCATATCTTCTTTGCATTTCCCATACAATTTTTACAAAATTTACACTCAGCCTTTGATAATGAAATTTTGTCTCAACAATGTGGAAATTTTGCAAAATTCTAGTACTTCAAAAAAAATTAGTTATGAATCTTTATTAATGAAAATCTTTGACCACGCCATATAATCACCTTTTCTCTTCTCTCCAAATTGACAAGACCATAAAAAAGATCCAATTTTTCTTTGCAAACTAAACGAAGCTGAAATTTAAGGCAGAAACCAAAAAAATAGAACAAGATCTTATAAATCAAACGAGTGAATTTCTTCATTGACCCTTTCATCGACCTTCATTATGTAAACATTTGCTACAACGCGTTTGGTCTATTGAAAAAAAAAAATACTTAATTGATAGTTTTCCTTTCAATTCGAGTAAATATATTAATAACTTCTTGAATTGAATATTTCGAAGTCCTTTAAATCTGCATAAGCTAGTCGCATCACCTCTCTGACGTATATCTATCTTAACCTCATCTGTTGACCTGTACGACCCTAACCATAATACAAGTCGTTAATCTCATCTGTCATGCCGGAATTTTACGTGTCAGCCCCAGGTAAAGTCATTTTATTTGGTGAGCATTCTGCAGTATATGGTAAACCGGCAATCGCTGCTGCACTTTCGCTCAGGGCGTATCTTCTTGTGAAACCTAGTGCCAATCCAGATGAAATCGTCCTCGAATTCCCCGACATTGAGTTGATCCACAAGTGGAACGTGTCCGATATCCCATGGGACGATCTCAACAAGTACATTGTTTACGAAAATGGGGTTCCTTCAATCACAGAGGAATTAATCCCTGAGGTGTTGGACATCTTGAGTGATCTTCTTACAGATTGCACCCTGTCCCTCCACTACACTGCATGCCGGTGCTTCTTATATTTATATTCCAACCTATGTAGTAAATCTGTATCGGGACATCACTTCTGTATCCGTTCAACTTTGCCAATTGGCGCTGGCCTAGGTTCATCTGCATCGACAGCAGTGTGTTTGGCATCAGCCCTCAGTGCACTTGGCGGTTATACCAAAGAGCCAACCCATAAACTTGATGATACAATAACCCTAAAGGATATGAAGGAATCTGACTTCATCGACTCTTGGTCTTTGATGGGCGAGAAATGCTTTCACGGTAACCCCTCGGGAATCGATAACGCGGTGGCTACTCACGGTGGGGCTGTCTTATATCAGCGAATGGCTGGACCTGGAAATCCCTCTGTCCGGACAAATATCCGTAATTTTTCTGCCTATAGGCTCTTACTCACAAACTCCAAAGTTCCAAGAAGTACCGCTAAACTTGTTGCTTCGGTCGCGGCTCAGAACCAAAAGTTCCTGAAAGTTAGCAATTCGATCCTTGATGCTATGGATCATCTTGTGACAGATGCGTACCAAATTATGTCTACACCGTTCCTGGACCGCAGTTCTCTTTTAGAGCTCGTAAACATCAACCATGGACTTCTTGCCGCCCTTGGAGTCTCTCATCCGAGCTTAGAGTCGATCAGACTAATTTCAGATACGCACAAACTTGGAGCAACAAAATTGACCGGAGCTGGTGGTGGTGGTTGTACTATAACACTTTTGAGAGATGACTGTTCCGAAGAAGAATTAAAGAATGCAAAAGCCGAACTTGACAAAAACGGATTCGAAACTTTCAGCACCATGCTCGGCGGAAAAGGTGTGGGAATGCTCCAAGCAAAGGATTTATCACTAGAAGATGTGGCCACTAAGTTTAATGTTGAAAAATTCTCGAAATTGCCTTCAAGAGAAGACATAGAATCTTGCATTGGTACTTCAAATGTCAAGGAGTGGAGATATTGGTAAGAAAGTGTATAGATTAATTGCATATAATTAAAACACCACATAATTTTGAAAACATGTCATAACAGATTGGTGATCTATATGACGAGCTATTTTGGTTCCCTTTCTTTATTATAGACGTACTTATATTCCCCTGTTGAATTCCACCTCCTTAATTTCTGATCCATCTTTGTCTTTGAGTCCGTGGAATTGTTTCTCCAAAGAGGATACGCCGATAGTCCTTCTTTGAGGGAAAACAGCCAAAGCAAAAGGTAATGCGACCAAAGAGGTGGCGAAAATTAAGCCAATATTGACCACAGTCTCAAAAAGTTTTGACTTTCCCTTAAGAAAGCGCAGTCTTTGTAGTCTAACCAAGATTAAGGGTGGAATAACCATAATTGGCGTAGCGTTAATGACTCTGCTAGCCGCAGTCTCACCCACAGCATGAAAAGCTGCCACTTTAGAAGATCCCAAGTCATTACCATCCTTGTCATATACTGAAATTCCCTTTTTGAGCTCCTCGCTTCTCATAAGAAACACATTAGTGACACCGGCAGAAACAACAGCTGCAAAGGGTACCAAACGACCCAAAATTAATTTCGTTCCCGCCAGAACATTCTTCAAACGAGGTACAATGGCGTTTAAACCAAGCGCCACGGAACATGACGCCGATACAGCCAAGGCGTAGTTCTTTGCAATCTGAGAAGTCGTCAAAGGGAGCGACTTGTTGGCATTTGAGATATTAATGGCCACATTGAGTGACTGGTTGGCGATTTGCCAAAATAAGGTTCCTGCCGTCCCAAGGCCAGGAGTAAGCATACCTGCTGTGATCACTAAATTGGAGAGAACGCATGAGGACATTCTAAAGGGCAAAAACACAGTTTCACCAGTGTCTGGATGCAAAGCAGAGTCTAAGATCTTTTTCAGGCGCCAAAAGTGCGGTGTCAAGTTTGGGTTGACTCCATTACGGTAGTCCCAAATAGTTCTTTTGGCGTTTTCTATATCAGTTGGAGTATTAAGCAACATAGTGGGATCAGAAATATCCGCACAGTGTCTCACTCTTCCGAGATATGTTCCTAAATCATACTTGGATGGGGGAAGAGGCACTGGACCAGGGACCGAAGAAGCCATAATTTTTTTATACAAATGAAGGTGAATATAGAGCAAAAGAGCGTTTAAGAGACTAAAGCGATCTCTAATAAATCACTGTGGCAGCTTAAATAGTGCTTCTCAGTTAGTTGAAAAAGTGAAGGGCTGATGCGTCATAGGAGAGTACTATGTGGGAAAGCTCAAAAGGATAAGATCAAGATAGAAAAAAAAACTTATAAATATACTCCCAATACATTCTTACAAGAGCGGTACTCAGCGAATTTTCTCAATTTATTTATTTTTTCCATTATCGCATATCTGACTTTGCAACCAAACTGTTTACTTAATATCAGCTTCTTAATCCTCCACAACATCCTTTAATTGACTAGCCTTAATTTAAAGCAAAATCCCCCGGTTGTTAATAGCGAGTACTGTATAGTCCATCCACGTTTCCTAGAAAAGCCATTATTCAAACAACAAAAGATGAGACTACCCGTGACTTTGGCTATTGGGGTTGATCTTATACAAATCAAACGAATTGAGGCGATACTAGCGAAGCCCAGAGGTTCAAGATTTTTAGAACGTGTTCTTCATTCTTCAGAGCAAGCTCACTTTGCCAGCTTGTCAGGACAAAGTCGAGTTCGTTATGTTGCAGGTTGTTGGGCCACAAAAGAGGCCATTTACAAAACGCTTTCGAGTATTGAACAACGAAAATTTACTTTCAACGAATGGTACAGATATCTGGAAAATGGAATTCCGGTGATAGGGTCTGAAGCACCTAGTGACAACCAATTTCAACTATCCATTTCTCATGACGGAGACTTTTTAGTAGCAACTGTTCTACGACAACGATTGATTGAGTTGAAGGATTTTTAGATTAAGAACCGAAAGTGTATTTTTTTAAAACAAAAGATATCGACTTGAAACCTCAATTGAAGTTTGCCCAACCCGAAAATAAAAACGCCAAATGGACAACTAATATCTGTAAAAAATGATCTCGTTTCTTTATTCTAGTCTATTATTTACTCCCATTCGACGGTAGCAGGAGGTTTAGAGGTGATATCGTAGGTAACACGAGCCACGCCGTCAACTTCATTGACAATTCTGGCGGCAACCTTCTTCAAGAAAGAGGCCTCGAAAACGAACCAGTCGGCAGTCATGAAGTCTACAGTCTCAATAGCTCTCAAAGCAATGACTTGTTCGTAGGTTCTCTGGTCTCCCATGACGCCAACGGACTTCACAGGCAACAAGGCGGCAAAAGCCTGCGAAATTTGTCTGTACAAACCTGCCTTTTTGATCTCCTCAATGAAGATAGCGTCTGCCTCTCTGGCAATCTTGACCTGCTCCTTGGTGACCTCACCCAAAACTCTAATGGCCAAACCAGGACCTGGGAATGGGTGTCTCCAGACCAAGTCGTGAGGAACGCCCATAAGTTCACCCAAATGACGAACTTCGTCTTTAAACAACTCTCTCAATGGTTCGATCAACTTCAACTTCATGTCCTCCAACAAACCTCCAACGTTGTGGTGGGTCTTGATGGTTTGAGATGGGCCCTTGAAGGAGATAGACTCGATGACATCTGGGTACAAGGTACCCTGCAACAAGAATTCAATTTCTTGGCCAGAAGCAGGCTTGATCTTGGCGGCCTCGTCCTCGAAAACGTGAATGAATGTGTTTCCAATTATCTTTCTCTTCTTCTCTGGGTCAGTGACGCCCTTCAATCTACCCAAAAACAACTCAGAAGCGTCAACAACAGTCAAGTTAATACCCAAACCTTCAGTCAAGGTCTTGTGTACGGTCTCGGTTTCGTTCTTTCTCATGACACCGTTGTCAACGTAAATGGCGTGGAATCTGTTACCAATTGCCTCATGCATGATCTTAGCACCAACAGTGGAGTCTACACCACCAGAAACAGCACCGATAACCTCAGCAGTTGGACCAACCAACTTTCTGATACGGGCAATCTCAGTGTCAATAAAATTCTCCATAGACCAGTTGGTTTGAGCCTTACAGATGTCGACGGCGAAGTTCTTCAACAAAATCTTACCGTGGGCGGAGTGAGTAACCTCAGGGTGGAACTGGATACCAAAAATTGGGTCCTTCTCGTGAGCAATGGCACAGTAAGGCGAGTTCTCAGAAGTGGCGACCGTTTTGAAGCCAGTTGGCAAGGCGTGCAACTTGTCGCCGTGTGACATCCACACTTGCGAGTGGTCAACACCGTTAAACAAAACGCAATCCTTGTCCTCGACGTTTAATGTAGCTGGACCGTACTCTCTCTTGTCTCCACGGCCAACTCCGCGGCCATTAATCCAGGCCAACTCTTGCATACCGTAACAAATACCCAAGATAGGGACGTTCAACTTGAATACATCGTGGTCGACGTGAGGAGCGTCCTCAGCGTAAACGGAGTATGGACCACCAGACAAAATGATACCCTTAGGCTTCCAATTTAATTCGGAGATTTTTTGGGTACATGGCAACATCTCGGCGTAGACATTGAACTCTCTCAATCTTCTAGTGATCAAGTGAGAGTACTGTGAACCGAAATCCAAGACAAGAATGGTATCAAAAACGCTAGATACCTGGACAGGCACATCGGCGTCGGCGTTGACGGTTGTGGCAGACATTTTTGGGGGAAATGAAGACGTAGTTCTCCAAAACTTGGGATGATGAAGAGAAGAGATGAGATTAGGCTCAAGAATTACAGGTGTGTGCAGGTCAGGTTGACTCCGATGTCGAACACTTTACAGCCACTTAAGTTCGGGACAAATAAAATTAAATAAGTGTAAACAGGAAATTGAGTTAGAAGATGAAATGCTGTAATTTTATTGAAATTGATTCATTTTATTAGTGCATTCTATCCTACGAAACCGAACAAGCAAGTACTCGCTTACCAACATCGTTAGATTTCCTGATGATATATAATAATCTATTAGAAATCAGTAAATCAAGGTTTGTTCTTCTGATTATCTTTCAATAATAACTCTGTTTCTTGTGGTGACCCACTGAATCAAGCTACAATAAAAAGGTCAATTCCGAAAACAATTCCAATGTTAGAAGCGTCAAAAAGAATTGAGATTTTATCAAATTATCTTTTTTATTATTTTTCAAAGTTCATAAGTGTCTTAAGGCGGGCTATCAGTGACTATTTGCTTTTGTGTAATTATTCAGTACTACTTCAAAGGAAGCGAGAAGCCAAATGAGACTGTTGCCACCTCCTCGAATTACAAAGAGAAGGATATGGAAACGTTTCAAACGGTTTCTCATCATGAAGTTGTTTAGGAGGCGGAGTCATTCCCAAGACGAGCCTTCTAAGAGCAATTCTGTAACATACATCCGGAAGTCACGATTAGTCCGGGCTTCTCGCTCCACCCTTTACGCTATGGGATTGCTTCGTCGAGTTCATCGAGAGCAATGAGTGATGCTGAGACAATTCGGAGTGAGTGATGTTGAGACTATCTTAGAGGGTTAGAACATATTCAAAGCGCAATTGTCCTCTTCCAAGCAAAAAATTCATATTTCGATTATTTCAAAATTCCCAAAGATTAAAAACCTAGCTCCAATTGAAGGCTGATCCAAAGATTAGTTTATGAGACGGCCAAGAACGTAATTCTCTATGATATCGACTCAGTTAAGACAAAACGTTCTCCAATATTCATATCTTGCAAATTTAGTTCCCCAAACATAGGAGGTATACATCTTTTCATCAAAAGATTTTGAAGTCACCGCATCTAATTGAAACTCACCTTTCACCTCATCTCTCATCTCATCGCATCTCATCTCATCGCATCAACTTCATTAAATTTCAATTAAACTCATTGCTATATAATTAATGTTTGAAAATTTACAACTCGTCTTTCGGTTTTAAAAATCTAATAATATTAGTAAATTGCTTTAAGTTGGTTAACTTTATTGCACCTCATCTTGCAGCGATGTGGTTTCTCATTTCTCACTAAACACACCCTCTTTGATACCACATAATGTCTGAATCTCAAATTAAAGTTCGGTTTTTCACCAAAGAAGAGGACACATCGCTACATGCCCCTGAGGCTCCTCTCTTCGTACCCACAGCTTTAAAGCGTTATGGGTTGTCAGAAGTGGTCAACCATCTCTTGGAAAGAGAAGACCAGGTGCCCTTTGATTTCTTGATCGACGGCGTTTTGTTGCGCTCTTCGCTCGATGAGTATTTGACAAAAAATGGTTTATCTTCAGAAGCTTTCCTCCTGATTGAATATGCCCGTGCTGTCCTTCCTCCCTCTTTTCTTGCTTCCTTTAACGCAGAAGACTGGGTCTCAAGTATCGACACGCTTAGTGCTAGCTCTGCTAGCAAAGGCACAGACATTTCAGGTCTTAAACAGCCAAGAATATTAGCCGGTAGTTATGATAGTGTTGTGAGAACTTATGACATGTCTGGAAGAGTACAACAACAGTTTCTGGGCCATCTGGCGGCTGTAAAAGCGGTTAAATGGGTTAGTGCACATCGTGCCGTGTCTGGTGCCAACGACGGCCAGATTCGTTTATGGAAGACGTCCGTAAATGAAACTGAAGAAGTCGATTTGGCCAAGACAGTTGCCATTCTCACAGGGCATAGTGGTGCCGTTGCCAACATTGACGCCAATGCAAAATCACTGCGTATTCTCTCGGCAAGTCATGACACCACGGTGGGCCTTTGGTCCAGTGTTCCTAAGGATATGAACGTGGTTGACCCTATGAGCGCAGAGGCAAAAGGTGCCTTTGCATCTCTGGCTTCGAAAAAGAGACGGAAGATGGCTCATCGCGACGGCGATATTAAACACAGGGCACCACTTGCTCTTCTTGAGGGCCATCTTCAGCCTGTTGAAGATGTTTGTTTCGACGAAACCGACAATTCCGTTGCATATTCGGTCTCACAAGATCACAATATCAAGACATGGGATCTTGTTACTGGTCGCTGTGTAGATACCAGAAGCACCGGTTACTCTTTGCTTTCAGTTCTTCAACTTCCGGATACACACCTCATTGCAACAGGTTCTTCTGCGAGACATATCAACTTGTACGATCCCAGGGTTGCAGTTGGTGCTACCGAGAGAAGCACAATAAAACTCATAGGACACACAAATTTTGTCGTAAGTCTAACCGCTTGCCCAACGAAATCAAACATGTTTGCCTCTGCATCTCATGATGGTACTGTTAGAATCTGGGATATCAGATCAGAGAAGTCTTTGCATGTCCTTCTGAGAGAATCTGGAAAAGGTAAGGTATTCGGTGTTGCATGGGATAGCGACATTGGAATCGTCAGTGGTGGCGAAGACAAAAAAATCCAAATTAACTCCAACCCAAATTAGACTAAAACTTAGCGTTTTGCCCTCTGGAATATCTAGCATCACTTCTCATATAAACTCTACGAATAAATACTTAAGACTCTGAAATCTCTATACCTTTCCTTTCTATCCGTGCTAAAAATAAACCTGTTATGAAAACCTCTAATTGCCTAACATTAATAATGATGCTTTTTAAAGTTATTCCGGTGAGCCGCAGACCACATGGAGACACCATAAAAGCCTTGCCATAAACTCTGCTTGTCAGTGATGTAAGGCAAAAGACCGTTTTTGTCCGCGAATTCTGGGGAATCTAACGAACTTTCAGCATGCAAATCTACCCATCCCATTTGTTTCCTGATGTACTCAATCTCATCACCATTCAACTCAGCTCTAGCAGCGCTCCCGTATTTAAGTGGCCCCATGTTGATCCAATAGCCATTCTTAGTGCTTGACTTTTTAGATGGTGCTGAAAGCTGATTGATTTGGTCGAAGTAATCGAGAATATTCTCGGCCGTATCTATAAAGAAAACAGAAATAACGACGATATTCTTGTAATTCTGTTTATCTGGAATCTCAAATGCACAGAAGTCATCTAGATGAAGATGTAAATTGCATGGTTTCTTGATTCCGCCGGCGAATTGCACTTCCCTAAACTGAGCTTCCTCCTGTAAGAAGTTGGAGGTGTTATTCACATACGGAGCTATAGTGTGAATTGAATCACTCTCGGACTCGTAGATAAATTGATTACAACAATGCATAAGGCCGCTGAACTCCACCGCATGAACAGCCCCGTACTCCCTGGAGTTTGCAATTTCATGCGCTACTCGTCCCAAACCAGAGCCTGGGACAACAATGCAAGTCTCGGACAACTCCTCCTCCAGGATAAGAGCTTCTAGCTGTCTAGTAATATAATTGACGAGAAGTTCAGTTTCTTCCGGACTCGCCCAGTCCCGGACAAAGTGGCTCATGCTTTCTACCACCCTGTAATTGGAGGAAGACGTGGACTTGGAGGGCTTCCCTTTGTTTAAGGCACTGAAATCAAGATAAGACACTTCATACTTTTTCTTCGCGGTTTCTGCGATAGATGAGAAGACTGATTGGTTCTTATTAATGTACGAGTCGATGCGTTTGAGTTTCTTGGAGTATCCCGCTTCATCGCATAGCTTTTGTTGTCTCCAAGACATCAAGCGATATAAAGACCGTCTTCTGTCATTTGTCTTACGCGAGTTGACGGCGTAGTCTTCCAAGGAGCTTATCGCCTGCAAAAGTTCTAATTGAGACAGCTGAGGTAGAGCAGCAAGGGCAGAGCCATCCGGTATATGCGGTAACTGTGGCTTTAAATTTAGAAAAGCTCCCCATTTGTTTTTTGCCAAAGCTACTCTCGCGTTTTGGGCCAAGGTTTGAAATAGTGTCGTCCGAGAGATCATATTTGTGAAGATAAAGACACAAACCAATAAAGGCGTAGGCGAGCCTTTGGGAGTGACTAACCCAAGAATAATATACAAAGCAGCGCTAGAGACTAGCGAAATTAGGAGGAGCTCTAAATCCGGTGGAGTGGCCGACATGAGTGATTATTACTGGAGCCACGTTGAGGGCGTGAATGCAATTTGAAGTGGAGGAAAATCTGAAGAACAATTTAAAAACATACACAATTTTCAATTTTGGAATTCGAGATTTCGAGATATTAGAAGAACTATAAAAAGGGTGCATATGTGGTTTAGTTTGTTGGTAGTTTTACTTAGCTATCTCCGTAATCATCTTTCGATAGCGAATTGGCCAAGAAACAGATTCTAACGATTCCGAGAATCTCTGGGATATCATGAGAATAAAAAGCCGATGCTTTTTTTGAAATTGAATATTTCGATCTTTCCGATATGACCATGATTATGAAGCGTAAAGTACTTAGTCCAAGACTATTTGTGAAGGCATGTGAAAGTAACTATTTATCCTCTCAGATTAAGTACAAATTGATTGCGTTTTTTTTTTCAATTTTAATCTTCGCAGAGTTTGCGTCACTCCTCTCACTTATGCCAATTTTGGCCATAGATCACACTGAGTTCTCCATTGAGACGCCCGATTGGGAAACCTGAAACATTCTTATCTCGAATATTTAACCTCGAAGATTGTCACCACCTTCCAACTAAAATTTTCAAAAGACATAACTACCTTGACTTAACAAGATTCTTAATCAATCGCTTCAATGGAGCCGTGCAAAATTATGTACTCGGAGGAGTACCTCACTACCATGGCTTCGCTCAAGAATTGTCTTGAGAATAGGATTTACACAGAAGAAGCCCTTGAAATCACAGAGAGAGCGCTCAATTTGTTGGCGTCTCATTACACAGCATGGTGTTTTCGGCTCGATGTGATCAAACACTTAAACAGAGACTTATTTGAGGAGCTCGATTGGTGTGAAGAAGTTGCCCTTGAAAACGAAAAGAACTATCAGATTTGGAACTATCGCCAACGAGTGATCGAACTCATACTAGCCAATGACCATATATCAGGCCGCTTTAGCTTCTCTCGAGAGTTCCCAATACTTCAGATCATGCTTGGCATGGACGCTAAGAACCACCATGTCTGGCTGTATCGGAACTGGTTGGTGACAAAATTCGATCTATTTGATAACCCTGAAGAACTCAAGTTCGTATGCTCCATGATAGAGAAAGACATAAGAAATAATAGTGCTTGGGCCCATCGCTACTTTCTTCGCTTCGGCAAAAAAACGAATGACAACACAGTAGCAGACCTAGAAATCCAATATGCCAAGGAAAAAATAGCTTTGTGTCCTCAAAATCCATCTTCATGGAATTACCTCTTTGGAGTATATCGGGTTACGGGAAGGTCTCTTATGGAGATTAAAGCCTTCTGTATGAAATTTGCAAATGTATCTGAAGTTGTGATATCAAGCTCTTTCGCCTTAGAGGCTCTTGCCAAGATATCCATAGAAGAAAATGAGCCTCAAGTTGCTGCCCAATACTACGATCTCCTACTGCAAAAGTATGACCCAATGAGAGCCGCTTATTGGCTGTATCTTAAAGCAAAGCTTAACATTCGAGTTTGATCCTAGTTATTGAAAGATTAGAACACATTTAGTTAATTCATATATATTGCACAGCTTAATCATTTTGTTCACTACAGGTATAATTTTACAATCTACCTGCGTTAAATCATATTCAATCATAAACGAGCATCCATCATACCAATTTAAAATAAACTTCGTCTAGTCGCTTCCTAGTTAAGCTAACAAGTTCCTCAAATTCTGAATAGCTTTGGTTTGGCCGATCTTCCCTCACATGATGCAAATAAGGATTGACGTCTTCGCCAGTACGTGATATGATCCACTCCCACATCTGGCTTTCAATTTTTTGTTTTTTATCTACATCGCTCAAGTAAGTGTCTGTTGTAGGCACAAGATTGTATGGCCTGCCATTAACCTTTATGATATTGATGCCGTCAGACTTACTTATCCTGATGTCGTGTTTGTCTCTAACTGCCCATACAAGAACTAAAGAGTAGATCAAAGAAGAACACATTAAAACCATCCCACCAATGAGCATATCATCAAGGAGGGGTATTTTAAAGGGCATCCGCAGGCCAACGTTTTCCAATAACTTCAGAAGTAATTCAAAGAACGATGGCGGAGCCTCAGGTTCAGTCTTGGTTTCGTCAACTGTAGAGGGTGGCTGATCATTGGCAGCCGCCTGCTTGCGTTTTTTCTTGCTGCCCAGAGAACTGATACCGCTTTTTGAAGACAAAGCGTCACTTATGGACTTTGCAAGGGTTGTCATTGACTGTTTTTGCCCATCAATACTTCCTTTTTCAATTGCACTCTTGAGCCACGACTTTGATATCCATTCAATGCTAGTATAGACTGTCATTTTGGTAGTGTTGTTTTCTCCCCATGCAAAAAGCAGCAGAGTCTTAATTTTGAAGGAACTACCCAGGGGCACGTCAGGAGTTTGTGTAATTTGCTGTGCTTCGCAATAACTTGTAAAATCGCATTTCTCTAAGCTCTCTGTTATGTTACATTTGGTTTGCTTCGGGCCAATCGGGCCGCTGAGTGGTTTTGTGTAAGCGTATTTTCTAGATTTCAGCTTACTAGTCAAGTCAGTAATTTTTTCCTTCTCGATATCGAAGTTCTTCAGGTCTTCTAAAAATTTGATGTAAAATGAATTGTCTGCTCCGTAAAGCATATTAACAACGACTCCGAGCGGAGCGCTAAAAGTCTTTTCAATGATAAGTACGTCGTTACTACTTTTCTGATAGTCAAAGGATGTGGCTGAATGCTTGGCGGGTCCAGGATTTTCAAAGCCCTTGAACGAATCTCCTCTTTTTGGAGACTTGCTTATCTCTTCGCTCTCGTTGGATGACTGTTCAGCGTCAACATCGACTTCAAAATCCAGGTCATGGCTGTTGCGATCCGCTTCGTCGTCATTCTTAAACGTTCGCGTTCTCCTTTTTGCAAGGCTTCTGGTCATGACATTATAACGGTCTTCATCACTTGTTTCATCAGACAGGGGAAGCAGCTGGAGATCGTCACCAGGATCGCTAAAAAGCCCTTCATCGTCAGACCATTCTGAGGTTTCTAAGACCAGCTTACGAGCACCCACCAGCTTGGAGGTCATTCTACGTTTTAATTTAGGGGCTTTCTTTGTGTGCTTATCATCCTGTAAAGACTTTTTCCACACTTTTGTTATCAAATCAAATGCTGCATCTCGAGAATGAAAAGTAGCAAATACATACTTCTGATGCAAGGTTGTAATTGCCATACCATTTGGAAACAACAACACAGTAGATTTCTTTTCAATTTGTATAACTTCTTGTAACGGAATAATTAAATTTGTAACCCAACCTAATATGTTAGAATTGAAACAAAGGTAATTTTGAGTGAGATACAATTTGCCTTGAACAAGGATCTCTTTCAGAAGCGCACAGGAAAAGGCAGCAACGAGCTTCTCCAGTTCTGACATGTTCTTGAAGACATGACGAAATTCCTGCGTTTTCTTTTTCGTGGCGATTTGAGCGTTGTCAATATCGTTAGGAGAGTCGCCATCCAAAAATGACAGAGTTTCTGATGCAATTGAGTGCTTTTCGACTTCACTGTTTTCCAGGTTGGCTTTATCTTCCTCGGAAGTTGAAGCAATGGTGCTTCGGCGGGATATCCTTGTAGTAGACGACAATGTAGGCTTACGGCTCAAAGATTCATTTGTATTAGAAGAGAACTCGACGCCAAGTCGTTTGACCTCAGAAATGGGCCTTTTATCTGGCACTTGCTTTTTTTCAAAATGTGAAAGCTGCAAGTCTCCATTGCCTAGTGTATTAAGCGGGGAGTGTGACACGGGTTCGAAATGCACATTTGAGGCCAGCAACTGACCAGATTTTTTCATATTAGCGTCGAGCCCTTCACCAACATGCGATGCTGGAGAAATGGTAGCGTCAAAATCTCCACTTGGGGTTATAGTTATAACCGATGGCAGATTAGGTCCTAGAGCATGCTTCGACGATGTATTGACGGACAAAGCGTTTTTTCTAGGGAAATGGGTGGCCAGCAAAAGCGACTCGGATGAATTGTCTTGTTTGCCGATGATATTGGCAGCATTCTGGGCAGCGGAAAGGAGTGATGATATGAGACCGCTCAGTTCCAGTTTCAGCATCAGAGACAGTCTTGGACTGTTTGAGTTTTCTCTAGGTGGGGTTATCGTAGCGCTTGTTTGCATTCTCATCCTTTCTGAGGCTTTCGTAGAGGCGGTCCGCAGGGGTGATTTGTATTCTCTGGCTGCGGGCGTCAGTTCGCTTCGTTTTCTGGAGGTCGAAGACATTGGGAGGACCAACAATGAGAACAGAGTTCAGAATTCAATTGTCTCTGGTGGTATTCTTGTGGGTATAACTAGTAGACAAGGAAGCGGAAGGGCTCACTTCCGGAACAAAGCGAAAGCAACCGAATCCCCAAGGAGAGATGATAGATTTCTTTCCGTCTCCAAGAAGCTTCGGCGAATTGAAGATTTTCCCAATGCTTACCTGATACGGATTAGCTACAGCTTTTAGAAATGGACGTGGTATTAACCGAGTAGGGCAAGGGGTTTGAGGAAGAGCAATACCGTTTAGGGGTTTGGAAAACAGCATCCACGCGTCTAAAACCAAGAACCTTGCACCTGCCTAAAATAAATTTTCGTATTAGATATGCATAATTTTTCTCAAATTATATTTTGATATGTTGTTTTTGAGATTCGACGTTTTTGTATCATCTTTTAATTTAGTTTTTGAATTGGTAATGCAACTCCAATAATCCTGCACCAACGGTGATAATGTGCACATTAGCGATTAGCTTGAGGCGATCTGACGCATTGCGGCAGTAATTAAAAAATGGACTAATGGTTGCAAAGGCACTGTTCTTAATTGAAGCCAACAACTTAATAGCGAAGCAACGAATTTAATTATATAAGATTAAAAGAAAAGATTTTATTTGCTTCGAAGGTTTATATAAAACGAAAGTGAAGAATCTAAAGGGTAATATCTACCAATGTCCGCTTAGTGCAAGACAGGGGACAAGTACTTCTCCACAAGAGAGCCCTGTTGGTAGTCAGCATCGTAGTCGATGGAGAAAAGAGAGATAGAGGCCTTGCAGGTGGTCTCACCAATGAGCCATGCCTCCGATGGCAAGCCACAGTCACCAAAGACACAGTCGAAGGTGGCAGGGTAGTAGCCGAAAGACCAAACTGGCAAGCCGGTAGTCTTGTTCATGGCGATAGATGGAGTCATAGAGTCTGGGCCGGTCATACGGGTGAAAACGTAGTCTGGGTCCATGCAGTCAGCACCAACAGGGCCGAAGTTAACGTTCATACCGGTGGTGAGGGGCAAGACGTTAGGGTGGTTGTGGTAAGAAGCAAACAAGGCATCGACCAATTGGACAACCTTTTTGGCCAAGATGTTAGGGGTGAAGGTTTGGTCGTTTGCCTTGGCAGCATCATCCTTGAAGAAGGAGTTGTTAGAGTTGGAACCGGAGAAAGCAATAGATGGGATACCTCTGTTAGCAGCAGAGTAAGCAGCAGCAATAGTACCGGACAAAGTGTACAAACCTGGGGACATGTTGGTACCCTCGTTAGGACCAGAGACAAGCAAGTCAACGGTCTTGTTGTTGAGGTAGGTTGGGATGATGTAGTTCAAAGCGAAGGCAACACAGGAAGATGGGGTACCGTTGAAGTACCAGATGTTCATGTCGTCCTTCTCGTGGTCCCAGGATGGGGAGCCGGCTGGAGGGTAGTTGAACTCACCACCAGCGGTCAAATTCTGGGAGACAGGCAATTGGAATTGACCTCCATAACCAGATCTTTGCTGAACTGGAGCAACCATGATGACGTCGTAACCAGCGTTCTTCAAGCTCTTGTAAGTAGCACGAATGTTGGTGGAAGCCCAACCGTCATCGTTAGTAAGCAAGATAGTCTTGTTGGAGTTGTTGCTACTAGAAGAAACTGGGGCAGCGAAGACAGAGACGGCAGCAGAGAGAGCGCAGACGATGGTGGAGAACTTCATATCGTTTGTGGTTAACTGATTAACATTAAGCTAAGGGGGAGTTCCATTGCTTTAAATAGACAAAGGCCGCCATCTCCTAATTAGCGCTTACGGCACATGGCCTTGGGAGGAGCCGAACATAATGTGAAGCGATGCTTCATGCACAGTGTAATTTTACAACGTGGGTTGAAGGGTTCTGTATGTCCTGGAGCCGTATACCTGCACGATTCGTAAATAAGGTAATTACCAATGTCAGGGCACAAAAGGGAATAGGAGCGAAACTAAGTGGAAAAAAGTGAAAAGAAAAATTAACTAATATTGTTTTGAATTTTGGATTATACCGATAACTTCACTCTTTCCTGCTTTCGGTTCGTGTTATAGCATAACATTGTCGTTCGTAAGTATCAACTCCAATGGAAACCGTTATGAACTAATGCAAGTCGTGCATTCAAGCGATTCAAAATCCATAATACATAAGCAAATTACTGACGCAGCCAACCGCTGAGCAATTAATTGAAAACTAAAGCAGGCCACTCCTCGGAATTTGACCGCTATTTTTCCATAGAAGTTTTATTGTTCAGTGATGATTTGGTTCAATCCAAGAGTATGGTTGCTTTTTGTACAATCACTTCGGGCTTGAAATAGGTTCTTGGATGAAGAATATGGGTTGGAATTAAATTGAATTCCACAATCTTTGGGGTCTTGAAGAGGCAGGCAGTAGAGGTGCTTATTCCAAAATCGTATTTTTGAGGTCCCGTTTAGATGCATGTCAATTCCGCTCATATGTCGTTCAATGACAACAAGAGTAAAAATGAGAAGGGTTTCTTTTGTCAAAATTTTAACTAAAGTCGCAAGCTCTAGTTGCAAAAAATGAATTGCACTGTACAAATACTGAAATGTGCTTGTATTCCAGTCATCTCACTTGTTTTTTTTCCTTTTTTCGTATTTCGCTTCGAACTTGACCATTTTGGACTTTCGGCTTGAATTTTAGAATTGTGAGATGCGCATCCGCCATAAACGGTTATTAAACGGAAACGTGGGTTTCAGATGCAAGTAATCAAACCCAATATGGATCACTCCCAAATAGAATCGGATGTACCTGTCATTGATGCAGGCCATTGCACAGGATTAATTAGACGGCTGCAAATAATGCACCTCAAATAGCTGTTAACAATGATTCGGAAAAATATCGGGATTTTAGGGCCCGGAGATTGGGGAGCGAAGGTTCTAAAGACTTCTATTTGCCAGTGTCATTATTTGAATTTCATCCTAGGATAGCCATATTCTAAAGGTAGAGGTCCTAAAGAATGGCGGAACCGTCTTCCTAATTGGCTCCATAAATGTCAGTTGGGAATTAAGATTTTAACGCCTTGCATACGTTATGTAATTGTAAAGTTCAACAGAACCAATTAGTCCAGCAAAGGTCTGTTAAGAGGACAGAAAAATGCTGTTTTAAGCGTAATCCTATCCAGGTTCACGATGCTCATTAAAGTAGTTTAATTGTGAGTAGTAAATTTTCCTCTACAAAGATCTCTTGTTTGAATACGCTTCCTTGCTATGGGGGTCAACCTTAGGGCCTAAAGTTGATGAATGGCAGGTTCTGACAGTGTGTTATTACTTTGGACTTTGTCAATAAATATCGAACAATTTCAAATGTTTCGGACCGTCCTGAGTTGCTCTGAAAACTTAGCTGCGCATTCTTGTCCTTCCATGTTAATGCTACAGCTAATCTCTACACACATCTAGATCAAAACCGACTGAAATAAAACCGACTAGAAGAAAATGAAAATTTTAAGAATATGCGTTTTCGAATTTTCACGTTCTGTCGTACTCGCGAATTATATAAAATATGGGGTTCCTCCATGTCTCCACAATACCTCCTCGGCATGGACCCCATTCGCGCACATGACCACTTATCGAAATCAAGTGTTTAAAGGCTACAATAGTACACTGTCTCCGTGCCGGTTACACTAACAGTCAGTTGTTTCTTTGCCAATAAATTCATAGACCTAAACGCTTGTATCCTCTTCTATATACACAGAACGGCTGCAACTTCCACATGCCCTTCTTCTCTTCGTTGGCCGCGTTCTTTCGTCGCCACAAACGAAAGCTCATTTTTGCCTCAGCCGCATCGATCTCTCTTTACCTTTTGGTAAATCAGTTTGTGATAAAGCGATTTCGAAATTTCCAAAATGCCTTGAAGCAAGAGCTCTACGTCAAGGAGCAGATCAGACGTCGCTTCATCCAAACCCAAACAGACTGTTATCTCACTATATTAGCTCTTTTGCCTGTCCTCACCAAACCTGTTTTCACATACTTGCCCACAGAAACAATTACTGCGGCACTCAAGAAGAAGAAGAATCCGAACAGGGAAATGACGGATTCACTCACCACCGAGAACTTGATAGCGTACACCGAAGACCTGGCCTCTTCTCAGAATTTGGAAATGCTGCAATTCTTGAGTAAGTCAAAGGTAGAATTGTGGCACGATTTGAAAATCAAGTCCATTACCCGTATGTTGGCTCTTATCTATTCTGCTAGTGGGCTTCTTTTGCTCACGCGTTTGCAACTCAATATCTTGGCCCGCAAATCCTACCTTGAGCTGGCTATTGCCATGGCTGGTGGAACTGTGAATTCCAAGGCCCCAGACTCGTTTACTTATTTTGTTGAGCAGAGCTACTTGTCGTTAAGTTGGTGGCTACTCCATCATGGATGGTCGAGGATGGCAGATGCTTTGGATGCTTTGGTTGAGAAAAAGTTTAAAGATATCAACCCAAAAATGGAATTGTCAGTGGAAACTTTCCGTCAGATATTGATTGATATCAACACAGAAGCTTTGGATGGTGCAAATGCTGACTTGTTCGCTCATCTGATTTTCCCAGTTCAGCATGATAACTTAATTGAGACAGTTATGAACACCAACCCGGAGTTGGTTAATGAATTAGACAACAAGGACTCCGATCTTGGTAAGCTAATTACAGAGACAAATCTCATAATCTCCAACGACTTCACGAGAGATGTTTATGCTGCGTTGGTTCAAAATGGAATAGATACCTTGTGTAGCAACATTCTGCAAGCACTTAATCCTAATGGCGACCATACACGGGTAAGTAAACTCGCTACATTTTTGGCGCAGTTATCTATTCAATCCGGTGTCATTTCCGACCCTCATGGATACGGAGAACACGGAGAAGTCACCGGAAACTTGTTTATGAACAACATTAACGAAGTTCCGGAACTTGATGAGTTCAGTGCTAGCATATACTCCAACTTTGAATAGGTAGCATTGCTGATGACACTAATGTAAGCATATTCGTTAAAATTGTAGACCTAAAATTATTTTAACATATTCTTGATTCGGTTGTCGTTTTAATTAATTTGATTTATCAGTCTTTTTTTTTTTGGACACGAATTATGTTTATTTACAAAATTCACATAGGCAATCCTAGGCATACGAATCGAAGTCAAAATGAGAACCTATGAATTTTCAAAAAAAAAAAAAAAAAAAAAAACTTAAATATTTTTTTTTTGGAATTTCACAGAGAATCTTGTGATGAGAATGCTTTGGCTCATTATTTCTGATAAAGTGGAGCATTGTGGCTCCTGAGGTCGGTTAGATTTACTCCACCATTAACAACTCCGTCTCAGTGACACAACCACAACAACAATGCCTAAGGTAGTAATTATCTCTTCAGATGAAGAGCGTTTTCCAGTGGATATCGAAGCTGCTAACAAGTCGCTTTTGATTAAAAATATGATCGCAGACTTGAAACCAGACTTGGGTGACGACGACGAGGACTTTGAAATCCCAACTCCCAATGTAAGAGCCAACGTCCTCAGCAAGGTCTTAGAATGGTGCGAGCATTACAAAAACACAGTCTTTTCTGATGAAGATGATGAAGATGCCCGCAAGTCTGGGGGTATCGACTCGTGGGACAGAAACTTCTTGAAGGTGGACCAGGAGATGTTGTATGAGATCGTTTTAGCCGCTAACTACTTGAATATCAGTCAATTGTTGGACACTGGATGCAAAATAATTGCTGAGATGATAAAGCACAAGTCGCCCGAGGACTTGAGAAAGACCTTCAACATTGTAAATGACTTCAGCCCAGAAGAGGAGGCGGCCATCCGTAAAGAGAACGAATGGGCCGAAGATAGATGATATTCTTCGCGACAGGGAAATAGGAAAATTTGAATCGATTTAGTACAATTTCATGTTCTGCGGAGATTTAGTTGAATTGAATTATCAGAAAGAGCCTCTTTAACATGCAGAGAGTAACTGCAATTCTTTTTTGGCTACTTTTGTTTAATTCAGCTTGTCGATATTTAAATTTGTAACATTTCGAGATCACTTAGTTAAACTTATCTTATAGCATTTTGTTCGGCACGCCGTGGAACACATAATATGCCATTCAATGTGACCCAGAGATATCTCAACGAAAACGTTTCATTTCAAAATCTCGAAATCGAATCGAATATTAAAATAAAATTTGTGTGTTGTCTTTTGCCTGCAGACGTAGGGGCTTTTACATGTATCCTTAAACACAGGACGTTGTCATTCAATTTGCAACTACAATGAATGGTGATAGTTTTTCATCGAGCGTCACTCCGCCTGATTCTTCTCATGTATACCCGGACGCTGAGATACTTTCTCAAGAGGAACGCCTGGCGTCACCTGTCTTAGAAGATGGCAGTACTCAAGATGAGCCATTCTCACCATCTATGATTGAAAACCTTCCCAATATGTCCGTTGAACAACTCAGTAAATTGGAAAGTCAACTCTCTCGAGAGTTTTCCGAGCTCTCTCGGAACTACATCGAAGCAAGAAAATCGAGAATTGATTATCTATTAAAAAATGTTGACGCACAAATAAAGATATTCCAGGACAACGACGCAGACTGGACTGATCTCTATCTCAACCAGCTTTTAGCCTTGGAGGACTTTGTGTCGCATCCCGAAGAGGCAATGTCACACGGTCAAGAGTTCAAGCAGTTGCTTGAATCTGTGAAACTGCCGTGGGAGCTTGACGATTTGTTCGAATCAAGGAGACATGAACTCCCATTTGCCAAATATTTCCAGCGTATAATCCAGCCCCATCAAAATGAACTAATGGCCCTTGATAATTTAAAAAATTACTCGACTCAACTTGTTGATCTGCTTGCAGAAAAAAACCGCATGATTCTATGGAACCAGTACCGGGCAGATGTTGCTGATTACAAAGAAAAACTTGTAAACCAGACTTACCAAGAACTCGCACAACTACATAAAGAGTTTTATGGGGTGAATTCAAACGAGTCATTAAATCTCGATAATAAGTCCTATTATCGCTCGGTTGTCCCGGCTCCTATTCCGCAACTGAGCGACTCTACACCTGTAAGACTCACTTCGGGGAACACAGACACATTTAACGACTTCGACAATGTTTACTACAAAAAGCATAAAATCGAAATCACAAACACAAAATATAACGCACTAGACGGCTTACATGCATTTGCTACTGAACAGAATAAATATACAATTCCACAGTTGGAGTCAGCTCATGTTCGGCTTGCGGGTTGCATGGGACTACCTGAAGCTGATGTCGTTGCAGACTTGGCACTACTACGTAGTCACAAGAATAACCAAACAAAAGACACCAAGGGTAGTGATCACATTGACAGATCGACGAGGTCGGAGAGTACAGATGATGAACGCCTTCTGTATCGAAGCGTTCTAGATTTAAAGAAGAAGGATTCCGAGGTCGCTCTAGTTCCGTTGGACTCGTTGCCGCTAAAGAACCCGACTTAAAATAAGGTCATAGATGGTAACTTGAGCTTAGCTCTTCTCCACCAATAAACTGGCATTTTTTAAACCTGCCTTGCCAATTTCAGTCTCTAAACACTCCACAAGAACAATGGAGTTTCCAGGGCATGTGATCTGGAAAGTGTCATTGGAACAAATTCCATAAGTAGACTCGTAGTCATGAGCTAATATATGCTTAAGCCACTGATATATGCATATCACCTTATCATTCTCGTAGTCGAACTTATGTACAAGTCTTTTACCTGTTGGGAACCGGATTTGAATCCGAGTTACAGTACCGTTGCTAGGTTCGACGTGATCTTGCGGAATTATGGAATCAAAGGGATCCGATTCCGCTACTGCTACTGCATCTGCCGCCACATTTCCAGTTTCTGTCAGAGAAGCACCAGCGGCAATAGATTGCTTAAGGGCATACTCAATCTGTTGCTCTTCAGACATCGCATCAGGGTCGAATCTTACTTCGTGCTCTACAATTGGATTTTGAGATCCTGCTTTGAGCAGAAATTTTTCTAGGAAGAGTTCAATATCACTTAGCCAATCGACAACATCTGGCACAACGCCGCTAGGCCATTGACGAACACGCTCACCCGTCATCGGATCCAATATACAAATGTAAGGATACTTATCAACGTGGTAGAAATTGCAAAACATTTCACCTAATGGCGAATCGACGTGGTACTGTAGGAAAATGAAACTCTCCTTGACTGCACGCTTTATCTCAGGTTTGGACCAAAAGTCTCTGTTCAACACTTGACATTGAAACTCCGAATTGTCTTGAATGTTGATTAAAATCCACTTTTGTTCACGGCGGCCTTGTACCTTTGCATCTTCGAGGGAGATGCGGCTCATTATGTCAAATGGGGGCTTGAACAAATCGGCGAGTCTTCTTTGAGTCAGCGTCAATTCCGAAAGGTACTCTTCCCTTCTACGAGCTCTTCGAGATCTGGAGCCATTATTTCGAGTGGCTTCAAATAGGGGGGCCTGATGTGTAGTCCTCCGTGGAAGACTTTCAGATGCATCCTCGCTGTCCAGGTCTATCTCAACAACCATGGGCTCAGAAGACCCCACTTCTTCAATGTCATCATCAAAGCCATCATTTTGCTCATCGTCATAATCAATATCCTCGTCTTCTTCGTCATCGTCATCATCGTCATCGTCATCGTCATCCAACATTTCAAATCTTTGATTAAACACCCCAGTTCTTCCGCGGCCAAAGATCGCATTGGAAGATTCCATAACATTTCGTATCGCTGAATTGAAAGGCATGCTATAGGATGACGCAAATGAGTCTTGCAAGGTCTCATGTCGATGAACTGTGGCGTCTGCTTCTCGGACGTTTGAGTCTTGGTACGCTTCTTGTTGTAGCCTTTGCGCCAAATCCTCGTCGTTTGACGGCTGGTTTGTCGAGCCAGACTCCATAAATAATTGTACCGCATATTCGACATTGTCCCCACTCAATTCAAGGAACTGCTTGGCCACAGCAGTGTCTTCTGTGGCGGTAAAGGCGAGAAAGGTGGCGATATTATCGTCCATTGTATTTGCAATTGATTATAAAATAAGGTAGATGGCCTATTCAAAATAGCGTTGGACTAGGAAATGGATAAATAAAAAGAGCTCTAGGGCGATTCCTGATGATGCTATGTAGTGTGAGTAGTATGGGGGTTGTTAGAACCCTTGGCAACTTTGCCAGTGGGTTCGGATATTTTGGAAATTTACAAAAATTGCTATAAATGAAAAATGATTTTTAAAAAGCAACGAGAAAATTCCTTGCTTCATTTTCTTTCAATATTTTTGACACAATTTGTTCTCTGGCCACTGTCATTACCAGTAGGGATTTTCAGCCGTTCGTTCACTCTACTTGGCATTTATAGCTTGCCGATCGACAATTAGCCGTAACTATCCAACAAAATTCTTGATATATTTTCGTCGACTATAACAATTTCAAACAATTTAAAATCTGAAATTCATCTTTTCACTGACTTTGGGTGGCATATACCGAGAAATTGTAGAGTTGGCACCCGTGCCTCTCTCTGGTGAAACCCTGACTCAAGCCACTCAGTTAACTTGACTCAAACTTCTTTTCCACAAAAGCGAATTGTCCCGCATTTGCCGCACCTTCTGCGTATTTCTAGCGTCATCTACCATTTCTGGAATCTGGTTCATCTAACGCTGAAGGCGGCAATCTGAAACTACTTCCGCTTGCCCTTTCTGTCACTCGCCTGAACTGGTCATTGTGGTGGCAGACGAACTTGTCTTCTCCGACACATCTCAAACCCAGCTTTGCTAGAAAACCTTAACTAACAAACACTTTCTAAGATATTAATGACAACAGAGCGAATCGAACTAACACACTCTTGATTTTGAACTACCCTCATCGCATCGGTTCGCCCCACAAATCACTTCGAAATCAAGAATTGGCTTTAGAGCTACTCCAGATAGCATTCCCACATCCAGCATAATCGGAAAATCTTTTCATCATGGAGGCGTATGAAAAGTACGATAATGGCGAACTTCTCAACGGCAGGTACGCGAAGGTCGCCGACATCTCCGAGGGCTCGTATGGGTTGGTGTCCTTAGCCCGAGATTCCCACCAGAACAACAAGTATGTTGCCATTAAGTTTATTTATCCAATGGACTATCCGCGGAAGAAGCTTATTCGGGAACTTTCAAGCACAACCGGCAGAGCAACCTCTTCTCCTGCGAAACTTCGGTCAAATGTCGAGGACACCGAAACTAGACGCAAATCGGTAATGACGACTTTACTTGAGGAATCTGCGAAAGAAATTGCTTTTCACAAGATTTTGGGTCATCATGTAAACATCCCAGATCTCATTGACAGTTTTGGCTCCTGTTTGGTCTTGGAGTACTGCCCAAGAGGCGATCTCTATGAGGCCATGCAAAATGATATTGGACCCACCACATCCCAAGATATCAAGGATGTCTTTTCTCAGATCCTTAATGCCTTGGCCTTTTGTCACTCCAAACTGGTATTTCATCGAGATTTGAAACCCGAAAACATTCTTATCTCCGATGATTGGACAATAAAGATTTGTGACTGGGGGTTGGCTACAACGCAGAGAATTGTGTGCAACAAAAGCGAATTTGATGTAGGTTCAGAGCGTTATATGGCTCCAGAACTCTTTGACCAAGACTTAGAGTCTTATGACGCCTCAAAGGTGGACTTGTGGTCTGTTGGAGTTATTTTATTAACTCTTGTGTTCCACAAAAATCCATTTCAAGTTGCAAATTATACAGATAAGAGATTTTTGCAATTCTCTGCCAATCGCGAGGCTCTTTTTGACTTTTTTAGCACAATGACCAGTGAGTTATTTGGAGCCTTACGTTTCTGCTTGAACATGGATCCTTCTAATAGAGATTTGGAAGGGCTTTCTAGAGAACTTGACAATGTCAAGTACTTCACCATAGATGAAGAGTATTGGGCTGAGCATTCTGACGATGAGGAAGAAGAAGAAGAAGAAGATGCCGGATACGAGGAAGACATGGAGGATGAGGCGGAGCAAACAGATATAAAGCATATCGAAGACGAAGAAGATCATTTCACTTTTGAGGAAGATATGTTTAGTTTCGAGAAAGAAGCAGATGAACATCTGCCAAAAGAGCTCTCTGTTATACAAGATGTTTCGGAACTTTCCGAAGAAAACATCCCCAGTCTTGCAGTTAACAGACATATTACATTGGACCTCAATGATCCGACCGACAGTGATGCTACAGCCACTACCTATGCGCCATCCCGGGAATATAGTGAGATGCCTCACAATCGTCGGGCAGACGCTCTTCTTTCTCCATTTACACATATGAAACCTATTCCAATTTCTGGAAATGCGCAGATCCGTAATACCCGTAAGCCATTTGGGCTTGCTTCGTATAATAAAAACGGTGGATCTTCCAAGGCTTGGATTCATGGATCCCAAATTCATACCGGAAGTCATGGCGGAAAGTTTCGGCGAGAGGATTTCTTCACTCCTAGAAGCACATTCACTAACTACATGGATAGATTTGGTGAACAGCGCGAGCAGCGAGATTTCAACAGGAATGATAGAAATTTGGATAAAAAGAAGAAATGGAACCGTGGCCGTAAGAAGCAGTCTTGGAAAAAACGCACGACTAAGCCATCCCAGATGAACGGTGTTCCACCGGAAGTCAACGGGAAGCGTAGATATTCCAATACTCAAAAGCGTCGCCCTTCTGTTAAACTGAACGTGCAAACCGTTTTAATGGGACAATCACCAACCTCCAACCGCAACGGCGGAAAATATGTTCCTCCTTTCATGCGAGCCAAATCTCCTGTTTTAGAAAGTCTCGGCGGTTTTGGACATCTAAATCTCAACGATGACGAAGTTTTTCAACTTGACGACGACTACAACAACCATGGCCATTCTGGTCATGGTCAACCACTGAAGTCCGCCAATCATTGCAATAGCTCAAACCACTCCAACCATTTATCCCATAATTCAAGACATGGGCACAGTCACAGCCAGGGCCACAATCTTGGCTTTCATAATCACAACAACAACACCCACTCTTTCCCAGGTGGTGAAGATACTGGGAAAGGCTGGTCCTCTCATAGACACACCGTTAGCGATCATGAGACGAAGAAACTGCCGCTTGGACAACATAGCTTCTTACCTACCGACTCTATGCATTTATCCATGGGTAAGAGAGCTGAGAGCCAGAGCGGTACTCACTCTAGGAGATTTCTGACTGACCGCAGCGACTCTTCAGGGAAGTACATTCCTCCATTTCGTAGGGGGTCTTGTAGTGCCGCTGGAGGCAAATTAGAAAGTAAACGTCCAATCCAGCCAATTGGTTACGTTCCCAGCATACAGAAAACATTGATGGACAACGAGGTTAGCCGTAGTGTTCCCGGTGACAGTTGGTTTCCAAAAAAAGAATGGAAAGCCTGAGGTCTACATCAGAACAAACATACCAACTTGAGTCTCATAAGTCTTTAGTGTAAAATTAAATTGCATCATCTTCAAAAACAGCGCTGTAGAATGTTAATTTAATTCGTTTTTGATTTTAAGGTGTCTTTTTCTCAATGGACAGTTAATATATAAGGCTGGTTTTGACAAATAAGACTGGCTTTCAAAATTGGTAGCAGATTCAAATTTATCTTAAGAAAAAAAAAAGGCAATGAATTTAAAGTACTAGCAATAATGTTGTTGAACTTATTTATTTTATTAATTTGGATTGTCTGTTAGAGTGCGTAATGTTAATTAAGGCTTTTAAACGTAAAGTTATCATATATTGGACTTATCCTCCAACATGAAGACGAATAACATTTTCCTTTTATATTTTGTTAGTAAAAAAGACCTTTAAGTAACACTTCAAGATGCAGTGACGACCTAACAATACCTTCTTAGTGTATTAGGAGCGTGCTTCGTAAAATTTTCAAATTGGTCCCTTGGCCCAGTTGGTTAAGGCGTGGTGCTAATAACGCCAAGATCAGCAGTTCGATCCTGCTAGGGACCATCTATATTAGGGCGTGTGGCGTAGTTGGTAGCGCGTTCGCTTAGCATGCGAAAGGTCTCCGGTTCGACTCCGGACTCGTCCATTATTTTTATAAAGTATGAGTGGACAATTTTCTGGCCAACCGTCACACCCACTTCTTTTTTAAAGACTTCATTGACCATTCCATTTATGCTTTTAAAATCTTTAAGTACAATCCAAAAACTGTGATGTCAAGGCTTCTTCTCAGTCTTCTTCCCTACTGCAATTGAGACATCCATGTACTGTACGTATGGGCCATAAAGTAAAGAAATCATGCAATGAGCGACATACTTTCTCATAAATCTTTTGCATAGAATTGAAATTTAAAATAAACAACCTCCATTTCATTATGCGAGGATTTAAAAATACCAAAAGTCCTATCAGGTCTCCTGTGAAATGCTGCCGATCTCTGCAACTCTGCACACAAGGTCGCTTCCAAACGCTTCCTTACTTCTTCCCATAACGAAACTAGCTACCCTAGCAACAAAACCGGCGTATTTGTGATTTTAAGGCAGGACCTTCTCACGCTCCAAGAGTATAATTTATTTCACACCCGTTTTTCTACGCAAAAGTGCTCATCTTGCTTTCCTTACATACTCGGCTAATAGGACGTCGTTATGGTGAAGCTCACACTACGAGACACCTTTCTAATCTCTTCTCTTCTTCTCTGGTTGTTTGCAGCGGCCTCAATACATGTAGATGAGGTACATGTCAATCGAAGAGAACTCATACAAGAACAACAACGGCAAGAGTACATCTCCAGGAACATCTCGCCGTTAAAAGCCCGGTCCCTAGCAGACTGGCATCTTGAGAATATCATTTTGGTAAGCGATATCGATGGCAACCTTCATGGAGTAGATAGGTCTTCGGGCATGTCGATCTGGACTCTTCCCATAGACGACCCTTTAGTGAGAGTTCACCGAGAGAAAGTCGGTGAAGAAAGCTCGGAGCACTCTAACGTGGTCTGGATTGTAGAGCCCGCGAATGATGGCTATTTATACTATTTTTCACCCGAATTCGGGTTGAACAAACTACCGACAACAATAAAGAACTTGGTGATGGAGTCCCCTTTCTCCTTAAGCGGCGATAATAAAATTTACACTGGTTCCCGAAAAACTTCGCTTTACTCCATAGAAGTACGAACTGGCCAAATTGTCAACCAGTTCGGGCTGTTAGAGGATGAGAATTGTCCTGTGCCAAACGTCTACCGAACGCCTAATCGAGACAGTTCCAAAACTAGAGATGATACCATCATGCTCGGAAAATCAACCTATGAACTCTCTATCCATTCTAAACTAGACTCCTCAGTCGTGTGGAACCTTACCTTCTCTCAATGGGGTCCTAATAACATAGACACGGATCTTATTCTTCAAAATGGCCAACTGCGAGACAATCTTTACTTCACTCCTTTTTACGACAAGTCGCTTTTGGCTATAAATAAGGCTCTAGGTACACCATCTTGGATTGGACGCCTCCCATCTTTGGCTGTCGATGTATTCGACGTGTTCAGTAAAGAGAATGATGAGCTTGTGGCTCTTCCACACCCCTTAAACCTATTGAATGAGTTGCAGGCAACAGAATTTGAAAAGAACAATAATTTGTGTTTCATCAATAAAACCGTCAATGGGAACGAGTGGTTCGCTATGAGCTACAAGAACTATCCGGCTTTGGTCAAGCTGGCGCCTCTTTCGCCATATCAACTGATACTTGAAAAATACGACCATGGGTACTTCGACCAAGAAGATATTGACCAGCTCAAGAACTTGAGTGTCGAGGAAGAGCTGGCGGCAGCCTTCCTAAATGGCGTTCACGAGATTTTCGAATTGGATCCCAAAAACCTGTATCAACCAACTGCCAAATTCAATCCTACGAAACGTATCGGCACTCCAAATGAGTACAAGGCTGAAGTTGCAACGCAAATAGTAGATTCTAAACAGGTGCCTAGCCTTATAAGTGGCATTTTCTTCCCCGATAACGACGATAAAATTGTAGCCACGGTGGAAAAGCATGACTACAAACAACTTAACTCCAACCCTGCCAGCTTTCACACTAACTTACCTATTAAGTACTACGAGCCCTATAGCGCGTTCGAGGATACATATCGACACGAGCCGGTCTCTTTATTTCGAAGAGTTGCTGAAGACTTGTTGGTGATGTCCATTTTACTTGGAGCTCTACTTGGCTTCCGAAAGGTCAGCCAGTGGATTAAGAATCGTAACAGTAGACAATTTAAGCATGAAAAGTCTGCGCTTCCTGTTATTGAACCTGAAATTAGTGTCTCCGATAAATCAGAGAAACCCTTGCCCTTGGTTCCTGAACCAGTCGAAAATGGGAAGCTGGATGAATCCGAATCTGTAACACTTGTCGGTGAAGAAGTTAAACCAACAAAAAGAGTTACTATCGTATCTCCGGACGAAGCTGCGAAAGATCTCTCAACAGCAAAAGATAATTCAATAGAGAAGGATGATTCAGCAGAAAAGGATGATCCAGAATCCGACACTCTCGGCCAGTCCGATGATGAAGGCGACGCCTTACTTCCTGCAACCAAAAAGAAGAGGAAGCGTGGAAGTCGAGGTGGCAAGCGCAGCAGTAAGTCTAGAAAGAACAAAGATGATGGCGACGAAGCAACAGTCGACGAGGATAACGAAAATGATGATGAACTCATCATTACCCTGTCTCTTGTAAAACTGCCAGCTAAGCCAACCAATCAACGCAAAAAGCTTCAAATCAATAACAATTTGATTATCTCAGATAAAATATTGGGTTATGGATCACATGGAACAGTTGTGTTTGAAGGTACATTTGAGAACCGTCCTGTCGCAGTGAAGCGAATGCTCGATAACTTCTACCACTTAGCTGATCACGAGGTGCGTCTCCTCCAAGAGAGTGATGACCATCCTAATGTGATCAGATACTTCTGTTCCCAGCTGAGTGAAACCGAGAACTTTTTATACATTGCCCTCGAGTTGTGTGTATGTTCTTTGGAAGAGATCGTCGAGAAGCTGGAATCATACCCTACCACTTTGCGCTTATGCCACAAAAAGTATAACGAAGTATTACTACAGTTAGTGAAGGGGTTGCATTATTTGCATTCACTCAAAATTGTTCATAGGGACTTGAAGCCTCAGAATATCTTGGTCACTGAAACAGCTCGCCGAAACAAGCAAACTGATGATTCGTCGATCAGACTTTTAATTTCTGATTTTGGGTTGTGTAAAAAATTAGACGCCGATCAATCGTCCTTCAGGGCTACAACAAATCACGCCGCCTCAGGAACTATGGGCTGGCGTGCACCCGAATTGCTCTTGCTGCATGATCTCAACGAGATCTCGCTCCTGAATTTTTCATCAAATCATTCGAAACAAACATCTTCAATCGGTGGTGAACCATCGGAGAGTTCTACCGGACAGGGCAAACGACTTACTAAAGCAATCGACATTTTTTCGCTTGGATGCGTTTTCTTTTACATCCTCTCAGGAGGTGGGCATCCTTTTGGTGACAGATATTTAAGAGAAGGTAACATCATCAGTGGTAAATTTGATCTTAGTCCCATAGACAGGTTTTGTCCTGATGACAATGTGGAGGCCACAGATCTTATTAGGCTTATGATCAGTTTCAATCCAAGTTTGCGACCAGACACCACATCTATTATGAAGCACCCATACTTCTGGACCACAAAGAAGAAACTCGAATTCTTGTTGAAAGTAAGTGATCGGTTTGAAATTGAGCGTCGTGATCCGCCAAGTCCTTTGCTTCTTAAACTTGAGGAAATCGGTCCTAAAATTCATGGCGGGGACTGGCTTGCAAAGTTCGACGACGATTTCATTAACAATTTGGGCAAGTACAGAAAATACTCTACAGCCAAACTTATGGATCTCATGAGAGCATTCAGAAACAAGTACCATCATTTTAACGATATGCCGTCAGATTTACAGATACAGATGAGTCCTGTTCCAAATGGCTTCTACCAATATTTCAACAGAAAGTTTCCCAACTTGTTGATGGAGGTGCATAGCATGATCCGGAGAACCTTACACGAGGAGCACGTTTTCGAGGAGTTCTTATAGCTTCTACTAATTAAGACCACGAATAAATGCATTTGCGCACAGTTCAATGTGCCAATCTATGAAATAGCTAGTAAACGTTGTAGTTTGAATGTCCGAGTCATGAAGACCTATCCTGCGGATTAAATCACTAATGAGTTCCCCAAATATGTTTTTGAATCATTTCTCCTCAAATTTTGTATGTTTTCCTTTGAAGTTGGCAGAACTGATCGCTGGAGATTTCATATTTTCTGGTACGGCCAGTCCACCAGAAGTACCCAAAGTTCTCTGAAGAAATTCGGCAGTCTTTTTGCTTGATTCTTCTTCTGCGGAAGCCTTTTCATCGTTCGACTGCTTCAATTGCTTAAGTTTGTTCATGGACAACTTGATCCTTTCCAATTCCTTCATTATTGGGTGGCCTTCTGTCTTAACCCCACTCACCTTCAAATAAGAGAAAAGAATGGAATCAATGATGTAGATTTGTTCATGATACAATGTTGCCTTTTCTTCCGGCGTCGTGCACTTTGCGAGTCTGTCCTCGAAAGACGTACTAAGAATCGGCTGTAACGCCTCTTGGAGACTCTCTATTGAAGCGTCAAGATTGTCAGCAAGCAACCTCACGTTGTCTAAGCCATCCATTTTCAATGAAGAAAGAAAAGGCCTGAATTTTGAAAGCTCAATTATGTGTTGGTTAACTTTGCGATTGTAATACGATGTTGCTAGTGCGATGCTCATCGCGGATACCCCATATATCTACATCAACCATAGTACAATCTTTGCCTATCATCCCTCAAAATGGCTAGATCCAATCGGGATATTCTTACTGGTGGAAGCAAATACAAACAGAAGCAAGCTAAAAAATTTGGTATCGAAGAGGTGGTCTTTAACAAAGACTCTCGTCAAGAGTACTTGACCGGATTCCACAAGAGAAAAGTGGAGAGACAGAAAAAGGCCAAATCCTTTTACGAACAACAAGAGAGATTGGCAAGGATCGAGGAGCGTAAAAAGGCTCGAGATGAAAGGCAGAAGGAATTCGAAGACAAGATGAAAGAGCTAGATACGGTGAAGAACTTGCGGCTAGGCGGTACAAATTTTAGTAATGTTGGCGGCATTGAAAGAAGCGATGGTGACGAACAAATTGATGGCAAAGAAGACGCTAAGAGTAGCTGGAATGGTTTCGAGTCCGACAGATCTGAAGACGCAGAAGATGACGATGACGCAGATCATAACGAAGACGCCGAGCCACCATTGAAAGGCATTCTACAAACAAAGCACGTGTACAAGCTTGATGATCCTCGTACAGTAGGAGATGCGGTTGTGGACGAAGAAACAACTGTAACAATTGAAGCTGTCGATAACCCATACATGGTGAAAACCGGTATTTCGTTGACGGAGATTGCAAAGGCTAATCATGTCAACCTAGAAAAGTCTGAGGAAGTTTTGGAAAAGTCCATTGACCGTGCTAAGAAATATGCTGTAATTTGCGGTGTCGACAAGACTAAGCCTAAGCAAAAGAAGAAGAAGTTCAGATATTTGACGAAGGGTGAGAGACGAGAGAACAATAGAAAAGCAAAATTGAGTAAGATGAAAAGCAGAAACAGAGAATAGAGATTACACGGAATCTGGATTTATTTCTTCAAATTGAGCGGCTGCTTACCTTTTGAGAAGCTGGACTGGTATGTTTGGTCTTCAATTTTCGTCTAACAAAACGGCGTTTCACACAATCCCGGAACTAATTACCCAAAGTAATGATTGCTCCAAATATTCAGTTAAGGTAAAGTTTGACTACTGTCTCAATTAGGAAGAACTTGGCAGTTGAGGGAGTCACCCGACATGCGAAGATGTAGGACAAATCAATTCATGACTATGAAAAGAATATTTTTATTATCAAGCCATTTTATCTGCATATTCCATTCTTTTTGAATTCTGTTACAACGAGCCAGTTCAGTGGCCCTTAAGTTATGTATTGTGCCGGGTAACAGGCCATCTCGAACATATATATGTGCTCCCACTTTTTCGTATTGATACCACAAGCGAAAACCTTCATAACAGCCTGGAGGCAGTTATGGATATTTCAAATGAGTATGTACTGTCATATCAATTACTGTGATGACTACTGTCGCCCCAGACGGAGGATCCTTTTCAGGACTATGACCGATTCGACTTTGCCAAACACTGAAAATTCTGATAGTAATTGTGAACTTTAAACAAATTCTGGGTTTATACTAACAGCTAGATGTCAATTCTCAAGTTGATAACGGCTAGTGATGTTTTCCATGCTAATCATGAATACTAATGATTAAGAAATCTACACGATCTTCGTGTCTGAAGCCAATTTTCTCACCCAAACTTTATTGCTGTCTTCAATGCGCTTTGCAGTCTAAGAAGTCATCACCAAAGTCTTGTTATTTGAATTGTACAATCTTTTAAAACACTCTAAACCCATCTGTTTTGTTGTGGACTTCGATGAGCTCGGAGGGGGATATAACAAAACGGCTTCGGGAATAAGTTTTTCGAAATGGTTTCCATGATCTTTCTTTTTAAGACTGAAATCCACTAACGGGCTATTGTTGACTTTGCTGATCTGACTAATTCAAGTCCTATTTCCTTGACTTTTTTTAAAACAATTGGCTAAAATACTCTCTCCAACCATAAATTTGTCACCTAAACAATTAAAAAAGAAAATTTATAAGCTTGTTTTCGGTGGTTTTCAATAAATCAACGGATGTAGTACCATGCCACACTATCTTGCGAGGATCGAGAATCTACTCTCACTTCCTCATCATGGGAAAGCTTCACGAAACAACCTTTACAGAGATTCTACCTCTCCCGTTTCGAGTGGCTGTGCTCTTCCAATTGGGTGTCCATTTGTGGTATGCTATTGTGTGGACGTGTTACCACGTCTATGACATCAACTGTTTAGCTCTTCTTAACCTCTCATATTCCAATCACAACTACGCACTAGACGAACATGCGAGCGGAGTCGTCACTGGCCTGATGGCTACAATCGTCGCAGCAGACTCCAAAGAGAATTTGATCCTTCTACGAGGAATACAGTCAACCGCAAGCAGACTCTTTTCTGCGGTTGTAGGATCACTCGTATGCTACTGGTCATGCAAGGCATTGTTGAACCCAGAAACTTTTGTGTATGCGCCAATTGTCAACACCATCTACCTCTTTGTTCTTGTGTTCTCGATTTATACAGTGTTTTCTCGTGGAAGGACTATGGGTCAACAAAGAGTCAACAGCTCCATCAAAAGAATCCTAATAGGCAACATAAACTCAAGCACAATGAGAACAAACGACATTTTCTTTGCGGATTCTTTAACCTCATACGCTAAAGTCCTCAATGATTTAATGTGCTTCGTTTGGATAACATTTTTTGCTTCAGACAATCTGTATAACACACGGGTCGAGGCTTTGGTTCTATCTTATCCTGTTCTTGTCAGAATGAAGCAATGCTTCTACGAGTACAGAACCACCAATCAGAAGCAGCATCTTTTTAATTTTATGAAGTACTCGGCGCTGCTAGGGCCAATACTAGTGAACATGTCAATCAAACTAAGCATGCTGAAGCTTTCAACAACCACAGAAACTAGCACAACCGATTTAGACAAACTTAACAATTGGTGGTATTTGGCTTCTGCCATAAGTTCTTTATACCTGTTTACATGGGATGTCCACATGGACTGGGGACTCGGCTTGTTCCAACCACTCCTTGGAAGAAAATCGACGAAATACTACCCTATCAGATCGAAGCTTGTATTCAGAAGACATGCTATTTATTACTCGATTATCATCTTTGATTTCATGATAAGGTTCATCTGGGTGTTTAAGATCTTTGTTCTCATGGAGACCGAGATCGAGTTGGGACTCAGACATCGGGTTGGAAACTTCCTCTTCGGTTACAACTTCCTACTGGTAGGATACGTCATATTGGAAACTCTTGAACTTTTACGGAGGTGGCTCTGGTGTTTTCTCAAATGGGAGAATGACATGAGCAAGCTCCAAATGAGCGATCCGGAAACAATACAAATGGCGGACTTAAAGTCTGGCTAATCTAGAGATCCGTCCTTTTATCGAAAAAAAATCATTTTGCATCAAACACACGTGTGAGCACGCCATGACTTACATATGATCTATACCCTTAACTGGCCTTCATCATTTACAATCTTTTCACTTGACTTCAAATACACTCGATTTCAGTAGCACTTGAAAGAACCTAGAACCAGTAACTTCTTAGTCTCTCGCTTCATACCTAAGACGTAGGCCATTTTCAAGAGAGTTTCCCATGTACCCATGTACCCATGTTGAGCTGTTTTTCTACAGACGGATATCTAAAACGTTTATTTCATGTTATATGCAGCTAATGTCGTCCTCAAGATTCGAGTTCACGACGAGTTCTTATCCAACCATTGTTGTGCACCCTCTCTCCACGCCAAGTCTGCCTTAGGACTGATTCTGTTCTCAGCAGCCCATTTATACTTGATGGGAGATTTGAGCCATGCATAGATGAGCACAACGGAACCCATCGCACTCATGGCGTAGATGTTAATCTTAGGAGCATGTGCCATCGTTGTCGTGAATTATTGGAATGTTGGTAAAGCTGACGATGTGGTTGGTGGGAGCAAATCTGTGTGCACTACCAGAGATCCATAAAGAGACAAGCGAGACACTGAAATGAATACATTAATTAATGAGAAATTGGATATTAAAATTAAAGGAAATCAATGATGGCACTGTTTGTGTCAAATACTAGTAGCTTATTAAAGCTGGCAATTTAAATATGGAGTGATTAATCGGAAGACACACATGAAAAGCCTAGCTTGGTGTCTATATGCCAATTTTACGTATGATGCTTGAATCTGCTAAATGTCGTCTGCCGCATTCCCAAAATTATCCCTCTTGTGTTTCTCTGGAAACTCTTGAACTCTCCAATCTATGAACAGAAACTATTACGGTTACTGGAGCAAAGCATCTTCAGAAAGGAACGGCTTAATCGATGACTTGAAGGTTTTAAGTGCCAATGCTGCGTTACCAGACACAATAGACTCACGAGCCAAGGCAACGCCCTCTTTCCAAGTCTCACAGAGACCTGCAACCACGGCAACGGCAGCAGAGTTCATAAGAATATAATCAATCAATGGATGGCTATCTTGGTCCTTAATTTCGTATAATGGAATGTCTTGGAGCAAAATATGGAGTAATACATCGGCGTTTTCCTGAGGTGTTCCACTTCTGACATGATCTAAACTGTGCTGAGGTAAACCAAAGTCGCTAGGGTCAATTCTGAATCTCGTGATCTTGCCATCTGGCGCAATGTTCCAGCATTTTGTCGAACCAATTGGAGAGATCTCATCCAATCCGATCTCTCCGAAAACTACCATTGTCCGGACTGGCACTGTGGCCGACTGCGCCAACTCAGCAGAGGCCCTTGCATACGATTCACCCAATTCTTCGGAGTATACACCCAAAATACGAGCTCTTAGTGGGATAGGGTTTAAAAGCGGCCCAAGGATATTAAAGATGGTGGGAACTCCAAGCTGAGCTCTGATGGCAGCCACCTTGGCCATTCCCGGATGAAATGCAGGAGCAAAGAGAAAACAGAAGTTGGACGTCTTGACAATTTCGGGGGTAGTGTCCTTGTTCACCACTGATAAATCAAGACCAAGGCTCTTGAGTAAATCGCCGGAACCAGATTTCGACGTCAGCGCTTTTCCTCCATGTTTGCAGACTTTGATGTTCATTCCGGCTGCCACAATGGCCGCTGTGGTTGAGACATTAAATGTGTCTTGACCGTCACCGCCTGTACCGACGATATCGACATATCCTTCAGGATCAACGAGACTGGGCGGTATAACGTCAGAAAACTCCAAAATCGTCTGAACCGCAACAGCGATAAACTCGGGCTGATGATCTAAGCCTCGGAGTCTCAAAGCTGTGAGAAACGATGCTATTTGAATGTCCAGTGGTATTCCCCGGAAAATGGCACGAAGCACTAATGCCAAGTCGTTGGGGGTGAGGTTTGGTCGCTGTAGAAAAAGGGATTTTATATACGGCGTGAGAACCTGTTTCTCCATTTTGTAAACGTTTGGAATGACGTGAGTGTGTTGTCTGGTGGTGATTTTTCAATAATTGGATCCAGATGCCAGAGCGACTGAGTCACAAAAAAATAGTCCTTATCGAGAAAATGTTGAAAGTATCTGAATTGAATTTCGTAAAGAAACGTCAAAAAAAAAAAACAGAAGTTTTCATTTAAAATGGTAGATTTCACAATTTAATTTTTTGGCTTATGATTTTTATCGTCCTCTGGTTTGGGTGTAATTACCCTAATCTCTGTTACTTTTTTGCAGCCACCCACCATGATCTCCACTTATCACTATGTATTCTGTTAAATGAATAAAATTTCAAAATTTCGGAAGTTTAGTATCAGGCTTTTTTTCAAGTTCATGTCATTCTCGATTTAATTAGCACCCGATATTGTTAAATCTATTGTACGCCAACAGAGGATGAATAGCAATAAAGAATACAAAAAATGAGAGTTGATAAAGAAAAAATGAGGTGAAGTTTTCCAAAAGCCAAGTTACTTTCAGAGCATTCAACACTTTGGACCTTCTTCAGCACTCTCAGGATATTCACCTGATTCTAGAACAAAGCTAAAGCCTCACATTTCTCTTAATACCATAAAAATGTATTCATATCAAATTTTAAAGCCACAGTCCCCGTAAAAAGTTGCCCATTTCTTCCTTCGATTCCATAAACCTTTCGTTGTCTGACGAGTCGTGCGAGACCCGGTCCTCCACGAAAGTTTTTCAGAAGAGGCCTCGCTTAATATCCATAGTAACGCAGTTTCTGTATCATAACTCCCAACATCCATCACCAAATGTTGCGGCTATTACTTAGAAGCTCGCGTATCCCCAGGAGCAGGCTCTCTGTAGGCCCTCGTATTCGGGTTTCGTCCTATAACACCGCCCAATTCGATCATTCATTAGGACCAAAGTACGAATCAATCACAGACTATGGCTCATACAAAAATAGTGTGTTCACGCATCGATTGCCTGAATCCACTGCAGAACAATCTCCACAGTTGGCTGCTTTGCATTCTCGTTTAAGGTTGCCTAAACAGTTCTCTTATTCCACCTTATCCCAGGCCCTTAACATGGATAAGTTTGGTGGATTGGCAAATAATTTTGGCCTTAGCACCTTAGGCAAAACGTTTCTATCTTATTACATTTCTGAGTACTTGCTTTTGAAGTATCCCCGTCTTCCCATGGCTGTCCATAACGCTGCTGTGGACTCATACATGGGCTCGGAGGTCTTAGGAGAAGTCGGTAAATCTTGGGGTATTGAAGTTGATCGTTCTTCCAAACTAGACAAGCACTTGGCCCAGGAGCCTGAGTACATGCAATACGGTAGATTGAGATACCTCTCTGAAAGATCAAAAGAGCTTAAGGCCGAGGAGCCTGGTGTTCATGAATTATCCGCCGAGGAAATGGCTACTGTTAACAGCCAAACGCAAGCTTTTGTGCATAGAGAAACTGAGGCTTATGCTTCTGCAGCCAGAGCTATTATTGGCGGTCTTTACACGCATTGCGGCGAAAAAGCCACTAAATCGTTTATCCACAGCCATTTCTTATCTAGAAAGGTACCTTTACAAGAGATGTTCCAATTTAGCAGACCAACAAGGGAGTTGGCTAGAGTCTGCGAAAAACTTGGACTCAATGATCCTCTTGAAATACGACTTATAGCTGAAACTGGACGTTTATCTGCACATGCCGTTTTCATAGCTGGTGCCTTCGTCGGACACGAAAAGTTGGGTGAGGGAGTCGGATCTTCGCTTGGTGAAGCTAAGACCAGAGCGGTTGTTAATGCATTGATATCCTACTACTTGTACTCCCCAGTTAGTGCGGAGGGCACAGACATCAAATTACCTAGCGAAGAGGACTACAAATTCGAGGGAATTGTGGGAACAGGAGATGTTGCAATTTAAAAAGCCTTGTACATATTGATTAATCCAAGTGGGTCGGAGATTGCCATTAGCTTGTAGAAATGTCAACAGTATTTTGTATGAAATGGGCTTGAATTTTCAATGACGAGTGTTTAAACCTTTTTGGTGATCTATGATGAATCATATAACTTGGCACCGATACCAATTTTTCCTTCATCGTATCTCTCTCTTGTCAAGTAATACACAGAATGGCAGATTCTAACAATCTCAAATCCTGTTAACAAACATTAATAAGAATCGGGCACAATTTACCAAATCTATATTTCAGAGTCGAATTGCATCAGAAAGGATCAATTGCTTTTCTTTACTATACTGGGCAACCTAGGAAGTTACTCGATTTACGATCTGGTTATTTATTGTGGCTTTGTTTCCGGGATACCTGATTTAAAAAAGAGGGGGTAATAATGTTTTTGGATATTTGGCTTTTGCTAGGGCAATTTTCGAGCTGAGCCATCATTTCTTCTCCTTATCCACTTGGGCGTTAGGCCCCTGCTTGTCACCACACCCAAGTTCTGGAAATTGACCAACTCGCTTTGTTCTTGTGGACAATGCTAAAAACGTTCCCTTTCGTGTATATGGGTGCTTTGTTTTTTAAAACAGTCGATTGGAACACGTTCAAGTGATTCTAAAAAAAAATCGTGTATCAATTCTTTTTCGGGCTTTATGCTTTTTTATCTTGTCGACATTTAGTTAATCTATTTTCGAAATGTCTGCACTTTAACAACAAGTCACAATCCAAGATTTTAATAGTAATGAAAAACAATAAAAAAAACTTGTTGACGAAGGTTCGTCTAAAACGACTGTTCCTGTTAATCTTGTAGCATTTGCCTGGGTTTGGCTGCGAATCAGGTAATTAAATGAGACATCTCCATAATATGAGCAGACAAGACGAAGAATTTGGCTTATTCGCAAATAAAAATAAATTAAATAAATAAAAGATTTGATCTTATCCGGGACCAACTAAAGATAATTACAATTCAACGGTTTTGTCTTTTGGTTCTGACCGCACTACTATCTTATCTACCACTCATCCGCATCTCATCTCGAAAAATTACAGGAACGAGTCACCACAAAAGAAAAACCACCAACTACATTTGATCACAATGCCAGGTTTGAACATCCTTGTCGTGGGAAATGGAGGTAGAGAACACGCTATTGCCTGGAGATTGGCCAAATCTGCCAGTGTTTCCCGAATCTTCGTAGCACCTGGGAATGGAGGAACCTCGACTTTGGGCGACAAGGTCGTCAACGTTCCTGAATTGAGTGGGAGCCCCAAGGATTTCCAGAATTTGCAGGACTTTGCTGTCAAGAACAAGATCGGGTTGGTTGTTCCTGGTCCAGAACAACCTCTTGTTGATGGCATCACCTCTGTATTCACCGCCGTAGGTATCCCTGTCTTTGGTCCAAGTGCCAAGGCTGCCGTCATGGAGGGTTCCAAGGCATTCTCCAAGGCATTCATGGACAAGCACAACATTCCTACTGCCAGATTCAAGAACTTCACCAACGTTGAGGAGGCCAAGAAGCATATCTTGGAGGTTGACTATAAGATCGTTTTGAAGGCTGACGGTATCGCCGCCGGTAAGGGTGTCTTGATCCCACAAACTACCGAGGAGGCATTGGCCGGCCTTGACGAGATTATGGTAGCTAAAAACTTCGGTTCTGCCGGTGACGAGATCGTTATCGAGGAGTTTTTGGAGGGTGACGAGTTGTCCATCTTGACCATCACCGACGGCTACTCGTTTTTCAACTTGCCCGCTGCCCAAGACCACAAGCGCATTGGGGATGGCGACTCTGGCCTCAACACTGGTGGTATGGGTGCGTATGCTCCTGCCCCAATTGCCACCCCTGAAATCTTGGCCAAGATCGACCAACAAATCATCAAGCCAACCATCGATGGAATGAGAAAGGATGGCTTCCCAATGTGCGGTGTTTTGTTCACAGGTATCATGTTGAGTCCTACCAAGGAGCCAAAGGTCTTGGAGTACAACGTTAGATTCGGAGACCCGGAGACCCAGACCGTCTTGCCATTGTTGACCGACGACACCGACTTGGCTCAAGTAATGTTGGCTGCCGCCGAGCACAGATTGGACTCTGTATCTCTTCTGACCATGGAAAACACCTTCTCCACTACCGTCGTTATGGCCGCTGGTGGTTACCCAGAGGCATACGGAAAGGGCGACAAGATCACCATTTCTGCTATCCCCGAGGATACCTACATTTTCCACGCTGGAACTGCCGAGAAGAACGGTGACATCGTGACCGCTGGTGGTAGAGTTATCGCTTCTACTGCTATCGCTTCAACCTTGAAGGAGTCTGTTAACAAGGCTTATGTCGGTGTTGACCAAGTTACCTTTGACAAGAAATACAACAGAAACGATATTGCGCACAGAGCTTTCCGCGACTCCGAAAAGAATGTCGGCGGAACTACTTATGCCGAGGCTGGTGTCTCTGTTGACAACGGTAACTTGTTGGTTGAGCAAATCAAGGCCAAGGTCAAGTCCACTGCCAGAAGTGGTGCAGACTCTGACATTGGTGGATTCGGAGGCTTGTTCGACTTGAAGGCCGCTGGTTATGATGGTGCCGACACATTATTGGTAGCCGCCACTGATGGTGTTGGTACCAAGTTGAGAATTGCCCAGATAATGGACATTCATGACACTGTTGGTATCGACTTGGTGGCCATGAACGTCAATGACTTGGTCGTTCAAGGAGCCGAACCTTTGATTTTCCTCGATTATTTCGCCACAGGAAAGCTTGACGTCAACATTGCTGCCAAGTTCGTTACCGGTGTTGCCGATGGCTGTATCACTGCTGGCTGCGCCTTGGTTGGTGGTGAAACTTCTGAGATGCCCGGTATGTACGATGAGGGACACTATGATACCAACGGTACTGCTGTCGGTGCTGTTTCTAAGTCCGGTATTTTGCCCAAAATTGAGAGCATGAAGGAGGGCGACATTTTGATCGGGTTGAAGTCCGATGGTGTCCACTCGAACGGTTTCTCTTTGGTGCGTCACATTATCACCAAATCTGGTTACGACTACAAGACTACTGCTCCATGGACCAACAGCGGAAAGAGTATTGGTGAAGAGCTTCTAGTGCCAACCAAGATTTACGTCAAGCAGTTGCTTCCAGCTGTGAAAAAGGGCTTGTTGCTCGGTATGGCCCACATCACTGGTGGTGGTTTGGTCGAGAATATTCCCCGTGCTTTGCCAAAACATTTGCAGGCACAGGTGGATTTGAGCCAGTGGGAGGTTCCAGAGATCTTCAAGTGGTTCGGTAGACAGGGCCAAGTTCCAGTTGCTGACTGGTTGAAGACCTTCAACGTCGGTATTGGTATGGTGGTCATTGTTGACAAGGCCAACGCCGATGCTGCACTTGAGGAGCTCAAGGCCGCCGGCGAGGATGCCGTCGTCATTGGTCAATTGGCCACCAGAAATGGAGGAGAGGGATGCGTCGTCAGCAACGCCGAGGGAGTATACTAGTTAAAGACGGTAAGCCGAATGAATCAAACAATACATATCAAGAAAAGTGAAAGAATTAAAAGAGTTTTCAAGACTTGACGTTTAAGACCAACGATGAAACCCTTGTCGGACCCACAACCTATTTCATTACAGCTTCCGTTTCATATTTAGTTAGATACGGCTGAGGTTTCCTCTAATTGTTTCAATTAGAATTTATGAAAGCTTCACAGTCATTGAAGAAAACCTTATAAACTTGAGTAAAACATTATCGAGAATATGTGTAGAAGTGAATCCACCCATTTCACGAATGGATACATCTACAGTTGGGTTGAGACACAGCGCAGCTTTCCTCAAAAACCATCTACAATTTGTGTCATCTTTAAATTTTTGAATTCGAGCTTTGTGACCGAAAACAGAACCATACATATGCTCATTTGTTCTGTATCTCTTTTCTCTCCACTATAATGTGTCTGCAGGCAGTAACTTCAATGGCAAATTCACTACTTGTTCCTCAAATAGACCTATACAACACACACAATGAGTGGCTACGACAGCGCCTTATCCATTTTCTCGTATGTATTCTGCAACAGGACTCGTCTTTTTGTGTTGGCATTTCAATGGGCAACAATGAGCTCGTTGAAGACTGCTTTAGGGCCTCACCTTTAACCTCGACAACTACTAACATATAGACCCGATGGACATGTTTTTCGTATGTAATAATGAAAGACCAAGCTCCAAATTCTTATTTAATGGGAAATTGAGCTACTCACGTTTACTTAATCCCATCGTGAGGTCACGCCTCATGTGGCACATTCCGTTCCGTAACCATGCACCAGGCGAGTACTAACAATTATAGAAGTTGAATACGCATCCGAAGCCGTAAAAAGAGGTACTTGTGCTGTTGGAGTCAAAGGGATTAAATGCATTGTCCTTGGATGCGAAAAGCGTACGACCTTAAAACTACAAGATCCCAGAATCACACCCTCCAAAATATGTAAAGTCGATAATCATGTCTTATTGACCTTTGCCGGTTTGAATGCCGATGCACGAATCTTGGTAGACAAAGCCCGTGTCGAAGCTCAATCCCACAGATTAAACTTGGAGGATGCTGTATCTATTGAGTACTTGACCAAATACGTCGCTGGTGTCCAGCAAAGATATACACAGTCAGGAGGTGTAAGACCATTTGGAATTGCAACCATGATTGCTGGATTTGATTCCAACGACGATGTTCCAAAGTTATATCAAACAGAGCCTAGTGGAGTGTACAATGCCTGGAAGGCCCACGCCATTGGTAGATCTGCAAAGACTGTCAAGGAATTTTTGGAGAAGAACTATGAGGAGGAATTGACTGAGGAACAAACCATCAAATTGACTGTTAAATCGCTTTTAGAGGTTGTGCAAACGGGAGCCAAAAACATTGAGATTTCCATAATGAGACCCAATAACGTTATTGAACTGTTGTCTGTTGATGAGATCACCAAGTACGTCGATGCTATTGAGGCCGAGAAGCAAGCTGAGGCCGAGAAGAAGAAGAAGAAGTCGTCGAGGGAGTAGATGGAGCTGGCATAGAAGTTTATAACCTCCAGAAATAAATGAAAGGAACAAGTGTAGCGACCGTCAGGTTTTAGCATTTACATTATTATTAAATTCGTTAACTATTGTACATGGGTCTATGAATTGTGATTTAGTCTCATTTTCTGCCCTTTTTTTTAGCTCCCTTTTTTTCCTTCTCATCACCTTTTCTTTTAGCGTTTGTCAGTTTGACAACTGTGAAAAATCCATCTAAGCGACCTTGCACTCCTCCTTTGAGTCCTTTTTTGAGTTTCTCAGCACCGCTTCGTATTCTGTCTTCGTTGAAACCCTTGCTTTTAACCATAAAGTCAACAAGACCCTCAGTGTTTGGCTCGGACCATTTGAAATCAACTTCGTCCGCTTTCGTGATTTCAGGGTTCATGAATAACTCCTTGGCTTCTTTGTAGGGCCAGTTTTCAGGCACCTTGTACTTTGTCTTCTCTGGGTTTTTCTCGATCCACTCAACGATCTTATCAAGAGAACCATGTTCTTTAATAAGCTTGTATGCGGTAACTGGACCCACTCCTTTGATCGTCTCGCAGTAGTCGCAACCTAGCAATATACACATGTCCACAAACGTCAGACGGTCCATTCCTAAGCCTTTCAAGACCTCACTATACTCGATTTGGTCAATTGGAAGTTTGCGAGCTTCTGCTACGGTCAAGTGTCTCAACAAGAATTTGGGTTCGTAACACAAAGTGTCCATATCCTCGGACGCGGCAGCGAACACTTTTCCTGCGCGTGCTAACTCGGCGCATTGTGCTTCAGCTTCAGATGGAGCATCTACGTACGGAATTCCCATGAGGGTAAGTAATTCCTTAGCTTCCGCGTTTTGTTCTTTAGAAGCGCGGACGGTTCGCTTCTCGAATTTCATTAATTCCTCCACTGTGCCGGTTTCCTTTAACTCCTCCATCTGCTTGTTGGCGGCCTCTCTCTTGAGCAAACGCTTCTCTAACTCGCCTCCTTTAAGAACCGGCGGCTTACCATCGAAAACATACAACGGCTTCAAACCGTTCTCGACCATGCGGATCGTTCTGTAAAACATACCCAGCAAGTGTGACGTTGTCTCTCCGTCCTCGTTGGTCAATTGCTGACCATCCAGTTGTCTGACAGCAATCAAATACTGGTACAAACACATGGATGCATCAATTGCAACCTTGCGGCCAAACAAATTCTTCATCTGATGTTCCTTGAACGCATTAGGGGCATGCTCCTTGATAAGAGAATTGAGACCTGCACGTTAGTTATGTCTTGGTTGTGAGCGATGGCCAGAACAATTTTGTTTCTGTCATTACCGCAATTTTTCTAGTCTGTGCTTGTCATACCTTTGACACCCATACTGTCTTACTGTCTCTAGTGTATCCATTTTTCAGATGGGGTACCGCGACAGATCAAATGGAACGCGGTGCATATATACAGGTTTACAGATAATGATCTGACTTGATAGAATAAATGATAAAGCCGAAGATTATTTTTCTGTTCAGAATTACTAATGATTCATATATGCTTACACATGGTCAAAAGAAAAAGACCAGTTACCTGTGGGGGGATCGTAACTTTTGAACTCAATGTCTGGAATCGCCTTCAACTGCTGGATATGCTTCTTGACAACTTCATCCTTCGGATCAAGAATAGCCAACTTGGTCTTTTTGTTTGTAGGATAGCATCCCTCCAAAGTGACATCCGCAGGAATGTTCAAGCCTTCTCCCTCCTTCGGCGCATCATCGTCAGGGTAAACGATCACGTTCTTTGAGCCAAACACCACAATATTGCCACAAATGTCATCCAAATTCACGGCAGTCAAATCCACAGGCTTCTTAAAAGTGAGGCGTCCATAGTACTTCCTTCCAACAGTAAAGTTCTCAACTTTGCGCAATTGAGCCAACGGCATCTTCTTGAGCGCCACCAAAGTCGGCGATGTCCAATACCCGTCATCATCGACAAGATCCTCAGGACTGACCTCGTTCGCAATAAGTGCGTTAGGTTTGGGTTCTTGTGTCTCTGCCACAGCGAACGACACCCGTTTTTGCACTGGTTCCTTATCCTCTAGAAGTTTTTGCTGAGATTCTTCAGTGTTAGCCAAGACGAGTTTCTTATAGTCTTGATTAGGGGCAAAAAGAGCGCTTGAGAGGATTGCCAGATCGATAGCCGCGTTTGCTGCAGTCGAGTTGCTGTTGATGACATTGTCAGAAGCAATAACGTCAATGTTGTTAGTCCCAGGAGACAACATTTTTTTAGGCTTGAAAAGCGCCTCTATTTTATGAACTGTTGCCAAGTTAAACTTTTTCTTTATATTGTTTCTAACTGGTACAACACGAGGTGTATTGTCGTTTGCAACCATGGCCCCTGAGATTGAATCAAATATTTGGTTATTACCGTAAGGATCACGAGTAAGAAAGTTCGGCATAGGTGTACAGACGAGAGCCAGCTGTTGCGCGCCAGGTTGTTGTAGCAGCTGCTGGGGCTGCAGTAATTGCAATGCAGACTGCGGTTGATTTTGTTGATTCAGGTTCCCGAGCAAATAGTTTCCTCCGAATAAAGAAGACCCATTATTCGTGGTTGAAGTTGTAGCATTTTGATTGTTGCCGAAAAGACCACCGCCAACAGTTCCAGTGGTAGCAGGTTTGGCCCCAAAAAGACCACCAGTCAGATTTGTGGTAGTCGCGGCAGTGTTCAGATTACCAAACAAACCACCTCCAGTTGTAGCGGTGTTTAATTTGTTACCTCCAAAAAGACCGCCAGTGCTGGTAGCTGGATTAGCATTGCTGTTGTTTCCAAATAAACCGCCACTAGTAGTGGCGGGCTTTCCGAACAAGCCACCCCCCGTTGCATTACTTTGAGGGGCGCCGAAGCCGCTTGTGGCAGTAGCAGTGTTATTATTTCCAAAAAGCCCACCCGTTGTAGCAGCTGGCTTGGCACCAAAGAGGCCACCTCCAGTGGCATTGCTAGTTGTGTTCGTGTTTCCAAATAATCCACCAGACGTTCCGTTGGTGGCATTGTTCTGACCAAACAAACCACCAGTGTTGGAGTTCGCTGTGTTGTTCTGGCCAAAAAGTCCTCCCGATTGGTTGTTATTGTTTTGGCCAAACAACCCACCCGAAGTGTTGCTAGCATTGTTGTTTTGGCCAAACAACCCACCGGTGTTACTCTGTCCAAACGCAGTCAGAGCATTACTTGTCCCAAAAGCGTTGGTCGAAGCCGGCTTAGCCCCAAATGCAGATGAGGAGTTACCGAAAAGCCCACCCGAGTTGTTGTTAGTGTTGTTCATACTGTTACCGAATGCATTAGTGCCGCTAGAAAAGCCACCTCCCAAAGCACCTGTGTTAGAACCAAAACTTGTAGTGTTGTTGTTATTACTACCAAAAAGACCACCGCCAGTATTGTTTGCAGCAAAAGGTGAAGAACCAGCATTGTTTGCAGCACCAAAGGCGTTTGTGCTTGTGTTGTTCTGTCCAAATGGAGATGCCGAGTTGTTGTTCAAAGAAGACCCGAAAGCAGACAGTGCGTTGTTGTTGCTGTTGAGCGACCCAAAGCCTCCAGCGGTCCCGGTGCTAGCACCAAAGGCAGAAGGCTTGTTGGCACCAAACGTTGAATTTGTGTTCGAACCGAATGCATTACCAAAGCCTCCGGTGTTTGTGTTGCTAGTACCGAAAGCCGAAGGTCCCGTGTTAGAGGCTCCGAAGGCTCCCGTGCTACCAAAGCCGCCGGTGGATTGGCCAAAGGTGCCCGTATTGTTGTTCTGGCCAAAACCTGTCGTTGAGCCTCCGAAAGCAGAAGATGCGTTACCGCCAAAGAGATTATTCCCGGTGCTGGAGGCAGCTCCAAATCCTGTGGCTCCAGAAGTTCCATTTCCGAAACGTCTGTTTTGTTCGTAATCTTTCAATCTTAATTCTTCAAAGGAGAAGTTCTTGTATTCAGGCATGGACGAGATATTTTGAAACTTGTTGGTACCAGAGCTATCCTTCTCAATTACTTCCGTGAAGGGCTTCACTGCGGTGCCATTGTTCACGCCAGAACCCACGCTGGCTCCAAAAGCTGAGGAGCCAGAGGCTGCACCTCCAAAGGGAGTCACGGAATTGTTCTGGGGGGTTCCAAAAGCTGAGCCAAACCCAGGCTTTGCCGTGTTGCCAAACATGCTGCTGCCTGAAGCAGTCGTGTTGTTGTTTGCCTGAGCGCCAAAAGCCGAACCCGAGTTGGTGTTGTTTTGGCCAAAGATGGAGCCTGTGTTCTGACCGAAACCAGACGATTGTTGGCCGAAACCAGAGCCCGTGTTTGCAGTGTTCAGTCCAAAACCACTTCCAGTGGTCGAAGACCCAAAGGCGTTGTTGGTGTTGGTATTTTGTCCAAACATAGAGTTTGTGTTTGAAGAACCAAAAGCAGAAGCATTGTTTGCAGGAAATGCCGAATTAGAGGCTACAGTGGCACCTGCTCCAAAGGGGGAGGTATTACTTTGAGAGGTATTAAACCCGCCGAAGCCGGAAGTTGTCCTTCCAAACATGCGTTGATGAAAAAATGGAGAGAGATCAATCTCATGCCAGGGGTGACAGGATCCAGCGACAAGAGGTTGGAATTATGGGAACATTTTGAAGTTGCACGACTTAAGGCTTTTCTTTAAATGTATTGAATTTTTTTTTAATTATACTTGCATTTTTTTTATTCTCTGTGAACTTTCCTTGTTGAATCATTCTGGGGCTTCGTTTAAACCGACCATGAACACACATCAACAAGTGACAGGAAACAGAGGCTGCTTCAAAGAAAATTGGCTTGAAATCAGTGACTTTGAAATTTTGAATAGAATTTGCTCTTAAGTAGAAAGCGTGTTGGCGCAACTGATCTGAGATCAGTGGTTTCTTCACCACTGGTGACTAAAAGTCCTTACAAAAAGCCTTTTATCGTCAAAAATCGAATAATAGATCGATTAACTGCATTCAAAGTACTACAAAAAAATTGTAACATATCTCTATTTCTACTGCTCTATTCGATTCTACCAACGTTTAAGGAACACCGCAATCTCCTCCTACTCATCCTTGACTTTTTTCGATAAGAGCGACAGGATATCTTCTCCCTTTCTCTTTTTTGTAACTTTTTCTTTTTTGGCAGTCTTTGCCTCGAATTTTTTGAGCTGCTCAGCTCTTTCCTTCAGTCCAAGTTTCAGAAGCTCAGCGGCCTTCTCCACGAACTCCTTGTTGTCTTCCTCTTTACCCTGTAACCACTCCAAAAGCTTAATTTCTTCCCCATATACAGAATCGTCCTTTCCAACTGGGGTCTCCAAGACAATTGGGATATCTTGAAGGCGCTTATCATTTGCGATGATTCTAAAGACTTCAAGACCCAAAAACCCGTATCCCAATTTCTGGTGCAAATCTCTGTTAGCCCCCAAAGGTGCCTTGGAGTCATTCAAGTGAATGGCACTCAAGTAATCCCATCCAATAATGTCTTCGAATTGTTTCCAGAAAGCAGTCCATTTTTCCTGATCTACGATGTCATAACCAGCGGCAAACGTGTGGCAGGTATCGATACATACGCCAACACGCGACTTGTCTTCCACCATATCAATGACATCGCGAAGATCTTGGAGATTCAGCCCAATGAGGTTTCCGTGGCCTGCCATGTTCTCCAACACAATTTTGACAAATTTAGTCTCCTTAATTGCTCGATTGATGTTTTTTGCAAGCTTCTTAAGGGCTTCTCCATGGTCACCATCTAGACTTGAGCCAGGATGGAAGTTGTATAGACCAATATCAAGCTTCTCGCATCGGTGCAAGTCGTCTATAAATCCACCGTAGGCCTTTTCTTCTTTCTCTAAATCAGGCGAGGCCAAGTTGATGAAGTAGGAGCCATGGGGCAAAATGTCCTTTCGCGCGTTGTAACCGTATTTTTCGCATAATCTCCTGAATTCAGCCGCTTCTTCGTCTTTGATGGGTGGGGACTCCCACCGACGGGGCGACTTCAAAAATAATGCAAAACAATTAGCTCCGATGTCCATTGCATTTAAGACGGCATTGCTGACTCCACCAGACATGCCTACATGGGCGCCGAATTTGAACTTGCTTGGAACCTTGGGGAACTTGAACACTGGGTCTGTTTTACCTTTGGCAGACTTAATTGTCTTGCTTACAGCCGATTTGCTGGGACGTTAGTACCAAGAGTCTTTAGATGGATTTCGCTTGATCTGAGTTATGCGATTGTACATACGTTGCAGGCATTCTGTTGTCTAGACTAGATCTAGGAAGCCCCCCACAAAATGAGTTTGATGAACATCGAAGAATTGCAGAATCAGAACTCTACAAATTTTAAAGCAGTGACTAAAACACGTCATCTTATCTTCTAAAATTGTTTAATGCAGATTTAATTTACATGATCTATGATTCATATGGAAATGAAGTCTTTAGCGTTGGGAACATCCCCACCATGGCGTACATCGACCTCATCAGAGAACTTTGCTCTCCGTTTCTGCGATTTTGTCAATGGAAAATGCTCGCTTGTATCAACCACATCGAGGTTGTACCTTATGCGTTGCTTGGGATCGCATATACTCAAGGCAGCTAATAGAGTGTAGTAGGCATCATTCCCAGCATTGTGTAGATTTGCGTGAGGGATATTCATCTTACGGAGGATGTTTCGAAGTGACCCGTTTTTTTTTTCAGTCAACAGATAGATTCTGAGCGTGTCTACAACAGCATTCTCGTTAGCCACTTTGATGCCGAGTTTCCCTAGCCATTTGATGTCTCCTTGAACGTCGTGACCAACCAAGAACCCACCACGCTCCGTGAGATAATGTGTAAATATGTCCAGAATGAGCGCTTTCAGTTGATGCTCAGGTATTGAGTAGGAGACCCCTCCGTTGAAGTACAACTTGCGATCGGCGACGTATTGGCCATTGTGGAGATGAATGTTCTCTTTGGTCAAAATATGGAGAGACTTGATTTGTGGCGTCTGCAGAAGCCATTGCCCCTCCGGATCGTAGACGGCGATCCCGATTTCAGTGACTTTCAGCTGCGCCCTTTCGTATGCCTCTACGTCCAAAGACACCAACGGGGCCTTTCTAAGATACACTGGAGAGATCATGTTTCGAAGTAGTTTGACCTGGGATTTGTCCGCAAATACAAACTTGCCATCGCTAAAGTATCTCTCGAGTTCCTTGGCTAGTTCTTCCTGGACAACCTCAGCCACGGATTTCAACTTGTGGGTAGACATTTGTCGGGTTAGTGACATAATGCATCCACTTTGTTGCAACTCATACTTCGGTTCCTGCACGTTAAGAGGGTCTGACCTGAGATCAAGTGAGTATGATATCCTTCTCTGGCGAAGTAATCGTTCTTCCTCTAAAATCGCTCTCTGTTTATAGACTTGTTTAGCCTTTTGCACGTAGCTCTTTTACCGTTTAAGTCAGAGATGGCTCAGCCCATCTTAGCGATCTCCACCATGGATGGGGTGGAAGCGTAGACCCACCACAGAGAATTAAGATAAGCACTTAGTCTAGAGATGGAAAAAAAACACGGCCAAAACCGAAAATGCGCCCGGAATTAATTGGCTTCTTGGACAAATCTTTCATTTGAAAAACGGTTGGGCATAACCTAAAATGATTTCCTTTTCTGCTTCCGGTAGATCCTTGTAGATAACACAGCTTCAGAAGAGAAACAACTGATTCAGCGAAGCGAACATATTCCGAAAGATGTTAGGTTCAAAGAATTCGAAATAATTCGGAACTTCTTTGATCGTGCCTGACCTACTCCCTGACTTCATTCTGAAATTTAACTTTGTATAAGTAATATTGCAGTTCTTACAAGATCAGTGAGTGCTCGTCTCACTGCGTTTCTTCAAAACCGATTACGAATTGACCATACGCATTGACCATTCAAATCGACATTTTCCTAGTAATTCCTCGTTTTCTAGCTCAAAATCCACATCGCTAAGTTCGTGCTCTAGTTCCTTCATTACTCAAAGGCAATGCTCCATCTTCTTGAAGATGAACCTTCTCTAGAAACGATTGAACAATGCATCGCTGGCATCGATCCAACTTCTCAAGTGGAGTTTCTCAGATTAATAGCAATGCTTCTCAAACATACAGTCCCCGAAGTCTACATTGATGCCCCATGTTCGACTCAGAATGCTATTGCACTGGTTTTCCGAAGCACAGTGGGCCTTGGCAATCTCTTGGGCAGAATCTCATTAAGTTTGAATTTGAATCAGCCAATTTCACATCTGGAACGTCTCTTAATAGCATATTGTCTGCTTCTAGATCAAGTGCTTAAACCCGGCCTAGTTCACGATGCCCTATTGCTAGATCCTTCTAAAAACAACATATATCTACGAGAATTGGATAAACTCTTGTTTCGTGGTAAAACCTACTCAATTGCTTGCGAAATAGCGCTCAAGCACCCAAATATTGGCATTCCAAGTGTGGTTCAGAATGTTGATGCCTACAGTCGATATCTTTCCAAAGAATTACTCTCTGTGAACGACCCAACACCTTTCATATCCTCTCTTTTTTCAATCGGCACCAAGCTGCTGAATCAATTCTTTGCTGTGATGTTATGTCCTGAGAATCTCCACCACTTGACCTCGTTGAGGACTTCACTTAAAAGATACGAGAGAAAATCATTGATCGGCAAATTCCTTGACTTCTCGGTCGGAATGCTCTGCAAAGCAAATGATTTGGAGAGCAAAATCAAAGCTATGAGTGTCATTGCAAACGAATTTCTTGATGGTTCAGTCTGGGACGAGCTTACATTAGAAGATACACTCTCTAAATGTAACTACTCCATAAATCTTTTGTCAGCTCTTCTTGTGCAAGACCCCAAAAACATGACAACTGTGCTTCTCCGCTCCTGGGGAAATAAGACATTAATGCAAAAAGAGCCCATAACAAAACAAGAATATCGAACCCATTGTTTAGCATGTCTTATCTCTCAGCTTCCCGTAGAGCACTTGACCAATATTATGAGAGATTCTGACTTTTTGAATGCTATTTCTAATAGACTTATGTCTCAATCCAACAAAGTCAAGGCATTGGGTATTCTACTTGCTGACGAACTAGCCAAAACTATCGGGCAGCAATCCATATTCTCCATTGATGTCCTGGAAGAAGTGTCAGTACCTCTAAATCGTATCCCTCGGTTTGATGCTCAAATGAGCCTTTCTGATGCTTGGTCAATATATAACGAGCCCACAGTCTCTGAAGTTGACGATGAACTGCTGATTGAACAAATTCAAAAGCGCTTGGAGCCATTGAAATTGGTAAATCAGAACAGCAACGAAAATAGCGACGAAGAAGATGATATCACAATTTCAACTTCAAAAAGAGTACCAAAGCCGCTATACATACGTGATCTTTTGGCTTACTTGAGTGTTGATGAAAAGGAGGCACAGGCTTACGAAAAACGGAAGATAGCATTAAAAACAGCCCCATTTCTACTCAAGAATAAGTTAGGATTTGGTTCGGAAGTCATATTCTACGCTGAAGACCTTTTGTCAAAGTTAGCGGCTCTAACAAATTTCTTTGAAGAGGATGATTTCGAGGCTCAGAAATTGAATGCAATGATTGCAACCGCAGTGGCATCACCAAAAGTTACCTCGCATATCTGTCACTTACTTCTCACAGGAGACTATTCTCTTCAACAACGTATTTCTTTGTTAACTACAATGGTGCTCAGTGCCAGGGAGCTAAGAGGGTTTACTAGAGACGGTGACGAAAGCCAACATCTAAAAACTCTGTTTCCGACTAGGATGCTTCCCGAGAAGCTTCACGCGTTGTACATAAATATGGATGACGAGTGTTCTAGAATTCAATACTCAATTCAAGATCTGATCATGTCAGAGCCATCTGACGAAGCCAAAGACCAATTAGCAGGGGGCAAAATCTTGCGCATTTCGTCCAAATTGAAGAAGAAGACGCAGCAACAAGATGTTTTGGTCTCGAAGGACCAATTGAGAAATTTTGGAAGCATTGTCGGTAAGCAATTCTTCTTTCCTCTTTTGGCAATTTGGTATGAGAGCGGAGGCATAAATATCGGTCACTACACACCACTATTTGTGGGCCATTACATAAGATCTCTTTCTTTGATCCTTCACAGTGCTTACCCCATTGCCCCCGACGTCACAGACATGTCAAGAGAGTTTTTGAACGTAGTAGTGCCAATACTACAATCCTTGCTGGCTGACCAATTGCAAATTTTAGAGAGCTCTGTTACAGGTTTAATGGTTATACTCGACATAACTGATGATCTATTTATTGTAACCGAATTCGGCCAAATGATGTCAACGGCCCTGAATGCGGTTCAGCGCTTGTATAATTCGATTATTGATAATAGGGTTAAAAGTCTTTGCGCCGGATTACTTTATAAGTATGCTAATCTCCAAAGTGCTCTTGACAGGACGCTCATGGATCAGATGAACGGCTCGTTTTATGGATAGTTGATCTCATATTAGCGTTCGCAATCTACAAACAGTGAAGACCAAACGTGGAGACAGCGATAATACCAATGAATGTTATGCTTTTCCAGTTCACGGGCTCACTTTGGAATGAGATAGGCACGGCCCCTGACGACTTAGTGGACAGAGACAGGGCCAGTGCCAGGCGTGATGACAGAGACCCAGACAGATGAGCCGACAGTCCCGAAGTAGCTGCAGACTCGCTCCATCTAGATTGTGAGCCCGTAAATCCCCATACATTGAATGACTGTGAGCCAGAACTTCCGGCCAGAGCGTTTGCCGTTTGTGTGTTCTTAGCAGTCTGAGCCGTATTCTTGGTGTCTGTATTTTTGGAATCGGTAAGTAAGGAGTTTGTTGCCCGTGTATCTTTCGAATCTACTATTCCCAGCTTCTTGTCACTCTCTGTGTTAGTCGCAGCCGAAGATTGTCCTGAAGGAGCTGTAATTGTGGGGACATTACCCAATCCTCCGTTATCGTCTGCAAATGCGAAGTCTATGTGAAATGCTGCGATAGCAGCTGCATATGGAAGAAGTGACATAGTCAATTGATCCCCCGTTTAATTCTTTTTTTCCTTAGAGTTAAGGTTTATTTTGTTAACCGTTGGGATATTTTCAGGGGCAGATGCGCGTGTTTACCTTTCCTGATTTGGAACATTGATTTGCAGGATTCCTGGCATAAAGACTCAATTACAAAAAGATTAAGTTGAAACTACTCAACTTTGAGTTTCATAATGGAAATAAAATTGGGGAGTTTAAAAAAGAAGCTATGACAACAATGACCCTTGGTGGGATTACGAAGCCCAGATAAGAACGCTTTAACGTAAAGCTACATTACCACAACTAATAAATAGATAAGACTAATTCCATAAAGAATTGCTTTAGACTTTGCTCATTCATAACATAAATCATACTGAAACCAACTAGGTGGATATTCAAATGGACTTTCTGAGAGTGTCCGTAGCTCTTCTTACAGCGTGTGAAGCGACATGAAGACTCGAAATTAATCTGCTGATATCTCCGTCCTCGACAGCCTCTTTTATTCCGGGCCAGGTTTGGCCAGCATAGCCAGTGTACCTTCCAGGGGCAAACACTATATGCTTGAACCATGGCCGCCCATGTAAACCTGGCTGATGTAAGAATATTCTCTCAAAATACTTGAGGATATGATTTCTTTTCAGAATGCGGACCATAAGCCATATTCTTTTAATAAAGTTAAGCTTTTTACGATCAAGGTATTGCTTTTGCAAAATGTCACACTCTGCGTCAAATGCAATTGCCTTCACAGTTAATTCATGCAATTGTTGACAAGTTTGATTCACAAGATCCCCAATAGTCAATGGCTTGTGTTCATGACAATTCCTGTGATGATGTGGGCCATGAGGTCCATGATGTGGCCCGTGAGGTCCATGATGGGGTCCGTGATGAGGAGGGCCCTTGGGTTCATTGACCCTTTTAAGTGGAATCAGAGCAGAATCGTTTGAATCATCTGGTCTGGCAGCACCACCCATGACTTTATGGGGACCAATCGGAGGATGGCGACCAATGGGTTTGTTCAAGAATTCATCAGGGATACTCTTTTGTAGGTCAGAAAAGTACGACAAAAGCTCGCGGGAATATTCCCCAACGGATAAGTCGATGACTTTGTGGTCACTAAGTTCCAAAGCCAATAAAGCCAAATACTTGGCAGCCAAGTTGTGGAAAACAAAACCTTTGTCGCCAAACTTGTTCATCCAATGATATGAGTCGAAATTCGAATGGTAATGGTATATGCCATCACCCTTGCCGGCTTTGAAGCCAATATCAGCGGAAGGAATTCCCAAATGTTCCAAAAACACAGTATAGTCAGATCCAGATCCCAAGTTTTTGATGTGATCACCAGTTTCATCAACGAAGTGATCGTACAAGGTCTTGCCATCTCCGTTGGGATAAGGCAACCAACTTGCCACTTTACGTAACACTCTGTTAAGAAGAGGAGATGCACCAAGACGGAAATGCTTTCCTTCTACAGCGCCATCAACATTTATGTAGGCAACTACGTTCTTTTTCAAGTCACACGATCGAAACTCGCCAAACTCTGTTGAGCCCAATAAACCATATTCTTCACCATCGAAGCTAGCCAAGAGAATGCTTCTCTTGAATTGATACCCAGACTTTTTCAAGTTGCCTAACGCTCTAGCGACTTCAATAAGAGCAGAAGAGCCGGAGTTTGGGTCTCCAGCTCCACCCTTGATCCACGAGTCACGATGATTTCCAATTATAATAACTTCATCTTTAATTGTTCCATCGATTTCTCCATAGATATTCCATAATGGGGTAATGTTAAAGGTTTGGTTGGAGTATAAGTTTAGTTGTGCTTTAGGGTTGGGGCCAACGTGATAATCAAAGCCCTTGAGTTCGCCCGTCCACTCCTTTGGCCCCTTCTTTCCATGCTTGTTCAATTTCTTCAAAATTGGCGTCACTTCTCTGTATGATATCGGGAGGACAGGTATTCTGCCAATGCTTTGATGTGGATCTTGTCTTTCCACATCACCCTTTGAAGGGTAGCCCGGCGTTGTCGGATCTCCAGGAGCTGCTCCAACACCCCCTGAGAATCGGACATTTCCTCTTTGTACAGATGACTCTTGTCTAGCGGGCCCTTGAGGATACTGCTTGAATCCGTTGGCGGGAGTGAGACCCATGTCGTCTCCAGGATCTGAGTACAACAAAACGCCAATGGCCCCGTTCTCTTGCGCAAACTTAACTTTCAAGCCTCTGAAGATATTTCCGTAACGAATAATAGCTATTTTACCACTTATGTCAACCTCCAAATCTTTCAATTTCTGAAAGTCCTCTCTGGTTCCGTAGTTTACATACACATATGGTGCAGTTACGTTTCCGTTAGCAGCATATGACAAGAAAGTTGGGACCGTGTGATTTCCAATGGTTGTTGAATCCTCTTCAATTTCGTCCTCCTTTAATGGAGCGCTATACACCAAGTTGCCATCCTCATCAAGAAGATTCAAGGAGTGGCTCTCAGGATAACTCACATATACATCGTAGGTATCAATTGTTGCTTTCCAACCGTACTCCTCAAATTTGTCTCTGGTCCACTCAACAAGTCCATAATTCGTTCCAGGCAAATGTGCCTCCGAAGTATACTTCTTTGACCATTCTGCGGCATGATTGGTTTCCAACAGTGCAAGAACCGTTGCAACAGGGTCAATTTCAGCTTCTGAATCGTAATCAGGGAATAAGAGGCAAGAATATAAGGCCACTGTTAATACCATCAAAAGTACGGCTACTAACCTGGTGATAATGCCCCTACCCTGGAGCAAATTGGACAGCTTTTTTTTTTCGTAAGGGAAGTTTTTCTCATTCATGTCTGGAAAAAAAAAAGAGTAGTTGCTGTAGAAAGTGTGGCTCTGATTGAGTAAGTGGCTCTATATGTAAGCGTATGGATGTCTGATAAGATACAGGGTTGGTACTTTTGTGACGTACTCCGCGCCGATAAGAGAATGGTAAGGAAACTGAAGATAAACTTTGAGAAATGGAAGATTCGGGCACTTAAAAGTAGATCAGTGAAACAATGAGGGATAATTGATTATTTTAAACTGAGTGATTCATAAGCTTTTTTAAAGTCTCTGTGTTTAGTACAATTAAACCAAGTTTACAATAAACCTTATCAGATCCTTTAAAACATAATTTATTATAGCTACATTAACAGCCGCGTGACCTTGAATTTCAGATGCAATGTAATTTTTTCTGCTGCGTCGCCGAAAGATTGAATATATAACACTATTTAACCGACAATCAAAGTCTCCTCGTCAGCAAACTCGTAAGCTGGAATCTCCAAGTTCAATGGAGCTGGGCCTCTTCTAATTCTACCAGAGATATCGTAGTGGGAACCGTGACATGGACAGAACCAGCCACCGAAATCACCAGCCTCACCAATAGGAACACATCCCAAGTGAGTACAGATACCCAACATCACCAACCACTCAGGCTTCTTGACACGTTGGTCGTCGGTCTCTGGGTCTCTCAAGGAAGCAACATCGACCGAGTTGGCCTCTGCGATTTCATCAGAGGTTCTGTGTCTGATGAAAACAGGCTTACCTTGCCACTTGACAATAACGTTGTTACCTTCTGGAATAGCAGACAACTTGACCTCGACTTTAGCCATAGCCAAGACATCGGCAGAAGCAGACATGGAGGAGAGGAATGCCTCAACGGTGGATTTGGCACCGGCAGCAGACAACAAACCCATGGAACCAACCATAAAGTAAGCGAAGTTCTTGTTACCCTTCTCAGTTCTGTCGTGGAGATAGCTTGAAAAGTCCGGTTGTTTGTAGGAAGAAAGAGCAGAGGATGTAGAGGACAAAGCTCTGACAGAGCCTGTAAGTTAGTATTTCAGTTTGTCAAAGTTGACGCATAGCGAGCAGAAAGAGGGATCTCATGGTGAGCAATCATGCAAATGGTATGGACAAGAGCGGACAAGAACTGATTTCATCCAAATTCTAGGGTCGTGATGGTTTTGTTATTGTCTTATAATTTTTCTTCAAAGAATGCTAACAGGCCCCAAGATAGCCCAAATTGCGTTGTAAGTCCAAAATAACAATCTTTGAGCGAGTAATCTATCGTAATTGCTTCCATTATGGTACTAAATTTCATCTAGTATGTAGTTCAGAAGGCACTTGCATTGACTGTTGTTTCACTTTCAATTACGATCCGTAATCCCTACTTCGCTGTGGTAAAAATACGCTCGAAATGTCCATAGGTTACTTTTCCGAACCTGGTTTCGATTTCACATACCTCTTAAGCCCAAACTGCTTCTCAATGTTCTTAATGCAAGGGACATGTCTGAGTAGTAGAGAGTAGGTTAGCTGAAATCATCAGTTACACATTTCGCACAGTATTTGTCCCGCGTTCATTGGATGGAGATGTGGGCGGGTAACTCTAAAGACCGAAACAACTTCATTTTGCACCAAGCATTAGTTTGAGAAAACAATTAAGTTGCGATTTCGATAATTGTTGATCATTTGATTTTTTTTTTAATTTTATGTGCCCGGTTCTTTAAATATTGAAGTGTATATGAAAGAGTGGTCACGTGAGTATTTTAGGAACAAAAGATAAGTAGCTAGGATAAGAGCTGAGGAGTTTTGAGGTAGAAACTTATAGTTCGAATTTCTTCAACTGAGCATCTTTAATTTTCGAAGTTATTTCTACAACAGGATCTTTTGGCATCTTCCATTAGTAAACCGTATTGCCAGAGCATTGCTCGATTGCTTGAAAACATAATCGAATGCTTGAAAACATAATCCAACTTGCAAGGTTTTAAACTGAGCGTCAATTTCAAGCACCTCTTTAAACATATAGATTTCAAATTCAAAAGCTTATTACTTAGATACATACCCATATATAAATCACGAGATTTCGAAGCCTCCCAGCATCGTTACTGCCTGAGTAAACTTTTGGGTAAACTTCTCTTTGCTACTGTACTCGTAGATCGCTAATTCGTTGAAGCAAGTATGAGCAACAGGTAGCTTGTTGCTATCTCTGCCATTGTTTAAGCGATTCAATCTTAGTGCTAGGTTCTCAATACCTGTGGCAGGGATTCTGTCAGAACCCGTAATAAAAAGAAGTACTCGCTTTTGATCATCTCCAGAGAGCGCTGCTAAATGGTTCCAAAACCAGTTCACAACTTTTGAATTGAGGGCATCTTCTTTACTGCCCCAACCAGAATACTGAGTCACTGACTTGAGCACATCAACATCGATTCTTCCTTGTTCACTGCCACACAAAAGTAGCTGTATTTCTTCCGGCAGGAATATGGAAAAGGCATTACCGTCAACAATACTTGAAAACCCTCTCTCAAATGAAGAAACTTGTTCTCGAATCCCGTCCGATATGAAAAAGTGAGCGTACTTGTCTATGTATATTTCCCTGTTCTCAACAGTGACAGGAGTAGTTGCTCCGTTTTCCATTAGTTCTCTTTCTTGATAATTTCCGTAAAAGTCTTGGAATGCTACCTCAAACGTAAGATCCAATTCTTTAAGTTCTTCGTCAGAACACTCTCTTAATTTGAACAAGTTCTTTGCGGCAATGGGGAAGATTTCACAATAGTCTGAAAGGCCAATTGGCATCCCAAGCATTATTTTGTAGAGCGCCAATGGGAATGACAAGTCCAAAATTGTTGAATTATAGATGGCAAGTCCTAGCACAGCCCCAAACAAGTAATAGACTTGCAAATCATTAACAGGAATGATATGAAACCACAAAAATCTAGAGTCTTCGACTTCATGAAACATGCGTGCCTGTGGCGACAAGAGATTTCTTGTGAGTAGAAGAAACCATTCCTTTTTAAGACCGCCGAGATCCACACCGGCTTCATTGACAAAATGAACCCTGATGCCTTTCTTTAGATTGTTTTGATTCTGTTTGATGCAGTTCAATGAATCAACTAGAAGATTTTCTCTTCTCACTCTCACCCTGAAGTAGACATCCATCGTAACTCTTTTATCGAGTGATGTAATGAACGCTTCCTCTGCCTTCCGTTCCATCTGGCGTCGTGCTTCATACTGCAAAATAGATATTTTTCCTCCCAAAGAAATCAAATATGGATACTGACAAAAGAAAAACGCATCCAGCCTAGCAGAGTTCCCAACTTCCAAAATACTAGACGTTCCTTTGATATAATCGATTACCGTCTGGACTGCGGGCTCGGAGTTGGAAACTGAGGACGGAACTCTTTTTTTACTCAGCCAGCTATCGAAGTCAAACTTAACATTGACGTAGTCGACCAAAGAATTGTAAAACGAATAAATCGGAACTTTGCAAGCTTCGTTCCGGATGTAATTGGCTTTGACAAAAATACCCAATGCAGCGGCAGCTGTCCGAAGATGATAGTTCAGAGTGTAATGAAAGGTCCGGATTTTGACGCTTTCGTTCTTTTGTTTCTTGCCCTGGGCCCCTGGTATACGCAAGTGAGGCCAATTGTTACCATGATTAGTAGTCTCATCCAACTCATCCTTCAAATAGCAAAACCGAGAGTACTCGTCGTCATCAGGCAGACTATGCCTTCGCAGTCGATCGCAATTTTGAGGAAAATTTGGGCAACTTTGAGAGGATTCACCCACACTGCCGCGTCTAGCGAGCTCAGGGTTATTGGAATAGTAAAAACACTTCTTTAGATGAAATGTAACGTACAAATTAATAAGATTAACCTTTTGTTGAAATTCTTGACGAGGTAATTTCAGAAACCAGCTAGCCAAGTAGTTACCAGAACTGTGAGGCTCAGCTTGAGACAAGACTCCCAAGACCCTTTTTAGGATATCGTAACATAATGATCTAATTTCCAGCATTTCCACCATGGAAGTTGATTCCACACTTGGTTTGTTATCACTTATCGTGAGCGCTTTGTGGAGGAAAGGGATTTCAAATGCGAGAACCAACCAGTATAGATTTCTAGGATTTTCTGTAACATGTAGTGGCAAACGCTTGATTGCTTGCTGAATTGAGTATAGAGCACAATAGAGCGGCCGTTTTGAGGGAAGAATCGTAAGGAATTCAAAGGTTTTGCGGAAATCTACCAAGTCTAAGTTACTACATGAGTATCGGGCACGAGAAGAGGATTTTCTTAGCTTAAACGACTCGTTCAAGTTAGCAAGGCTTCCAAAAGCAGCCTGCAAATAGTCAACTAAAGGTTGCAACTTTAGATGGAGTTCGTGGGAGTTAACAGCTTTTGGACCATTCAAACAGTGATCTGTAAGGGATTTGACCTCTGCAAACGAGATCGGGGGAGAAATAGGCAGCAATTCCAAATCTTCGAAAGCTATTATGACGTTCGTTGTGTGGCATTGGCTGCACCTAAACTTTGTAAAGCCTTCTTCAAATGCAACCACAAGTCCACAACACGAGCATTTTTGGATGTCTTTACCTTGCGCAGCAAGATTGACTTGAGAAGAATTTCGGGATTGTTTTGGAGAAGATTGAACCTTTAAAAGATCGAGGACCCGCCACGACAGCGGAGGCTTCGGCAAGCCCATAGATCAACCAATTGACCAGGGCCACAAAGTCTGCGATATTAAGGCCAAATTCGCTTCAACAGGGAGATACGAGTACAATTGAAGAACTGAATTATAGTAGTAGGGAAGCCCAAGACGAAGCAAAGAAGGGAAGATGGTACTTGGTATTAAGAGTAGCAGGGGCTGCTATAATGACACAAGGAGATCAGCGCTAGAAGTACAGGAGAAAGAGAAAGGGAAAATCGTGAAATTATTCAGATTATCGAGAAAGCTTTCTGTGATATTTTGAGCTTTTTCAAATAGGTCTCGTAAATCCAATAATTACTTTAATTCAACAAAGTGTTTTTCTTTGGTTTGTTTTTGTACAGTCATGTGTCCGTATATTTACATGGTTACTATTAGGAGTAAGTGCTATCTAATTATAATTCCACTATGTCTCCGTTTAATGTCAGATAAGAATAAGTCCAAACAAAAGAGCTTGAAAATTCCCACCTTTTTCTAGTCAATTTTTTCAGAACGTCTATGAAATATATAGCTTATCTCGGGATGCTCAGCTCGATTGTGTAAGACTTGAATGAATATAGGCTGGAAATACAGCTGAACTTCCATTAGTTCCGTAAGTCAATTACGAAGAAAATGCAACGAGCATTCTTATGCGTAATTTTTTTTTTCAAATTTTCATTTACAATATACTTGAATTTTCCTATAGAAAGTTGTACAAACACTAACGCACTATTCCTTCCTTGTAACATGAGTCCAACATATTGTGTTTAAGTAACTGAGAATCACACAATGTTGCGTCCTGTATATAGAAAATCATTCTTTTTAGTAAATTACAGTGCGGGCTTGTGTTGGTACGTAGAACCAATGCTGAGTTTTCACTCTATTTTGCAAATGCATGTAGAGGTGAATAGACCCCTACTTGTTCCTTCACTTTCAGCATCATGATGCATGGGGATCCACAGTTGTTAGGCTTATTGTGTAGGCTGTTTTCCTACGTCAACAACCTGTACCTCAGCATATCAGATCCTGATTTCATTCTATTCCATCCTCAAGCAACAAATCTAGGTTAACTTGCAACAAAACTCTTCAATTGAAAAGAGACACTTTCCAAATTCACTCAACCCATGCCATTAATTGTTTCCCATTATGGACAACCTGGATTCTGTGACAAGGGCATAAAAGCAGAACTTCTCCCCGGACTACATTGTGTCGTAGGTTTCGACAGAAATTACCTTGGAGTATGGAATTTGACAAATGAGAAACCATTTCTTGAATTGGCCACTAGAATTCCCATTGATGATCGGCGTTTTGCCCCAATAGTGACGACAGCCCGTCACAACGATCGAGACCTCGTCATTCTCTCATACTCAGAGGAATTGCTATTATTCACATTCAGTGATATGTGGTCATATAAAGTATTCACCATCCCTATCAATTACATTGAGGGTTTCTGTATGACACGCGATCCAGTGCTACATACATATGTTTTCCGCGGCATGTCTTATCTCGTGATTTTTCATCAAGGCGGCTTCTTAACCCTTGTCAATATAACACTGTGCCTTGAACCTGCCAAGGGCGATACCGCCGAAAAGCGGAGAAAAGCGACGCGTAGATACCGCACGGTCAATGTAGGCGACTTAACTCTCCAACTGATGTCGGTCATTGGCAAAGGTTCTAACATTTTAGCCGCTCTTGTTCGAGACATTGATTACTATTACAGACTACGCTTTTATGAATTACTGATGGAAGCTGAGACATTACCCATATTGTTTGAAACGAACACCTTCCAAGATGCCCCAACTCATGTTTATTCCCACTCAGATGGGGCGGTGGTTCTCAGTGATACCAAAGCATGGTTTCATGCGCATCCAACAAATTCTCTTACAGTTAGTAAATCAGCAGGCGACTCAAGTTTCCCAGTTACGCAAAATTCGCCTAAAACCGCAGTTTTGGACTTGTCCGCTTTATCTTCTAGGTTTCTAGGTTCGCCAGTACGATGCTCCACCAGAATTGATGAAAAACGACAGCTTATCATTAACAGCGAAGGTGAAACATTTATCATCTACCTTGACGTGACGTCGGAATCTACAAATGTTGAAATTGTTGAGTTTAAGGTGGTGTATCTCAACAAGTCAACTGACGCTTCCTCTGTGACACTACTTGATGGAAACGTTTTTCTTGCGTCCTCAAATTATTCTCAATCGCTTATTTTTCGGGTGTTGCAACAAGCTCCGTTTATAGATATTTTATTAACGATTTCAGATCACCTGTCCATTATGAAGATAGACACTATTCCAAAATCATACTCCTCAGACTTCTTGATTGGAAGAAATCGTGAAATATCTCATATCTCAACATCCGAATATGTAGCCAAGCCTAAAATCTCAGTCGCTGTGAGCTTAGATGCTGATCGCTTGAGTCTCACTGATGACAGCTCGTCAATTCAGTTGTTTGCTGGAAATTGTTTTATTGAAAACTTATCAAGTTCATCCTTGGTTGTCGATCTGAACGTCGTTTCGACCATTAGTGATTCAAAAGATTCTGACTATGAAAAAGTATGGAGTTTTGGGGATACAGTTTTTAAGCTCAAACGTCTGCAGTCATTAGTCCTTTTAAGTACCTTATGTGTCAAAAAAGTAGTTCTTACTGGCATGGACGAAGTTTCTGATCTTAGCTATAATAAGGATTCTAGAACTGTTCATATTACACTGTGGAATGGATTTTTTCTAACTATCAAGTTCAATGATGGGACTTTCACCCTATTTGAGGAAAGATTGCCATTTGAGGGCCACAGTTCAATAGCTTGTGTTAACTATGATTCCGAAAAGTATTTGGTAGTCGTAGTGCACGAGGATGGTCGAGTTTTCCAAAAGTTCTTTGAAAATGACGAATACGTTGGGTCAAATCTCATCTGTGCCAAAAGGGAAGAGTCGCTATTTCGCATTTCAGGTGCTAGAGCTGGTGAAAAGACTGCTTTGTACATATTCGGGAAAAGAAATGTCTTTAGAATGACTCAGATCAAGCAAACTTATTTCTTAGAGCCTCATCATGTTCTAGAGACCGAAATCGAAATATTGGATTGCAAAATCTTGTTGAAACCTGAAGGTGAAGAATTAGCTATCCTCTTTGTAAATGGAATCCTTTCAACATTTGCAATTGTTAATGAAGCCCCCTTGATAAGTTATTATCCGAAGCGTAGCCTCAACACTTTTGTCAAGCTCGGTGACGATTTTGTTATCGCTTTAGAATATAAATCGACGCCGAATCAAGCTACTGGTAAAATCGATGTGCTAAATTATTTGGTACTATTGGATCAACAAACCCTTCAAGTCTTGGATACTTACATGGCACCGGCCGGGGACCACTACACTGATTTGTGTGTATTAGACTCTAAGACGCCAAAAAAAGACGAATACATCGTCATTGTCGGAAATCACTGCAGCTCATCGCTGAGGAAGTTGCCGTATTTTGTTATCCAGAATAAACAAATATCATCTCCTCAGTATTTTGAAGTCAGTGCGAAGGGCCTTAAAGATGGCTTCTCGATTGAAACCATTTTCAGCTCAAATGGCCGAGTGTTTTTATTAGGTTTCCTGGTTGTTGAGGCGATTTTAGTCACGAATAAACTGGGCACGAAACACTGGCAAATTCTTTCAGTGGTTAATGATATAATGGGTCAGGCAATATCAGGTAATTCCAAGTTTACTGCGATCGCTGATTGTTCGATGGGTATTCTCGTATCCAAAGAAGGTAATCATGACTATGAGATGTTGTCTTTTTCAATGGACTTCACCCCGTTTGACTCAAATAACTTCACAATGGTCACTGAGATCGTTCTTCTAAAAAGCAAACCCGTCTTGATCTATGGATGTGGCACCGGTCGCGTTGGCGGGTGTACCTTGGACTCCGAGGGTTCAATAATAGATCCTAAAGACCCAGATAATGTTCTTTCTTTCAGTTTCACCCTCGACTGCCCCGTGAAGTCCATATGCGTCGTTCAGGAGAGTCCTCTTTGTCTCTTAATCGGAGCAACAACTGGGCAAATTTACAAAGCACAAGAGGTTGAAGAGAAGTATACTCCCCTTCTCCAGGAAGTTTTAAATCAAGCACCAACAAGTAGTCAATGTCAAAGAACGATTCTTAGGCAAAATACCGCCTACACCCGTGTGGAACCATTAAATGCTTTTGATTCCGGAATTCTTTCGGGGTCTGAAGGCTTGTCTGAATTGCAAAAGAAGAAGTTGGCTCTTGTTCTGTTTGATTCTAATGTCTCTTACTAGACTTGATAATCACTTTGCTATCCCACTACCCCCTCTTCTGTAAACAGTATTTTATAATATAAATATATAAAATTTCATTTAATTGATGTATATGTAAACTAGTAATTATTTGGCAACCGATCATAATTACATTACCTTTGATGCACCCGTGCACCACTCACTCATTACGCTGTTGTTTGGGGAGAATACATTGTGTTCAAGTCACCGCAATGCAATTCGAAGATATTGTGATGCTCGACATTCCTGATGATCAGGAGGTCGAAAACTCGCATGATGAATTATCTCTGGAGTCTCCGAATCAAAACTCGGAGCCAAGTAAGAAGGAGTATCCTAAGCTACAGCTGTGGCTAACCAATGATGCAGACCTCGAATTCTGTTTTGACCTTAAGGCTTACGAGGGCTCTGTTATCATCGAAGATGAATTTTCCAAGGCTCAGTTTGACTATGTCTCGAAAGTTTACGGGATTGTTGCTGATTTGTCTCTGAAAGATGTGAACTTGGCTTCTATAGCAGAAGAGAAGGAACACATCGGAGTGATCTCAAGTAATTCGCGCGACATGGGTGGAAACAAAGATGCTTTGTATAAAATTTCCTTGATCAATGACGCATTTTCAAAAACTTCCAACGAGTTTAGGGTGTTTTATGAGGGTATAAAAGATTCAATCACGGACGAAGAAGGCGCAGCTTACGAAGACCTCATCTCAGTATTCGACTGTCTTGAGGCTACATGTTTTGTAACTGATGAAAGAAGAAGACCCGAATTGATTGCTCTGTGGATTAACAATTTCGATCCTAAACCAGAAAATGATTTTATTGACACAATTATGTACAACACACCCATCCCATACCAACATCCACAATTCTGGACGCTATATTTGGGTACATTACTTCTGCGAGGTATGTTTGAGCAAGCTGAATCGTCATTAAAGTCTTGTAAATACGAAGAACTAGCTGAACTTTGCCCTGAATTGCATTCCATTATACAAGACTTTCTTACCTTGGTGAGCACATACACATCCATGGCACTCAAGGGCCAATTTCCAGAATGGAAATTTACAGTCTGTGACTTTCGCGATAATTTCAAAAATATGAAGGGTGGAATAATTGATCCAGCTCACGTTACTATTGCCTCTAATCTTCATGACTTGCTTTGCCTTATGAGTGGTTTACCTAAGACTACCGCCTCCTTTGTGAGCACCTGGTACGAATTGTACGCTGCTCTATCACTTTTCCAGGTTCGGGATGATGTCGATGTTTTTGAAGACTACTATCAACTTGCCATTCATGAAAAAGGTATCGATGCAGACTCTCCAATGGACGAGATATTCAGGAGCATTCTCACTAAGAAATATCTCAATGTGATTCTTAAAATCCATGAACTTGATCCAGCCACAGCTGCTTATGTCAGTAAGTTGTTTGAACTAAAGGGTTTCTTCTCCTCATATTATGTGGATATCACGGGTAAAATTATCGAAAATCTGAATTCATTGACTCGGCGTTATGTGTCAGACTATCTACTAACGCGACAAGCTTTTGAGTGCTTTGAAGTGCATCAACTTGTCCCCGTCGCAATGGGTATTTTGTTGACTCCGTTAGTGACTACTCTAACCTACGAGCAAAAACGAACTATTGTGGCCACTTTTTTACCTCACTATAAATGCCAAACAAATGATGATCTTGAATGGGCCCTCACTATTTGTACAAAGCTTAATCTACCGGAAGTGGTGCGTCGCTTGTTGTTCAAACAAGGTGAAAAGTCATTAGAAGAAGGATACTTATTTGAGGCTATGAGTGTTTTAGTAAGTTGTCTTGATGAAGATGCCCACTCCAAAGAGTCAGCTCTCGCGTTATCAAAAATTCACCATATTGTCTGGGAGCTCTTATTCCAAGACACATTACTTAAAAGTTCACCTGTTCCAGATGAATTGTTGATCAACATCATTACCAATCAAGTTGACCCAAACTTTTATGTACACCCACTTATTCGTCAATGCCTTTCGCCCTTTGCCGTTTTGACTGAGTTCTTTTTAACCTTGGGTGATGATCATCAGATGCAAAAGAATATCTCCCGTTTATTTCACCTCTTGAAATTCAAATACTTGCCTCCAAAGTTCGTTCCTTTACTTTTGGGCCAGTTTATGCCTCTTTTGGCCAGCGCTAAGTTTGAATTTCAACACTTCATCATTATGATCGATCTCATAGACACGTTTGAATTGCAGCAAGTGCAGCGTGCCAACGATGAAGCCGAAACGCTATATGAGTTTGCTGTTGCAAGTATTCCGGAAGACGCTGAACTAGATTGGAGAGTTCGAATGCAGAAGTTGGGACAAAAGATACCAGCGTCACTAGAAGATCTTTTGAGAGAATTGAGAGAAAGAATTATGGAAAGAATTGGTAGACTCTATATAGGAGCTTAAATACGAGTTCGTTACGTTGTAATTTGAAAGAATTGCATCCAGTGTAGCTACAAGACTGTAATAAGAAATTTATCTATGTTTGCAATGTCGAGACTAGTATCTATTTGTCTTTAAAAACACGGAGATAGCAATGTTTTGAGATTTAATCGAAAAAACCATTCAAGCCGACGTTCAGACTAAGGAATCCCAAAAGTTTTAATGCTTCGGCACGCTTAGCAAGTAACGTCTTGAGAAGCTCTGGAGTTCAACAACAAAGCAACAATCAAACCGTACAAACCCAACACTTCGGCGAAAATCAAAATAAGAAGCATACCCACGAACAATCTTGGTTGTTGAGCGGTACCTCTGACACCTGCGTCACCGACAATACCGATGGCAAAACCAGCTGCCAAACCGGACAAACCGACCGACAAACCGGCACCCAATTGGATGAACCCGGTGTACAAAGCTTGGGTTTGCTTCAAGGAGTCGGAGACCAACACAGCCACAACCAAACCGTAAATGGCAATAATACCGGCCAAGACGACTGGAACAATATTCTTGAACAACAAGTCTGGTCTCAAAACACAGGTAGCACACACACCGACACCGGACTTAGCGGTACCGTAAGAAGCACCGAAACAGGTAAAGACGATGGCGGCAGTACAGCCGATGGCACCGAAGAAGGGAGCGTAGACTGGGCTATCATGTTAGTAAAGTTCAGTAAGGAAGTAAAATCATCAAGAAGTTTGACATCGCAAATAAGCGCCCGCACAAGTCCATGAGCAAGTACAAAAGTATAGTTGCTCGAAGGGTACGACCCACAATGGTCGACGTTCGTCCAGCCACGTTCTGCTCGTTAAAGCCAACGAAAGCCCAACTTAAAGAGGCTCGACCTTCGTCCAAGTCAAATAGAATAGGACAATCGGACCACTCGTGTCAGACTAAAACGATTCATTGGACAATTCGATTGTTTATGACCGCTATCAGTGGTCCCTGAAACGAGGCGTTGACAATACTTAAATGGCCGATACTAGACAATGCAGAGATAAGCAATTAAAAGTAAAAAAAAGTCAAAGGCCGCCGCGTAAGATGTAAGCTGCTTGATTGAAGTTAGACACATACCACAAATCAGACATATCGGAGAGTTTTGATGTATTGATTAGGAGAAAGTCTGATAACGAGGGTTGGCGGTGGGTAATTTTTTCCGTGGGAGGTCGCTCTCGACTGCCTGCAGGTTTATTATTAGCGTTTTTTAGGTCAACCTATTGAACTTGCCTAAGGTTTACTGAAAGGCTATTGAATTTTATTTAAAGCTTTCCTGGTTAATGATTATATTTTTAATTTGAAGTTTCAGAAAGAATGCTACTAAATATGAATGCATGAATTTGGATCTTTTGCTGGGACTCTGCTTGTGCAAACCCACAACTTGATGTCGTAAATTTTGAAATTAAAATTACTGTAATTTATCTTGTTGTATTTTGGTTGTGAGCTTGAAATATTAATTTGGATTGGAGGTACATTATTGCGTAATTGAACTGCCAAGATCTCGACGTAACTAATGGTAAATACTATCTGATGGTTTTCCATAAATGAAGACAAACTCATGTAAGATATAGAATGAGACTTCATCGTAAAAGGGGCAGCCCTGGAGTTTTAAATTTTGAAATTTTTTTTTTTTTTTTTAAGAAAGTTGTTGTAGGAAGAAAGAAAGTCTCGATAGAATACGTTCTATTAATGTGATTGCGATATTTTACTTTTAACTGTGACCAGGCTCTTGCTGAGTTGAGTAAATTCGACGTTTTTCTGAGTAGCAATTCTCTCTTTTTGCACTATTCATGTCATCAAAATTGACAGACAATACCCATAGACTTTATGGAGCCTTGTGAGATAGTTCAACATTCAATTTCGAAATCTCAAAAATTCGAAGACCCGCTTAATTGAAAAAGTGTATGTGGTCGAAGGGGAACGAGAATAGTTATCACTCTGCACAATGTTGTTACGTATGTTGACCTGCTTAGTTTCTTGAAACTCACTTGCACCTTGCCAACAAATAATTTAGATACTGAATCTGTTTTTATTTAAACGGAATTTGAAAGGTAACAGTTATAGACAAAGCTACAAGAAGTACTTTTGTTTTTAAGCTTGTTCAAAGAGATGCAGAATCGATGGCTTTAGAACAAAAGAAAAGACCAAATTTGGGCAAACTTCAAAAACAAAATTTTCTACACGATAAAATATACGTAAATTCAACAATTTTATTAACATGACAAAATATCGTGATCCTATCAGCCTCAAATCCCCGTTGGTGACTGCCACCTGCAGTCCAACAGGTATCACTTCTCATCGCACTCCACTGAAAAATTAAATCCCAACTGGTGAGCTATTTCTGCAAGGAGCCTCGTAAACAACAATCCAAACCATGTCTAACCCTAAAGCCTTCCCATTGGCAGATTCTGCCTTAACCCAACAAATCCTCGACGTTGTCCAGCAATCCCAAAGCTTGAGACAGTTGAAGAAGGGTGCTAACGAAGCCACCAAGACCTTGAACAGAGGTATCTCCGAATTCATCATCATGGCTGCTGACACCGAACCTATTGAGATCTTGTTGCACTTGCCATTGTTGTGCGAGGACAAGAACGTTCCATACGTCTTTGTTCCCTCCAAGACCGCTTTGGGTAGAGCTTGCGGTGTTTCCAGACCAGTCATTGCTGCCTCTGTCACCACTAACGATGCCTCTACTATCAAAAACCAAATTTACGGCATCAAGGATAAGATTGAGACTTTGTTAATCTAAGAAATTTATAGTCATAAACGATATAGAAAGGAGTTGATTTGTAGATACATAACTGGATACTATTGGAACATGATCAGAGACGCATACTACAGAACTCTGTATGTGAATTAGGAATGCGAATAAGTACGTTTGATTTATTATTTCTCAATTAATCTTATTCTGATTTTGTTTTGTTTCAAATTGAATTCCTTAGTCTCATCGCGAAGAGCGATGCTCATCTCTACTAACAACTATACCAAAATGGACGTCGTAACGTCCGCCGAAAAACTCACCAAACTTCTAAGAGCCAAAAATGCCACTCCTCAGTCGGTGGCTCTGGTCGGTTCTGATCTTTTACAGGGCAGAATTCCTGTTTATTTGCCTAACGCCGGCCTGTTTGTGTTTAACTTGATTTGCGATAGAATGAATGATTTTAATGGAAAAGACTTCAAGACCTGGAAATATAGCCCTGAATTATGGAAGCTATGGTACACATGCTGGCATTCTTTGGACTCGACTTCGCTCAATAAGCAGCTTAGATCCAAAGCTTTTACAAATGTCAAGATCCTTCACATCGTAGCTGATGTACTACAGAAGGTTTACGAAGACTCGTGTAAAGATGATTGTACGTCCAAAAGCAACTCTGGAAATGGCATAATGACTGCAAATGGCTCCAATGTCACGCATATGTTGCTGCCAGATGGACTTAAATTGGTCTCTTCAATGTTCATCTCTTTAAACCAATTCATGGAGACAGGATACATTCTGGTTGACGAATCGTCTGCTATGCTTCTTTTGCAACATTATACAAAATTTTTACTTCTTCTGTTGGAAGCTAATTCTGAAATGGATTCATGGACAGACTTTGTCAGCACCATCTATAACATGCCACAGCAGTCTTTGACATTCAAACTTTCCAAAAAGTCAATTGCAAAGTACTATAGTGAAGTCCTTCCTTACAAGCTAAATCTTTTGAAGCAAAAGCCTCGTTTAATTCTGGAACGAACATACGACTTTTTGTATTCCACATTTTGCACGTTGTTATTCGAAGGGGAAAGCTCCTCATTTACATCTCAAGTCAAATCGCACAATTCGCTCATGGAACTCTTATCAGATTCACAAATTGAGTTCTTGTTCAGCGAATCGCTTAACCGCTTGGCGCCGAACGACATTGCGGATTGTGAGGCCATCTATAGTGGGCTTACAAAAAATAAGCTGAAGGAGCTTTGCACAACTATGCTCACCATGCTTTCGAAACTCAATCGTACTCTATCACCCCAGTTCTGCAAAGATATTTACGCCAAGGAATTGAAAAGTAAACCGACCAACTGGCTTTTGATTGGTCAACTATTGAGTATTGATACCGATCTAGCCGTCAATAAGTGGTCACAAGTTATAAACTCTGCTTATTCATCAGATGAATTCCATTCTATTGCTCAAAATATTGTCCTTGGGTTTGTTAGAGCTCGTGAATATCATGTCTTTCTTTCAGAGGTCTATCCCGCCGCTTTAGAAAAATCCAGCGCATGGAACACTAGGGAAGTGTTTGACACTCTTTCTCAGCATGTCGCCGACATGTCAAGAATACAGATCAATACACTCGCAAAGGAGTTTATTAAGAAGAAGCAAATTATGCCGCTCTTAGTGTTGACATATGGGCTCCTCTCTTGTAACACTCAACTTCAAGATTTTAACGCAGATGTCTTCACTGATTCCTCGATAGTTGTAATGGACAACTCTGAGCTCTTCTACTACATTTATTGCTTGTACGGTAAGCAAAGCTTTGAAAAAAAGCTTTTCTTTCGAGTTCCCGATAAAGCGACGTCATTTTATGATTTGTGCCTCAGATTCAGGATGGTTGAACTCAGTGGCAGTTTTGAAGACTTGAATGAAGAGAATCTTATTCATTCAATTAAGCAATTGAAAGAATCAGAGACAAAGCAGCTTCTCACAAGATGGATTGTTTTACTTGAGAGGCTTCCTACCTTACATCAAGCAATTTTCGATCAGCTTTTCTCTTTCTCTGAAGGCTTTGTTATTGAATATTTTAAAGAGAATGCTGTAATTGTCTTTGAGCTTCCTCAGTTCCTTCGAAGTTTGCAGTCCTATATATCAAGCAATGAAGTTCCATCATTCCAGAAGGCTATCTTGACATTTCCTTCAATTGTGTTCCGAACATATTTTGATGAGCACCTTCGTGCCTTATGTGAGAAGCTTCGTAAGTCACCAAATGATCTCTCAGCTCTTCAAGCTTTAAGTCATGTTTTACAAGAGCCACGACATTCTCTTGATTTAGAGACACAAGAGGATGTTATTCTTTCCCTTGCACGCTCTTCGAACAACGACTCGTTGAAGATAATTGTTCAAATAACAAAAAATGTCTGGAACATGCATTTGAAAAATAGAAAACATAAGGATTCGATGGTCTTCATGTCCGCGTTTGTCTCGAAACTATCTAAGAACTTGTCGAAACCAACACAAGGAGATTTGGAATTAGCAAAGTGCATTCTATCTCAAGAAAGCACCATGACGATAAAAGATGCCGACAAATTGATGGAGAAACTTGTTAAGGTTATCAAGAATACAATCAAGAAGGAAACTTTGCAAGATTCTATTGACACTTTAAGCGATCTTCCTGCCTCAAGTGAGTCAACAAGAAAGGCCATTTTGAGCATTCTCAAGAAATACGGGTCTCAAGAGAGATCTCCAGAGACTGTCGTAAAGCTATTTGACTTGGCAACAAAGTCTTATGGTCCGTCTCAGGTTACATACATCGTCAGTTTGTTCGTTGCTTTGCGACAACAAGTTTCAGAGGAGTATCACGATGCAATTATCCTAAGTCTCAAAACTTACACTGACAGTGTGCCCGAATCTAGCTTGGAGCAAGCGCATGAACATGTCCTCCGCTCCTTTGAAGATGCTCCAGAACCTTATCTTTGTCCTCTTCTTGACGCCCTTGCCCTCATGACACCAGTACTGAATAAATCATTGCCAGACGAAAAGACCATCACCGCAACTCTCCTGGCTTTTGCGACTCACTCTTCATCATGCCTGAATTCGGCCACCTTATTGAGAATCTTGAACCTTGTGTCTCGGATGTTAAATATTAGCATGTCACTCAATCAATACTCCATAGAACTTGTGCTCGAGATCTGCAACTCAAGTGCGGCACATTTTCATGGACTTAACGGCGAACAAATTTTCACATCTGCAGTGTATACCCTCTCTTGCGTCTTGTTAAACCAAAGGCACAGACTTTCCTCTAGATATCATCTTGTTATATGCATAATCACTCGTTTCATGGAAGCGTTGTGCCAAGATGGCCCATTGAGCAAGTCGGCAGCTGCTGCTTCCGCGTTTCTGAGAATGTTGGTGACTTTGTGTGAGCCTCAAGTCTATTCGAACGTTCACGATACCACCCAGTTAACGTCGCGATCAGCAATCTTTAAAGATGCATTCAGGAAAGAAGCACATATTCTTTTGGCAAACTTTGTATCTCTTCATCTTCTGAAACCTTTTACTGGTGAAGTCTACGACAAAGTAATCTCCGCAATCCATAGCTTGTGTGGCCTTCTTACTACCAACGAAATCCAATTAGTAACACGACTTTTGGATTCTCTGAGTAGAGTGTACCTTCAGTCTTTGTACTCGACCTTCAGAGAAACAAAGAGATCTTCTGCCTAGCTTATTCTATACCAAACAGTGCATTAAATCAATTTAAATAATACATATCGTCATCTCATTTCAGTTAGACAAAGCGACCAACTCCAAGGCTAGCTATCTTTGTTTTTGCGAATTCGTTAATGTCTTTCATCTTTGCCCAAATAATAGCGTCCCACCGATCCTCTAACACAGGGAAGCGCAACTCATGCTTTGTGCGCTCGTAACGTAAAATATCCTTGCGAGTCAAAATTCCGGCAAACTTTCCGTTCTTTTCAATGAGAATATAGCGCGGTCCAATGCGAAGAAAAACATCCATAGCATACTCTAAGCGAGTGTCTATACTAATCACTACAGGTGATGTGTTTAGCAACGGTTTGAGATTTAGAAGGTCGCCGTTTTGCTCACCAGAAAGATCAAATTTGCAAGATTGTGACTGCGCAGTTCGGCCAAATAAATCTTGCAAGTCAGATTTCGAAACAAACCCCACTATCTCAGGATCAGCTTCAGATGCCACGACAGGAAACCCACGATAAAGGGAATTTTTTAGAATCTCATGAATGTCTTTGATAGAATAGGAGACATCCGCGGCAAATGCCGTTGTGACAGAGGACATAGCCTCTTCAACAGTTGCATCAAATACATATTCATCTTTAGGATCAATGTGAGGAAGGCCGTTGAAAAGAATCATTTGATCTGCGATCCCACCTTGTCCCCACTTATCATTAATGGCTTTGGTAATTGCAATGGAGATCATGGTAGGAACTATGTACTTCACAGCTCCTGTCAACTCAAACATTATGATAGCCACTGTCACCGTCAAATGAGTAATTCCGCTCAACGCAGCGCCAGCGCCGACAAATGCATATGTACCGGGTATGACACAGGGGCCATCATTTGGGCAACCAGAGAACAACCACAGATCCGGGTATAATTCGTGGAGTCTCTGTACGATCAAGCCAATAGCCCGACCAAAGGTCGCTCCAGCAGCCATCGAGGGAACAAAAATACCAGCGGGAACCTTACACCCATAAGTGATGATGGTTAGAAACATCCGCATAACCGTTGAAAAAAGTAAAGATGCAATAGTTTTTCCCTTTGGTAAATTTGAGTCGCATAGCCATTCCTTGTCCGTTTCACTACATTCACTAAATAAAGCTTGCATCGCTTCTGTCATGTCAAGTCTCAAGAAGCTGTTGAAGTACGAAAAACTGGCGGTGAAAACTGCAAGTATAAGCACCTCTTTGATTGGAGATTGAGCCAAGTACTTCTTGCGGAAGCCAGCAACTCTTTTGTTCAACCTAGATACTATAATACCGTAAAGTCCTCCAAATACACCGAGGATAGCGTAAAACGGGAGCTCAAAAGAATGCCATGACGAGTCATAAGTTACCTCAAAAAGAACCAATTGGCCGGTACGGAATGGATTAAATGCGTACAACGTAGCAACTGCAATAAGAGCGCACACGTACGATTTCCAAAGGGTCAGTAGTTGAAACACAGCAGAAATTTCCTCCATTGCAAAAAGAACGCCACCCATTGGTGACCCAAATGCAACAGCAACACCTGCAGCCGCTGTAGCTGTCAAAAACTCCCGAGCTTTTGATGCAGAATGTCTATAACTGTAAAACAACTTAGCCATGCTACTTCCAACGCAAACAGCATAATGGACTGAAGGACCCTCTTTTCCTAGAGATAACCCCGAAGCAATTGCAAGGGGGAGCCCTACACTTTTAATGATGAGTGTGGACCAGCCCAAAAATCCCTTCATTACGAACCCTGACACAATACACTTGATCTCCGAGATTCCCGAACCAGCAGCTGTCGGAGCATAAAGCTTGACTAAAAATGCAGCAATTACCAGAAAGAATCCCAGCCAGATAACGTACATCAAATAGTTAACTCCCGAGAAATTCAGCCAACTGGACCAGTTGCCGCATTGACCTTCGTCCAGACCCCAGCAACAGTATCGTTCGCTCAAGTAAAAGTTGCTCTTACAGTAGCCTGTTCGAATTGATGCGAGCCAGGCGGTTATAACGTTTAATGATGCCGCAATTGTTCCAATAGTCATCCCCATCACTCCCAACACAATCCATGTTCTCAAGGACCTTAATGCCTGGTCCCAAAATGTGACTGCGTTCTTGCGATGGGCAATTTGCCTCTTGTGTTCGTCAAGCTCGTCATCTAGCCAGTCTATTGTGACGAAAGCATCGAATTTCTGCACAGACCTTATGGAATCCTGATGTAGCCATTCTCCTGTGTCTGACGATCGAAGTTGCATAATGTACGGAGTGTTAGACTTCTCGTAGTTCACGAAAATAGTTTGTCTAAATTATATACGATGCTGGTGAAAGGTGTGAGAAGTTAATCCGAAGCCAGCTGGAAGAAGTCGTTGTAATAATAATATACATACAATGCGTCAATAATAAATTCGATTTCAAAGAATCTGCCGATATCGACAAAAACGTTCTAAAAAAGTAAGGTAAACTCTCTGAAGGACCATCAATAAATCTCAACAAATTCAAGGCATTTGTTCTTTCGTTGTTAGTCTTTTGTTTTAACTTGTTCTCTGTCAACCCTCACGGGCCTTATCTGGGCTATAAAATTAAACCTTTAATTTTAGTATCACCTATATGCAATAATAATATATTGGACTATTTATTCCACACTGAATGTGGATGACTGAATAAATAACTAGGGTGTTGGCCCTTTTGCATAGCAATGCTAGTTGGGAAGACCCACATTGTTGAGTATATTCTCCTTAAGTTTAGCGGGAAGATCGTCGAAAAATTTCTTCTTCGCATCTTCAAATGAATGGTTGAAATAAGAAATGACAATATTGAGCCCGCCACGAGGAGAAGACACCAAATTCATGATAAAGTCTGCCGCGTGAGGGGCCATATCTTGCGAGAAAACAATATCGTTAATCGTCCATGGTCCCAAGGGCGATTGTGTCTCGAATACAGGAAAGTTGGCTGCCCCAATGTTCGAAACTTTGAATGCATCACCCTTGGGTGCTCCCAAGGCGCACTCAAATAATTCTTTGCTGTCGCCTAAGGGCAGCAATTTATCATAAAGAGGTTTTCTTAAGTTAAGGAGTTTGGTATTTTTCACCGAGGATAACATATCGTTTTGGAACTCTTCGGCGTCCAGCCATGAAAAGTCAACGACGGGCGCGAAGCTTTGTGGTACACCCATATGAGCGAAATTACCCATAAGCTTATAATTTGGCTCAAAAATGTCATGATACTCTGGTGTGACTTTTTCTGGAGTCAAAAAGCGGCGCAATGTCATGGCCACACTACATGTGATATGCTGTGTGGGCTTAAATAACGGCTGCAAAGTATTTACAAGATTTGTCGTGAGGTATGATGTAAGAGATACCTTGTGCTCCTTGCACACTTTTAGTAAAGCTTTCAATTCCGCGGGAGGAATGTTGATTAGCTTATATGCGACCTCAAAGTCGAGGGTTACGGGAAATCGCCCGGGCCAACGCTCGGGATGGCTGGCGGGGACCCTTTTCGAGTAGTGATTTTCGTCTCCATCCGTATAGTCGAGACTCGGATCGTCCATGAACATATCAATTGGAGGAGGCAACGAATGCTTGATATAGTGCTTATCCTTGCTTAAATCGAATACTACGGTATCAAGGTCTACCTGATCTGGCACAGAGCCGTAGCGGCTCAAGTATTCATCTTTGTTTGCAGGATCGTCGCAGTACGCGATGTTGTGCAAGAAGATTTCCTGGAAGTATAACGCTACAACACCATCAGACAAGGTGTGCTCGTTTGTGAAAGCTAAGTCGCGATTCCCAAGAATTATGATTTTAAAAAGCGGCTTCTCGACATACAAGGAAAAGTAAAGTGTTCTACAAAGCTTGTGCAAAAACCACTCTGGAACTGGCTCGCCCTTTGGCGAAAACAGGTCTTCGGAGAACTCGACCAAATCTCCGAAAGTTGCGGATTTGATGGGACGCATTTCCATGAATCCTCCCTCTTTGTTTTCAAAGACATTGCATATGAGCACATGGTATTCGAGAATGGATTTTCTCAACGCCCGGAATAAAAGTGGCCAATCGTTCAAATCACGAGAGTAAGCAGCCACTGAGCCAAAGTTTCGATACCAGTCAATGTGAGTTCTGCATCTGAAGAAGTTCTCCTCTGCAGATAAAGGCCTGGATATCACCAACTCCTTGGTCATTTTGCGATAGGTTGCTAAAAGAAAATGAATAGGAAAGAGGAGGAAAAGTCGAAGATTACTGACAGACTAATTCGGGACGTCAACAGTTCTCGTAGGAATTTAAGTGCTGTGTTGTGTACAGGGATCACGATATGATTCATGAAAATGATAAATCAGGAGGCATGTACAGGTCGAAGCGGGTTTCTGATACCGAAAGGTTCTTTTAAAGACCAAAGTGAGCTAATAAGCGGTTTTTCTGGGCAGAGCAAATGGATATCTACAACGTTCAGAGAAGTGAAAGTGTGGATGATTCTTATTAGGTTGCAGAAATTTTATAAGGGAAGGGAATGAGGTGTAGTGTTACTGTAGAGTGGAACCTGGCAGTGCTTAATTGACTACTGCAAGCACCATTATGAGAACAAAAATACAAAGAGCAATAAGAAGAAAACAGGCCAATTTGCCCTTCCGTTTCTGGTACTCATGGGCCTTTGTAAGCTCTCTGGACGCCTGCTGAGTGTTGCCCAGCATCTGTAATATGTTTTCCTCAACCGTATCTAGCTGCTCGCCCTGTTGCGATACAAGCTCTCCGAGGTCTTTGAAAATCGAGTTGACTTCGCGTATTCCCTGGGCCACCTCGTCAATTTGGCGGTTCCGCTCCTCTGTGAGCAACATATGGTACTGAAGTTCTGTTTGCTGAATGTCGTCTTCAGTCATTTGGGCTTGTTGAGTCTTGTCAATTTGAGCAGTATTGCTCAGTTTTAAAGGTGTTCGCTCGTCTACGTCCACAGCGTGTGCTTTGAGCGAAAATGCCAGCTTTCGTTCTTGATACATTTTCAGGGATGTTTGGAAATCGCCATTCAAGTCATTGAAATCAGAAACCAATCGGTCCTTTGTCATCAGATGACGTTTTGAAATCTCAAACTTGCCGCTTGACGTGGTCGATTTACTCATTACAGAGTTTATGCGAGATATAAGTGCCTTGATAGCGGTGCTGAGAGCGGATATCTCTTGTTGCAGAGCATCAATCTTCCTTCGAAGCACCAAACTATCTCTTCTTCCGCCGATAAGCTTGATTTGGGTCTTAAAATCGGAGATTAGCATTCCATACTTCTCCATCTGTGTAGACGTCTTTGTGATGGCGGAATCTAGCTCAACATCTGCCTTTGCATTCGCAATTTCAGCCTCACTAGATTCACGAGGCTTTTGCGCTTCATAGTCATAGTTAGCGAACGACATTTATGTTCAGTGAATGTCAATGAGTGTTTGCGCCGTTTGTTGGAAGGTCACAAGTACGTCATTTACGTTTCCTGCAGAGGTGGGCCCCAGAATTTGCAGCCGTTTCCAAGACAAAGTGTTCAGCATAGGCAAACGCAAATTAATCCCCTGGCGTCTGGAGCTTTAATTCTCCTACTCACAATAGAAAAACAATCACTGTATACCTGTGAATTCTGTGTCAGAGTCGAAATGCTAATTCTCCGAATCAATCCACATATAGAGACGTATCCTTAAATAAGCGAGGACGATTGAGTTCAAGGACACCAATTTGATTCTTTATTCAAATTTGACGACTCCCAACCACTCCATGTATGTTGCCTTGCTCCTTGTGTTGCACCTGTCTGTGGACGGATAATTCGATATGACCGACAAGTTAAACGAAAATAACAAAAGGCAAGAGAATAAGAGAATGTTTTAATAATCTAGCAATAAATTTTAAAGAAAGAATATCAATTTCCAACAATGTATTCCGAATTACATTCAAAATTTATTAGCCTGGCCATTAGGTGACATTCCAGGCGCGACGCGTTAGTCTATGTACTATATTTCACTTAGCCTTCTATTCCGAGAAAAGCCACGATCTTCGGATTCTCAAACTACTTAAATACCGACAATTGATCTTCTTGTTTAACTTCAATATCAAATTTTTGTCTGATGTCTAGAGCGGCAAAGCAGGACAAGTTCAAGAAGCTCCTAGAAGCGAGAAGAACTGGAACCATCGCCGCAGATCCATCTGACGACGAGACCGGCGGTGCCATTTACGACGAAGTTGACGAGGAGACATTCAGAAAACACAAAAGAGAACAACTCTTGAAAGATGACTTCATTGTAGACGATACTGGCGAGGGATACGTTGACAATGGAGTTGATGAATGGGATGATTCGACCCGTCCCAATTACTACTCTGAGGAAGAGGAGGAGGTTTCTACACGAAGGGCTAAGAAACCTGCCAAAAAGGTCACGAAAGTATCCGCTACTGCTTCGATTAATAACTTCTTCAGTCCGGCCACCTCTACACCATCCGTGGACAAAACACCTACAGAACAAGAAGCTAAAATAGATGATATTCTAGATGACTTTCAAGTCCCACGATCGACCAAGCGCAAAGCATTTAATGCACCAGCAGCAAAAGCCAAATCTTCCGTTGCATCCAAATTCGCATTCTCCACTTCGTCTAGGAAGACCAAAAAACCTAAGTTATCAGCCACAAAAGCTCCAACTTTTGACTTAGATGACGATGACGACGAGTCTCCAAGTATGGAACTTGATGTTCCGGAAACAGGTGCAGACCCCATAGTTAATGAAAACCCACTGGTTGATGCGCCCGCGGTTAAAGAAGATCCAGAAGCTGCTGCAGAGGAAGACAGTGATGACGATGAGCTAGTGATCAAAAGAAGACCAAGAGGAGCAGTGGCTGTACCTCAAAAACTTTCGGCTACAATCTCAACTGTAAAAGCTTCAGAATTTACATCAAGAACTCAAAATTCACTCCCTCCCACTGTCAAAGTCGAGAGTCAAAACGTTCTAGACGAAGACTCTATGAAGATGTATTGGCTTGACTATGCGGAAGTCGATAACTCTCTTCTTTTGTTCGGTAAGGTCTTAACAAAGGACAATAATTATGTGTCTGGAGTCGTCCAAATCAACGGCCTTGAACGTGAACTTTTTGCCTTGCCTAGAAAATTTAAATTGATCGATGGCGAGGAAACTAATGATCCTGTTACCATCAGAGACGTACATGAAGAGATCGCTCCTATTTTAATAGATAGTTATGGTCTTGACAAACTTCGAGCAAAGCCAGAGATGATGAAGTACTCCTTTGAATTGCCTGGAGTTCCTAAACAAACAGAATACTTGAAGATCCTCTTGCCATTTAAGACAAACAAAAATAGAAATCTTATTATGCCCTCGGAAATTGAGGGTGTTAATTTCCTGCGAATCTTCGGCTGCAATGCCAACATTTTTGAAAGTTTTGTTTTGCAAAGAAACATCATGGGTCCGTGTTGGCTTGAGATCAAGAATACAGATTTCGATTCCATCAAGAATGCCTCTCACTGTCAAGTCGAAGTGTCAGTTCCATCAGCAGATTGCGTCACACCAATTATCAACGCATCAATACCGCCTCCCAATCTCACCATTACTGCCCTTGGAGTACAAACTATAATGAATTCTGCTCAAAATAAGCAAGAGGTCGCATGTGTCAGTATTGCAACGTACAGAGATCTTCCGCAAGACGCACCAATCGATGTTAATACGAAGCCAGATGAAGTAGTCACTCTTGTGAGACCAATAGGTGCTTCTGGATTCCCGCCAGGTCTTCAACAAGCGGCTCAGAAGCAAAACTTCAATTTGCGAGCTTTACCTAACGAGGCATCTATGCTTAGCTGCTTTGCTGCCATGATAAAAACGTTAGATCCAGACGTATTTGTCGGTCATAGGCTAGAGAACATTTCATTAGATGTTCTAGTCCATCGAATGCATGACTTGAAAATACCAACCTGGTCTGCTATAGGAAAAAGGAATAGAAAGGCCTGGCCCGATAAGTTCGGGAAAGGTAATGGATTTAACAAAAATCTCTTAATCAGAGAGGTGTTCCAGGGAAGACTATTATGTGATATTGCTAATGAGTTGGGTCAATCTCTCACACCTAAATGTCAGTCTTGGGATTTGCCTGAGATGTTTCAAGTAGTTTGCCATAAGCAGCTCTCTCTGGTGGAAATCAATTTCATAAATCCGAAGTACGCTGAAGATGCAAATTTTTTGTTAATGCCTTTAAAACAGAATCTTAATGAGGTATTAGTAATGGCCCAGATTTCTTACGCTTTGCAAATTCTATCACTTTCTAAACAGCTCACGAATCTTGCCGGAAATGCTTGGTCTCATACCTTGTCAGGTACCAGAGCTGGAAGAAACGAGTATATTTTGCTTCACGAGTTCAAGAGAAATAACTACATCGTTCCAGACAAAGAGGATAAGTATCATAAGAATGCAAACCACCAACAGGAGGCCAGACTTGAGAGTACCGAAGACGATGCTACTACAGTCACTTCGAACAAGAAACCAAAGTTTCAGGGTGGTTTGGTCTTCGAACCTGAAAAAGGGTTGCACAAAAACTATATTTTGGTCATGGATTTTAACTCTTTGTATCCAAGTATCATTCAAGAGTTCAACATCTGTTTTACAACTGTCGAAAGAGATGCGTACAACATTTCACACGATGAAGAACGTGACTTGCCCAACATACCAGATCGTGACAGCGATTCTGGAGTGCTCCCAAGACTTTTGAGTACGTTGGTTTCAAGACGTCGTGAGGTAAAAAAATTACTCAAAGACCCAAGAATCTCTGAGAGTGAGAGAGCACAGTACGATATTAAACAGCAGGCATTAAAGTTGACGGCCAACTCCATGTACGGTTGTTTGGGTTATGTTAATTCTCGTTTCTACGCAAAGCCTTTGGCCATGTTGGTCACCAACAAGGGTAGAGAGATTTTGATGGATACCCGTCAATTAGCGGAGTCCATTGGTTTACGAGTAGTCTATGGTGACACTGATTCCGTTATGATAGACACGGGTGCTCTGAGTTTGCAGGAAGCTTTAAAAATCGGAGACGACTTCAAGGTCCAAGTTAATGAAAAGTACAAGTTGCTTGAAATTGACACCGATAATGTTTTTAAGAGGTTACTTCTTCATGCTAAAAAAAAGTACGCTGCTATGAACGTTACAATTGATAAGAAGACTGGAAAGGAGATCAGTACGTTAGAAGTCAAGGGTCTTGATATGAGAAGACGTGAGTATTGCCCTCTCTCGAAAGAAATCTCCACATATGTCTTGGAGAAGTTATTGTCGGACATGGATCCCGAGGAAGCCTTAACAGCTGTTTATGACTACCTTGAGGCAATGGGTGGTAAAATTAAATCAAACGAATTTTCTGTTGACAAGTATACCATCAACACTCGTCTTTCAAAAGACCCTGGTAATTATCCAAATGGTAAGACGATGCCTTCGGTTCAAGTGGCGCTTCGTTTGAGGAAGCAAGGAAAGGTCATCAAAGCTGGAAGTGTCATTACTTTCGTCATTACAGCTGAACAGGAAAACAGCACAAGTTCTACCGCCGAACGAGCACGTGCGATTCAAGAGATTTTGGCCAAAAAGGATCTGTTTGTTCCAGATAGCGAGTACTATTTGGAGAAGCAAATTTATGCACCTGTGGAAAGATTGGTGAGTAGAATTGAAGGCATTGACTTGATTCGGGTAGCATCCTGCTTGGGGATAGACACAAGAAAATACGTCATGAGACTTCGTAATAGTGACAACCTTGAAGGAGATATTGCCCCTCTTGAATCAAAAGTCTCTGATATTGAAAGATTTAGAAGTTCAAGTTACTTCCTATTAAAATGTTCTTGCGGCCACCGTTTCCGTTTTGGAGGAATCTTAAACTCCAATGACTACAAATTGACTTTCAATGGTGTTGCTTGCGGCAAATGTGGCACTGTTTTCAGTACTCTTAAGTTAACAGCACAGTTGGAAGTGGAAATCAGAAAGCATCTTGCCCTTTATTACGCAGGATGGCTTGTTTGCGATGATGCCGCCTGCGGAATCAAGACCAGACAAATCTCAGTTTATGGAAAACGATGCATCGGCGCTTCGGGAAAAGCGCATGGATGCAAGGGTGTTATGAGACACAAGTACAGCGACAAGGCTTTATATAACCAACTTTTATATTTTGATGCTATTTTTGATGTGGAAAAGGCAAAGAAACGATTGTTGAGACCTATTCACGCAGATCTCAACATCGAACCTTTAAGCGAGGGTCAAGTCAGTGCTTTAGCTGAGCAGAACAGAATTGTCTTTGAGTCTTGCAGAGAGGTCATTGGAAGATATCTCCAAGACTGTGGACGTCGGTACGTTAACATCAAGGCAATTTTTGATTTCATGTTATAGACATGTTATGTTAAATTTATTATTAATGGAGGAATTTTTTAATACTTAGAATTGTGAGTCATTTGTTTCATCCTCTGTGGGAATCAAGGTTCCCCTTAGCTTTTGTTGTTCTTCAATTGATTCAAACAAGCCTTTAAACGTTCCCTTTCCAAATCCATTATGGTTGTGGCGCTGTATGATCTCAAAGAAAAATGTAGGACGGTCATGAATTGGCTTTGAAAAAATTTGAAGAATGTAATGGCAATGAAATTTGCCGTTTTTTTGTTTGAATCGGGTGTTTGGATCGAAGTCTGCCAAGATTTGATGTTCTTTTAACAAGTCGAACGGCTCGTGGAGCTCGATATTGTAATACAAAAGTCGCTTTTCTACCTCCCTGTAATAATTATCAGAGATGGTGTTGAACTCTAAACCTCTTGATTTTAAAAAACCGACAGTGGTGATTATATCATTTGTCTTGAGAGCTATATGTTGAACCCCTGGGCCACCATAGAAATCGTAGAACTCCTCGATTTGGCCTCTCATTTTTGATTTAACCGGTTCATTCATGGGCATTATGACATTTCCATTGAAGTTAGTTAAGACAACAGAACGTAATCCTGAATTCTCCGTGCTCACATCATTCTCATCTACCGACCAGAATTTGTGCAAGCCAAATGCCGAGATGTAAAATTTTGCATTTGCAGTGAGTTCGTTCCAACTGAAGTTTTGAACACAATGATCAATTTCACATAGCAATGAATCTGCTTTAGAGGAATTTTGAACTGGATCGCATTTGGCGTACTTTGGTAAATACACCCCTGAGTAATTTAGATTTTCTACCAACGTGTGTTGAAGATCTGAAAATGGAACTCCAATTGTAGCAATAAGAACGCTGCCTTGATTGTCTCCCACTACCCTCGGGTGGCAGATTATGACAGCACCGGCAGCTATCGCCTTGGCAAAGACCTTCCGTAAGTTCTTGACTGTGAACACAATATCAGAAACACCCATTCCGTGCGTTGCCACAAATTTATCTAGCGAAGAAGCGGTTTTCGCTTCGAGGAGCAATGCCTCCAACTTGTCCTTGTCTACATTATCGTGCTCAATCATAAGCTTTCTAACTGTACGGTATTTTAGCGCCTCCAGAATCATTTGCTTCTCATGAATTCCCAGAATATCCATTAAGATGTTTTCGAATTTGATTTTTATGTCCAGATCAATAGATACGGTCTGCCTGTTTTTGAGATCCATTTGTGAGGCATAACTGTTTAGGGGAGGCTCCAAGGTCGTCATTATTTCAAAAACAACATTATTCTTGCGCAAAACGTGAGTTGATAAAAAGGGATTCCCATTTTCTAAGCCTAGTTGCGCTATCTTCTCTAGCCCAAATACGTGTTCTAAGTTTAGCGCCATTTCTTTTGCGTTTGAGGTTGCAAAGCGGATCGAAAAAATGCCTTGAACTCCCTCAAACTCCAACGGCTTGTTTTGAAAACCGTCGCTTCCAGAATTTGGAGATCGAGATATGCTTTCAGTGGAGTAGATGATATTTTTAAGCAACATATCAAAATTTAGCAAAGAAAAAGCTAGTTAGAACTGGTTCATAACACAAACCCGGAAGGATGCGAAATTAAGACTAAAATTCTTAACCCAATTCATTAATAGATCATAGCATAAAAATTGTTTCAAGAACTTACTTATCGAATATATCAAACTAGAGTGTACTTCGCAAAATGCTATATAAGAATATTGACGGGTCTTATCTTATTGGAAGCTATAGGATTGTAAGCTGAGCTGTTGCAGACTTGGCCTCGTTAAATTTGGAGGTTCTGACCTCTCGTATTTATGTTATTCCATCTAGGACCTCTAGGACCGATGCCTTGGTCGATTATTTGGGTTTCGTCCTCCAAGGGTCCTTGGAAATGTTTACGGCGTCCAACCGTGCGGCGACGTTTATTTTAGGAATCACTTTCTTGAACATATCCCTTAACTTGTTTGATATCGGACTTGAGCATCTATTTGATTGTTGTTTTTTGCATAGTAGCTCGATGATGCCACGGCGGCGTCGACTAAAGTAGTAAAAGTCGGTTATTTTACTAAAAGCCACATTCCAGGCGGGATGTGGCTGAAATGGGTATTTGTTTATGGGTAGAACATTTGAGCATTTCTGTCTGTTCAATCAATTTTTAGGATTTTTCAAAGAAACGGAAAAAATTGCATTCAGTTTACAAAATAGCAAGAGAACTGAACGAACACTGAAAAAGCCAAAATTAAACGCATAATGGCAAATAAATTCAAAAGGCGAAATTTTTAAAAGAATAGAGCCATTATTTTTTGCAAATGGAATTTTAAATTTGTCCTCATTTCGATACTTTCTTGTGAACGGGGTCAACTCCTTGGTAAGAGAATTTTGTAGCCACGAAACTTTTAAGGAAGGTCGTTAAAGCAAAAAAAAATAAAAAAAGATTTTTAACATGCGTTCTCCTTAAATAACTTTTTTGGAGAATTCGAAAATCAGTAAACAGATAACTCATAGCCGCGGCGGCTGGTTTCGTGCGCGTACCATGCGATAGGTGCTTGACATTTCTCTACCATAACTAAACAAAAACCAAGTAATGAATTATAACCGAGGAGGGGCCCCTCCGTCCCAAAATCTAACACCGCAGCAAATTGCGGCACAACGACAGAGGATGTCTATGTTGCCGCCTCAGTTCCAAAACCTCTCGCCCCAGCAACTTCAAGAGTTAAGAAACAAACCCCAATTTCAAAATATGATAAGACAGTACTACCATAGACAGCAAATGGCACAACAACAGATGTCTCAACAAGGAGAAGTAAGGCCAGGATCAAACCCGGCTAGTATGTACAATTCAATGGGCCAGAATGCTTCTATGAACATGAAAATGGCAGGTGCAGCAAAGATGAGTGACGCGCTGCCGATGAGTGGAGGTATGAATGCTCCAATGGGAATGAATCCAAATTCCCTGCAGAACGCTGGCGGAATACTGCAAATGCAAGGCAGAAACCCACAGTCTTCTTATATGCAACAGCAGTCAAATCTGGCTAATCAAGTAAATCAGAATCTACAACGAGCTGCCATGCAATCAGCACCATCTGGAGGAACGGCTTCACATTCAATGGGCAATACTGGCGGCTTGGCAGGACCTATGATGAGTGGCCCTCAAAGATATGCCACCCTGCTAGCTCAACAGCGTCAAATCCCAAACCAAGGAATTATTCCAGGAGGGGCTCATGTCCCAGGTGGCACCGTCAATAACAATTTGATGCCTGGCTACAAACCGCTAGAACAGCCATTTTCGAATAAAACTAATCAACCAAGCTCGTCAACATCCACTGGTTTTGTGAAAGAAAAGATCAAATTGCCTTCGCAGTTCGCCCCTGATTCATTGCAGCGCATTACATTAACGCCGCTCACCTCACTTAGTGAGTGGTCTGATAAACTCAAAAAAGAAAACAAATCCATTCCCATTGACATCAAACTATACGAAGACATAATTAAGAAAGATGACTTTTTCCTACGCAAATCTCTGTTGCAGAATCAGAGCAGCAAAGAGTTAATTGATAAAATGACCCGCGATTTTAAGTCTTATGGCACCATCAAACAATTGAGAATGGGCGCTATCAACGCAGCTGCAAAAAATCAGTACAATAACAGCATTTGGGGTGAAGGATATCTGGGATACGGTAACGGCGTTACAAATTCCGCTACACAAGTCATGATGCCCTTGCAAAACAAATGCTTTGCTAAACCTGGTCAATTGGCTATGCCTGACGAGGACCTTAATAAAAAGGTGATGAAGAACGCTAAAGCGGCCAAGCAAATTGTTCCGATTAGACTTGAGTTTGACCAAGAAAGAGATCGTTTTAAACTAAGAGATACCTTTTTATGGGACTTAAGCGATACAAGCTACCCTATTGAGGCGTTCTTGAGAAATTTAATTGATGACTATTCTTTCATATCTGAGATAAATTTTCAAACAGTGCTTCAATCTGTAAATGAGCAGATCAAAGACTACAGAGCTAAGCCAGCCAATGCGATTGGCGAGATACGTATACCTATCAAGATCGATCTTTTGATAAACAACACCCAATTTACTGACCAGTTCGAATGGGATATATTAAGCGACAAGGACACTGATCCTGAAGAGTTCGCTACTACCTTATGTGACGAGCTTAGTCTTCCTGGTGATTTTGCAACAGCCATTTCGTTTAGCATACGAGAACAATCGCAAATGTATTTAAAGGCATTATTTCTAGTTGGATATACCTTTGACGGCTCGCACATTCGAGAAGACGAAATAAAATCCCACATGGCTCCTCCACTAAGAATCCAAAATGCAGACATGGCGCATGATGAAGATTTTATTACTACACTCAGAACCCCATCACTGCTTTCCGAATATTCTCCAGCAATTAATAGGGTAAGCCAGCTGGAGATCGAAAGAATTGAAAAAGAAATGGAGAGAGACTCTCGCCGTAGACGTAGGCATAACAACGAAGGAGCTTTTAGCTATAACGAAAATGGACCCAACCTGTTTGGATCCCTGGGTAGGGGTACTGCCTCTAGAAGAAGTGCCCTTCACAACAGTAGAGGTGTGAAAACAACGATACCAGATCTCTCCGATGTCCCCAAAACCTTCAGAACCCCCTTGCCATCTACTGTGCTTCCATGCGGTATTGATTTGGGTGCACCTGAAATTTACTCTTACAATGAGCTAGTCGTCAACCGCACTCAGATTCCAAATCCCGAATTTAAACCTCCAGCACCCCCTGGAATGGTGACTGTTTTCAAAGATAGCGCAGGCTCATTTTTTGTGAAGATCAAATCGAAAAAGTTGCGCAGATAGAAACAGCGTTGATCGTTGTATAATGTAATAAAAAAACCGATAATTTATTTTTAAGTAGAAGAAATTTTTCAAGAGTACAAGTTTAAGTCACGCCCTGCCTCGATGTTCAAGGGGATATACTATCAGTACATGGAAATTTGAAATTAGGTTTGAGTTAACTTTTTAAATACATACATGCATTTCGATGTCAATTAATGAGACAAAGCCAGGCTCAAATCCGCAATCAACTCATCCACATTTTCAAGTCCCACACTCACACGCAAAAGACCTGGGGGAGCCGTTGTGTCAGACATGCACCTCCATTCTATCAAGCTCTCAGCGCCGCCTAGAGAAGTAGCATGATAAAAGTACTTTAAACGCGATGGCAATGTACGAGCAGTTTCCTCAGAATTGACGATAATCGAAAAGGTTGGCGAGTGACAGTCTTTCATTTGTTTGGCGACAAAATCCTCTTTTTGTAGTGAAGAATGATGAACTTCTAACAATGATTTAAGCGACTCTTTATTATCGACCAAGTACTTGACAATTGCAGTTGCATTCTCACTTTGCTTCCTTACTCTAAGCTCAAAAGTCTTCAAACTCCTGAATAGCAAAGAAGCCTCTAAATTGGCAATGTTGGTTCCTAAGTAGATTCTATCATATTGCAAGATTTTCTTAACATCTGGGTCCCTCGTGAGAAGAAGGCCCGCTAAAAGATCCGAATGACCTCCGAAGTACTTCGTGGCAGAATGCATTACCATATCAGCACCGAATTCGAATGGGTCTTGTAAAGGTGCGAAAGTAGAATCTACCAAAAGCTTAGCGCCCTTTCCGTGAGCTTTATCGGCAAAGTATTGGATATCGAAACACCAAGAATTTGGGTTCACAGGTGTTTCAATATGGATAAGATCCCCTTCCTCTAATTGGTCCAAGGCATCAAGAGAGAGTTGCTTCAATCCATAGTTTCTTGTCAAAATATCAGCAACGCCATGACATCCATGATATGCCTGGCCTATAAATAACTTCTTAGGGTTAAAATGTACCATGGCAGCATTGAAAGCACCAAGACCAGAAGAATAGACAACAGCATGAGACTTGGTAATTGCGCCGATGGTCTCTTCTACTAGTACACCAGTATGATGAGATAATCTCGAATACACGACATTGTCACCCAAGCCTTCAATCTCACTGGCTTTCTTCAACTTGGAAGGGTCTGAGTCATATCTGTAGGTGGTGGATACATTGATAGGTGGTGTGACATCGGATACACGAACATGTTCATTAGCACCATGAATTCCTAATGTAGCGATTGAGACCATTTTTTTGTGTTTCAATTGATTGAGATGGTGACAGAATGAAACCACTCTAATATAGATATGCCAAGTACAGTGTTATCGCGACACGTGAAATTGACACATACCTCTACCCAAACATGATATGAATATGAAGCAGAAATACGAGCTTACAGGTCTCACCTGTCCTTATGAGTGTCACCATGAATAAAATAAATTTGATCTAGAGTGTAACTTAGTGTTACGTCCAGGGGTACTTGACCTTCTTGTTATCTTTAGTCAAATTTTGAATTCCCACTCGGTGTAAAGCCGATAATGTTTACCTAGAAGATTGTAATTTCGGAATGCTTTTAAAACGAGGATTTTGCCATCTAAAAGTTGTTTGCCGGAAGTATTTAGTAGGAGACAGTCTTCTTTATTTGTGGTAGAGATCGCGGTAATGAAGGTACTGACTTGAGTTGATTTGACAACTTCCGTGTGAGAGAAATTCTTTTCAGGCTTGTTAATGACGTTTTTCGAACGAACATGTCGCAGTGATTGCATTTGATTTAGCTTTTGTCGATTCGAAAACTCTCTTATACTTTCGTTACTTTCTCTAGTAATGGCATTGTAATTGACTAGAGAATGGACAAAGTCAAAATGCAGTGTAGAGTTTGAAAGATTGCTGCCGAATTTCGTTTCAGATACTACGTTCTTTAGGTTTAAGAGCAGGAGGTGGCTCAGTTTATGTGTGTCTGTCTTTGAACTAGTCTCCTCACTGGTTGCTTTCTCTCCTAAAACTTTTATTCTTTTTGCCCAGAAGATTTCTTTCTCTGTTGATATTTTGTCGATGCCTAGAAGTCCTTTTTGCCTAGCCACCGATGAGAAAGCAATGCTCCCTGTAACTTTACCAGATTCCCTGCCAAAGAGCCTACTGCTATTGGAAGAAATGTGCAGTTTGAAACTCAGTTTCTGATTTCGATTGGTGATATCGTCAAGCGCTTTGCGTTTCCGTCTTTGATCAAATAATTGAAAGTCATCGAGCCCCATCGATCATAAAGCAACTAATTCCGCAACTTGAAATACTGAGGTACGATACTTTCAACTACCTGGAAGTTAGTCAAAGGGATTCTATAGAAAATTGCCAGTGGCCGTTGTTGAAGAATGAGTAATATGGACAATGATGTATGTTCCCCACATTTCCATTGTTTACATCTGTCGCGAAAACACAACTCGCCAGGCCTGCTTCGAGTCTCATCATCTACTGAATACAAGGGTGTTCTGGAAACCCGTAAATATTTCTTAGTTTCAATTTTTCGTCGACGCAGCATATTTTTGAAAAGGTTCATCTAGTTCTTGTCTTTTTAAATTGGAGACCGACAATGGTCGATTCAAAGGCAAGTTAAGAGATGCTGATGATACTCTACGTTGTAAATTTTCGAATGTCAAGAGCTCAGATTTTGCTCGAAAATTCATCGAACAATGATAAACATTTTTGATACCTCTTAATGTAACTATATTTTAGCCGAGATGCATAAACGGCCATTGTTCTGTGCAATAACGTACCGTTAAGAGCTTGGTTAAGAGCTTCCAAAGGGTTGAATGAAAGCATAACAAGACTTTCACTGCAACTTCAACGCATCACCTAGGGTGGGTGATCGATTTTGACGAAAGGATAATGAGATCTCTGTACGATTCCAAGTATTTATGCGTAAACTAGAGATGAGTTGTGAAATCAATTGTTTTCCAGCGGCAAATTAAGCTACATTTCAATCGATTAAAGTAAATATCTATTTTGCGAGCTTTATTTTTTAAAGTTGTCGAGAGCTGTGCTTGGGAGCCTGCAATCTTTCACCAATACAATCAGCCTTTAAATGCGCCGGATTTCGCAGAGTTTTCGAACAATTTCTTCCAGGCGTCCCAAAGCCCTTTTGAAGATTGATCTAATAATGTCAGGCCCTTTAACAAATTCTCAATGTCCATACTTGCGGGCGCTCCGTCACAAGAAAGGCAAACGTTTAAGAAGACTAAAGTTATAATGCAAGCTAACTTCATGTTCAATGGTCTTTAAAATAGAATCAATAACTTGACGATAGGCGTGGGCCAATACTGCCTTTTTATACCACAAGCAGAAACGGCCCTTTTTTGGTCGATCTTCTCGAGCCAATCTTCACTTCACATTATTAATTAGTATAGACTCCTGATTCCGTGACGAAAAAGAAACATGCATAATTGGCAACAATGCAAACGGTTATTTCAATGCATCAACTAGTAACGGACCAGAGTAACGGGCACATACCATTGTTTCCCGACAAATAAAGAAACGTTACGGAAGAGGGGAACTTATCATCAAATTCCGGGTATTTTATGACCTATTCTAAATAATTAGGTTTATGGGTTTACGATATTCAATTTGAATTGGTTTAAGAACCGCAGACCTCGAGTTTTTGCTCGATTTTGCTTAGGAGAACAGATAAAAAATGTTCACCCGGTCAAACCCTTTGCGAACTACAACTCTCAAAAGCATGGATTAGCCGACGATCAGGGTACTTTAAGAATGGTCACGAATCTATTAAACAATAATGTAAATGCACTTCAATCACAACTTGACCTGTCCTTTACGGCCCACCGTACACTTAATGAGGCCATTGGGATCTGAAGCTGGGTAAAACAAGTCCTTGTTATCTTGAATGCCTTTCCACGACAAGTCAAACAATATGTAATGCTTATTAGGAAGTTTGTACGACACATTGTCAACCTTAGCAGCCTTTTGCAAAATTTCATGACACATGTTGTACATTGTAGCTTGCACAGAAGGGGAATTCTCCAAGGCGAAGAGATTCAAGGTTACTTCACGAGCGGTATCGTACGTCTTGTCAAAAACGCCTTCGTCTGCGAGCTTGAAGACATCATCCAAGCTCCTTAATTGAGATTTGTAAACCCAAGAGGCATCAACATCGGTAGATAAGATTCTATCGGTTGTTGGTTTTAAGGTAGTGTAATCACACTGGTGGTATCCGTAGAACATCGAACCAGTTGATTTCAAGACGGTCAAGTCCTGGATCGAGGATGTGATGGTGAGATTCTTGGAGACTTTGTCATAAGTCAAAAAGGTTCTTCTAGTCTCTGGACCTTCATTTCTGAAGGAGTGGTCGTGCAACTTTCCATTCACAGGAAATTTAGTCCATCTGGATTGGATGATTGTGACCTCAATGCCTCTGACATGAGCATATTTTGAAGTAAAATGCTTGGCCAAGTGAGCGGCAAATCTCTCAATTGGCCACACATCTGTTGTCTTTGCTTCAACCAAAATGGTATTCTTGACAGTGTCCGTAGGAACCACAGGCGAATTGTCTGCCTTAGTGTAAGAGACATCAAAGTCACCTTTTAACAATACTTGGCAGTTTGCCTCCAAAACGTCTTGAACCTTTGGGTTTTTGGTGTCCTTCTTGACCTTTAAGAACTTGACGTTTGCTTTACCGTAAGACGAATCCAAGATAACTGACATTGGTATGATACTTATAGAATATATACTGAGAGATGAACGAGATAATATGAAACCAGAGTAAGTCTGTTAAATGTTTTTCAATAATTGAAAGCTGAATATGATGGTAAGGATCGATCTGGGCACCTTATATATATACTTGAATCCCCGGCGATCGCCGAGTCCTGCACGATCCTTATCGTTGTGCACCAGGTTGCCATAACTAGGGCCACTACCATCAAAACCCGCGGATCAGATCAGACATATTTATAAAAATTGAAAGGTATAAATTTGAATATTTTTTAAATTTCTATAGAAGGGGTTTGTTTATCACAAGCTCTTATTGAATGATCGAGTCTTTTGTTATGTAAGACTTCTAAGCTCGATTGAACACAATATCCCGAATAAGAAGTGCGTGGTGTACCATTTCAACTAACCTGAATTACACTTCAGATCATTCCACAGCAATCACACCACTTTTTCTTGAACTAAAATTGAGATTTCAGTCTCCGGAAATCACCGACACCGCGATACTGCAGAATAGCACTGATAAGAGAATTACCACACATCAAACGAGAGTGGTGGGTTTTAGTGTTTAGGTCTGCAAATTGGCCTATATATAAACTAGTTCATATTTTTTGAAGCTATTTTACTATATGAAAATTATAGAATAGGTTCAAAATATAAAGAACAGATTTATTTAAGTAAGAATGTCCTGATTCCAAACAAAGAACAGTAATGTATGTGTCTTTAAAAGTAGTTAGATCGCAAATGTTACTAAGCCCACGAATTCAAGAAAAAGGGTTCGAAAATATTTGGAGTCATTGACAGGAATTAGCCGAACTCTAAACTGACTTAACAATTAATTGCCAGATGTATACAGTTTACGTGTCGCTCATGTACCGTCTAAATACCATTGTGACATATTGGCACGCAAACCATGTCGGATTAATGAAACAGGATAAACTCCGCGTATTTCTTAAAAGCAAAAAGTTTTTTCTCGCAATCTTTTCATTTTTTAGTGATACTGGCCCTGGCCATTACTTCAGGATTCCTTTCGTGCCTCAGGCAAAAACAAAAAACGTAGTCATTCAGCAACCACCTATCGGTGACATTGATACTAGCTGATATGTCGCGTCCACGTCGTAAATATTCAAAGTTGACTCGTCATAAGTTCGCGGCTATCGTCTCGGTGTGAGCATCAGTATAAAGCAATGTGAGGGTCACAAAACTAATGGTTGTCAAATAAAAATGCCTTCCTTGAGAATCTTGTTTTCAGGCTTGTGGTCGTTTCTTTTATGTGCTGTTGTAACTTCAACCCTAATTGACGAAGCCGTGGATGCTACGTCATTGCAGTTCGAGGTTCCAGAGAACAGATACATCATAGAATTCGAGACGTCATACTCAGATGTGCAAGAAGATTTCAATAATCAGAGCTTAGAGGTTTCTGTCAATAATCGATTTGACTCTCCTGCTTTTCTGGGAATGTCAGTTCAGGTACAAAATGGAAATGAATTTACTTTGAACCAAATCCAGTCTCTAGCAAGTGTGAAGAATGTTTGGCAAGCCTCATACGTCACATTAGAATTCAACACAACAAATGCAGAGAACCAAATTTGGAATCCACATGTCGTGACAGGCGTTGACACTTTGCATGATAGAAAAATCTTTGGAGATGGTATTAGAATTGCAGTAGTGGATTCAGGCCTTGATGTAAATCATGAAGCCTTCAGAAACAAAAAGATTGAAGGATACGATTTTACAGAAAACCCTCAAAATCCAAAAGCAACTTTCGAGGATATTGTTGGTCACGGGACGTTTGTTTCCTCAGTTATTATTGGAGATTCGGAAAATATGAAGGGCGTTGCACCACAGGCAAGCTTGAAAATGTACAAAGTCTTTGGAAAACATGGAACTACCACAGACGATATTATTCTTGCCGCATTACTAAAGGCCTATTCAGAAAGCCCCGACGTAATTTCTTTGTCATTAGGTTCAGATAGAGGCTATCCATCTATGCCTATATCTATTGTTGCCTCAAAGATAGCAGAAAGCATTCCAATTGTTTTCGCAGCAGGTAATTCTGGCATAAAGGGCCCATATACCGCATCTTCTGGTGCGTCAGGTAAAGGAGTTATTGCTGTAGCGTCGATGGAGTCCACGCAATTAATTGTATGGCCAGCAACTTTGACTTCTTCCAGCGGCAGACTGTTAGATTTCAGGTACATTGGAAACAAGGGATCTAAAATTGAGGTCAACGGCGTTTATGACGTTGATTTCATTGGAAATGCATGTCACATACCAACAACTTCAAGGCACACTTCCAAAAAAGTATTGATGGGAATCCGTGGAACATGCAGAAATTCACAACTCCTTGATGAATTTCAAGGGTTTGACTATGCTGGAAGCATAATGTTTGTTTCGCAAGCTGAGATGCATGTAATTGATATTAGACCCCAAAGTACGCAAATGTTCTTCGGGCTAGCGACTAATAAGGTCAGGAACTGGGTGAAAGAAGAAGTCTCACATGGGTCATCTGTTTCTGTAAAATTCAACCAAGATGCGATACACACTGCAATAGAAAAAACCGACGATTCTGCTGGTCTGATCAATTCTTTCACATCATGGGGCCCCACGTTTGACCTAGACTTTTACCCACATGTAGTTGCTCCGGGCGGAAATGTTTTTGGAGCCAAAGTTGGTGGTGGCTATTTCATTTCATCGGGAACATCTTACGCCTGTCCTTATGTCGCAGGCGTTCTCGCTTTATATTTATCCGAATTTGGTAGAGTTGACCCTCAGGTTTTAAGAAAACGGGTGATAGGCTCAAGCAAGCTACTCTCGCTAGCTTATTCCTCCGGTTACATTGACTATTCCAAGACAAAAGTTGAAGACGAAAAGTTCGCTCCACTTATCCAGCAAGGCAACGGATTAATTGACGCCGAATCCTTGTGGAACACTAACACTTCATTATTGTCGGCTCCCTATATTCTGTTAAATGATACAGAGAATCGAAGTGCACGCCACCAAATTGAGATAGTGAATGATGGTAAGTATGAAGTTACCTATCGTTTCAGTCATAGGGCTATGGAGACAGTGTACACAAGGGAACCCAAGAAGCAATACGTTTCCAATTATTGGCCACAGCTTGTAGATTGTTATCCTGAAATTCACTTTTCTGAAATGCTGATAACACTTTCTCCAGGAGGAAAAGGAACAGTCTTGGCCGAAATTGTGCCACCAAAATCTTTAGATTTAAATAAAGCTCCAATTTTTCAAGGCACGATTGATATAACTGGGAGCAATGGCGATCGTATTACAGTGCCTTACATCGGTTCTGAGTTTATTGCTAAGGATTGGACTCCATTTACAGATGCACCAGTCCTTTTAATCAATGATAAGGGAAAATTGCGAAGACCTTATGAAAACGAGAAGTTCCAAACACAGCAGTTGAGGGAAATAGGTTTGTTTTATGCTGTTCGTTTTGCAACTATGTTATACTCATTTGACATAGTTGATGAAAATTACAACCTAAAGTCTTTTGAATATCCTCCTATATCAGGAAAGGAAGGCTATCATGGTCCGTTAAGAGTACATTTGCCGGCATCTAATACAAGTCTCCGGTATCCTGTTTCATTTCTGCCTATATCGTCTCGACTTAGTTTTGTGCAACTTCAATCATTTGCAAATGGAACATCGATACCTCAGGGAAAATACCGCTTACTATGCCGAGCATTAAAGACTTTTGGAAACCCCACCAATGCTCTCGATTGGCAAATGTACCTCACGGATGCGTTTCTGGTAGAAGCCAGTGGTGTTTCTGAGTCAAGGTATGACCGAATTGTAAACAGGAGATCCAAGTATAAGGCCAGAACAAAACGAAACGATCTAGATGCAATTCAGACGCTTTACATTTCTCAAAATCTTCAAAGGAGAGAGTTACAAAGTAAAGATTCCATGAAAGCACATCTGTCAGTAGTCCTTGACGCCGTACCCTATTCAACCAACACAACCAGTACGACTCTGAGTGCACTGACTTGGTACAATGTATGCAAATCTTCTGAACAGGTACAGTCGCAGAGTCATTCGTTGAACCAGGCCACAATTTATCTGCCATATCTGCTTTTATCTATTTTGAGCTGGGTGCTTCCTTTGGTTGTTTGAGCTTAATAGATTGAAGTATCAGAGGATCTGTCAGAATGTTAATTTACGCTTCATTTACAACAATAAAAGCCAACTAAAGGTAGAACAGATCTACGAAGGGTAAGTGGCTTTTTTGCCTAGATACATCTGACATCCGAAATAGTTAACATTTTTTATAAATCGTTCAAGCTGTTCTGAGTTTATCATACCTCAAGACGGCGCCAAGAAGTACCTTAAAGCCGTCAGCAACTTGTTCAGGCGTGCTATATTCTTCGGGATTATGCGAAACACCATCGCGAGAGGGGATGAAAATCATAGCCGTTGGGCATCTGGGCGCAACAAGGCCAGAGTCATGCCCGGCTCCACTTACTATTGGGATTGACATGTCCTCTCCCACAACTTCATTTGATGATTCTTTAATACAGGCCATGCAAGTCTCGTCAAAGAAAATAGCCCTTTGATTTACCAATTCATTGAGTGAATATTCCAACTTGACTCCGGAGGACTTCAAAATATCATCGAATCCGTCCTCCAATTCTTTCAACATCAAATCAAGTTTGTCATCGGAATGATGTCTCACATCAATCACGAATTTTACCTCATTGGGAATAACATTGACAACGCCGGGGGAGACCTCCATAATTCCCACACTGAATAAGCCTTCGTGGCGAAGAGCTACTTCGTTTCCCTTGAGCATGAATCTAGAGCTTGCGAGCAAAGCATCTGATCGAGAGACAAATGGAGTTGTACCAGTGTGCTGTGCCTTTCCCGTTATGGTCACTTCGATCCATCTAAGTGCCTGTATGCCCTGGACACGACCAATTTTCTTCTGTTGGGACTCGAGGATGGGTCCCTGTTCGATATGGATCTCGAAATGAGCAGCCAACGGGTTTCGCTCATATGAACATGATATCTCACCAAGGTAGCCAATTCTTTGCAACTCTTCCTTAACCGTTACGGGTTTTGTGTCAGTGACGGATTTTAAGGCATAAACCTTTTCCTTAATCGAGGGTTCCGCCCAAACATTTGAAGCCATCATGCTCATTGGAAAACGAGCACCTTCTTCATTCGTCCAGCTAATCACGCAGATAGGATACTCAGGAACATAGTTATTATCTTTCATTGTACGCATCACCTCAAGGCCACACAATACACCGTAAATTCCATCGTAGCGTCCACCAGTAGGTTGTGTGTCCAAATGTGAGCCAATTGCAGTGGGAAACCCAACTTTCTTCGAGGGATAAATTCCAAATATGTTTCCCATCTCATCAATAACGATCCTACATCCAGCTTTGTGCGCTTCTGCAGCAAACCAATCACGAACTCCTTTGTCTTCATCACTCAAAGCTAAACGACAGACACCAGTGTCGTTAGGGTTGGAACCCCACCTTGTTTTTGCTCCAAAAGCATTTGCAGTTTCATGAATGGTATCAATTAATCTTCCCTCTTTGATTTTCAAGGATGGAATATCAGTGTCTGCTTTCGAAGTGGTGGGCGACATTTTGAATGATCGAACAGTTAAATTAAAATTCCTAGGGAATGGTGCTTGAAAGTTGATTGATTGTTGACGGGGATGACTTTGAGGGAGTTCACCCCCTTTTTATATTTCAAGACACATTCATTTATCGCTAACCCACACTTGACAGTAAGCCGCTAATTTCGGATTACCACGATAGGAAACGCGCTCGATTAGAGTTACTGAATTGGGTCGTCCAAGTGGAGGTTTCTGATCAAAAAGCTTAGAAATAAGTAAACCAATGAGGTACAAAGTGAATGCAATTTTTTTTATTGTAAATTCTATAAAATTCATTCTATTGAGAATTGAATTAATGCATGGTAATGCAATATGTGTCTTAACCTCATGTGATCAATACACAAAATAAAAAGTGTAATTTCAGCACCCAGACCAAAAAAACTATTTACAGACATTGTCCATAACTTCAGTGTTTAAAAGAGCATCCAAGGGCTCAAGACCACTGTACAACATCCACATTTTCTCCAAATGAGCTGCAACCAGTCGCACAATCTGGGAGCATGAGATATTGCATAAGGAATTTATCAATTTGCGAAAACACTCTCGGTCATCTAAACGGACACTTGCACTACCTCCAATAAGAAGGGCCCACACGGGCAAGATTGTGTCCACGTTGTAAGGTTGCAATATCTCTTCACGGAGGTAGTCAACGATCTCCTGTATTTTTTCTGGCTCGACATCCGTGCTTGTCATTTTAGCTAAAAGTATTCTTGAAGCGTGAAGCATTATCTTGGCAACCGAAATTGTTTTTTTGACCGTTACTGCAGAAGTCATGGATCCCAAGAAAGCCAAAGACAAAAGTGTCACCTCAGAAAGTAATGTCACCTCAGCTAAAAGTACGCGGTCATTCATAGAAAGTGGGAGGCACAAACGGCACAGCCATGAACACTTAGCGGCAACCAGGAAAGCAAGCATCGACATCATAGTCAGCTGCGGGTATCCTTTAGTTTGATACAATGACCGTAGCCTAGAATTTGCTTGTGTGAACATAACATAGGGATTCATGACGAGTTGTGGGAGCTCTTTATGATTACAGAACATGATTGTGACGGAGTAGTTAAAGATGAAGTTTTCCACCATCAATAAATCTAAACGCAGGATCTTAACTCCGTCTGCAGCTACTTTGGAAGAAGAACTGAAGATACGCAGTGAAATGAACCTATAGGCAGCAGCAAAATGAGTGGCAGCTCTGGTGGCATTCGCTGATGCAAAAACATCTCGGTAACAGAGAGTCTGTAAAACTTGAACTGCAACAAGAAACCAGTCCTCAGTGCCGTCCACACCACCACTTTTCAATTCGTTCAAATATGACGTTAATGCCAGTCGATACCTTTGGTGTGCAATTCTTTTGTACGATGGGTCTTCATAAGCTACCATGGTGGCTCCACAGGCCACGAAGATGTTGCGAAGCAAATCCGAGGTGCCAGCACCCGAAAGAACAAGACTCAGCCTCGAAGTTTCATCGTGATAATGCATTTGGGCAATTGCCGGGATAAACCTTTCAGAAAATTGAGTTAAAAACTCACAGTCCAACATCTCTTGGGTTGTAAGTGCTGGTCCAAGCATGTGTCTTGTAGAGTGTTCGTATTGTTGGCATTCATATTGCTGTGCGGCTAAAGAATCTAAAGATTTTCCAATTTGGCCTGTCACTGCATTATTGTCCAATATCGTATTATCTGAAATAGGATTTGACAAAATTTGATGTTGGTTTTGCGTTGGGAGCGGTTTGCCTCCTAAATTACCATTTGAAATAGGTCCACAATCAGCAGGAATTTCAACTCCGCCGTTTCTATATTGATCTAGGACTTTATCTGGCCAGCGGCATTCGAGGCGGCTATTGGTGCATCTATTACAGATCCATTTGGTTTCGTCACACTTGATCTTTTTTCGCTTGCAAGTAAGACATCCCATGAGAGACCTTCGAGACAGGCGAATCGGCCGGACATTAGAGACCCCATTTTTATCAACCAGAAGGATAATCTGGTAGTCTTTGTATGTGCTCATGTAGTTTCAAAAGTGGAATGAAAAATGATAGAAGAGGCGCATGAGCCCCGTCTGCCCATATGCACGACCGAGATAAGCCTTGACTTTTTACGAGAAGAAAATGTGGAGAAAATGACATTTTCAGACAAACCTTATTGCTCGTTACTGGTCTTTTTGCTTTTTTATATTATTGGACTCTTGCCGAATTCAATTGGTTTGAATTTAAAACGGTTTGGTATTCTTGCAAGCTTAATACACTCAGTACTAATTCCAATTAATTTAAATTCTATTACGAAACCAAATCTGCGAGCTTTGAAGATGGACACCAATACATAAGTATATGGCCTAATGGTAATACCATCGTCTTTGCCTCGACCTCAAGTGTTATTTTTTTGGTGAAAAGTGCTTGTAGCGATCTATGTAGCTTGCCAATGTGATTGATTGCCTCTTCTTCTTCTTCAAGCTCAAAGAAATTACATCCTTCATCAGTTGTGTTGATTTCAATCGTACAGGTTTTGTTGCCGTCAGTTATAACAAAGCTCATTTGAGCTATTTTGAGTGTTTCACGAAATGCCTTCACAAAAACATCTTCAGGAAGTGGACTCATTGATTTTACGTGACAGTCAAATCGAAAGGAAGTTCCAGGCTCCATTTCGTAACACTTCAAATTGCAGAACCTCAGAAAACTTACATCGTTCATTCGATTTCGTTGCCATTCAGACTGGGATACATCCAGGTCTAGCAGCTCTTGGGATTCCACTTGAGAGCTCTCCTGTGAGGAAAAGTTACATCTGTATCTTGCAGACTGATCATTCTGAGTAAACACCTTAGCATCAGCTCCCGGAGGTTGAGTAACTTGTTGCTTATACACGGCTTCGGATGGATTGAGTCTTCTGAATTTTTTGGTTTCTAATGGGTTTGAGTCATAGTTGACGTAACGTCTTGATTGGTTTGGTAAAACTTCTGCTTGAGATAGCTCAACTTCTTGTAGGGCAGGTCGTGAGATGTATTTCTCTATTGGAAACGATTGTACAACAGTATCGTATAACTTAAGATTTAAATTTCTTCCAAATCGGCTCATAAACAGGTCAAACATATCAACTGTGACATTGCCGAGACATCCAGGATCGTTGATCCGCTTTCGTGTTAGTATGTCGAGCGAGCATAAAAGCCCCTCTAAGTAGCCACGGTATTCATTGATTTTGATATTGACAATGGCTATAATACCAGCAGACAGTAAATTGGATTTATCGCTTTGTGAATAGTCATAGCTTTTCATGTGTGGGCCATACAGTTGAAGTTGGCTCCACAAGGACTCAATTCGACCGTGTGGGACACCGAGTGCCAAAACTTTAAACGGACTCAATGGGCCATTCTTGAATATAAACAGATCTGGAAGCGAATGAGGCAGTACATTGTTTGCGAATCCCAGCTCAGGGATCTCTGTGAAATCAGTTACTAAAAGAACTCCTGTTTTTAGTTTTTGATATGCCAAAACCATGACCGGTAACGTGAGGAAAACTTTTTCATTTTTGTCAAAGGTCGAAACAGGAGGAATCTGAGATAGTGAATGGCAGTTTAACGTTCGAATCATTTATTCTTTTGCTTTTGATCAAAGCTGATCTGTACGACATCCGTACATCGAACTGTGGTTCATGAGATATGGGGTATAGCACAAATAAATTAGAATCTATATCAATAAAGTCAGAGAAAATGAAGAGTATGTTTCCATCGATGAATTTGATCGCTCAATTCTATTTACTAACCCTCAGAGAAGAGTGGTCCTAAACTTGGAAAAAGGGCATTGGCAGCACTAGGACAAACCACTTCCACCATATCGGTTGAGCCAACGAGTGTGAGTGAGTATATGGAATCTGCAGCCCTGGAAGAAGATTCTGGGGATCGTTGGCGTAATTCGGATCTTTCGAAGGCTCTAAGGTTTTATCAAAGTGCATTTGAAGCGTATTTAAAAGCCATTGACCTATCGGAGAAGCAGCAAGACTTCTCAATTGACCGAGTTGAGTGCTACTACAATGCTCTGAGGCTCTTGCTACTGGTATATAATCAATTTCAAGGTACTGAGTGCATTGATATTAGTCTGTTAGCGAGTGCACCTGAGGTTCTTCAGGCTGGCTCTAGGTGTGTCCTACAAGATATTAGCAACATAATTGCATCTCACGAGAAAGCAATTAACGTCGTAGGTAATGATGTTTCTCCAGATCTTCTATTTAATACTGCTCTAGCTTATGCAGAGGTGGTCGAAAGTCAAGACGACGAGGCAAGGATAACTGAAGCTGTTGTTCGGGCCATTACGCTACTGCAACAACTTTTTTCCAAGCAGGTCCAAGAGTTTCTGGAATCTTTGGGTTCTTCAAATGACTTGAATAAAATTTCTCTTGGGCCTGAGAATGTCTCTAATGAAAATACTCAGTTCATACAAAGTTCGACCGCTCAACCTCCAGATATCGTTGATACAGCGATCGCATTCTTCAGCTTATTTCGATCATGGCTTGACAACGTTTCAATAGAGCCTACTGAATCCGTTCTCTTTGATTTCAAGAGCAGTCTTTCGGAAGTGGCTATTGTTGTCGATGAGCTTTTTCAAAAGTACTATCCTTCGTCTAAATGGACAGCACCAATCACCCGGGAACAAAAGGACGAGTATTCGATAGTTCTGGAATATGCAAGAAGTACCCTCCTTGATTTTGGAGATGCTTTTGTGAACTGGGAGAGCGAGAATTTACCTGAGACAGCGGAACGGTACATGCTGGCTGCTGATTCGATTCAAACTATTTTAGATCGACGTCGGTTGAACTCCAGTTCCGGGGAAAAGCTACAGGAGCATGAAGTCCAGCTTTACTGGACCGCTCTTTGTAAAATGAATGCTTTTTTGAAAAAAGCACAGGAACTTTTACAAGCTCGGAATGCTCAATTGAAGAGTGTAAGTAATCCCGACCAGAACAGTGGTCTAGGAGGCCTCATTCTGCAGATTTGCACCGTATACATAGCTCGAGCCGATATTGATCAGCAGCGAAGTCGCTTGCAATATTCTGAGGCTCAAATTCACCAACAGGTTTTAGGCCGAAACTCCATTGCCTTCCTAAAAAACGCCATCGCTTTATCCAAACAAAGTGGTGGGTTGAGAGAAACTACAGTAGAAAAATTACAAAGGAAAAAAGTCCAGATGGAAGCACAGACTCGTTTATTTATTTTGGAAGGCAAATCTGAAGAGGAAATGGCAGGCAACTTCAAGAACACATTATGGCTGGAGGAATACGAGGAATGTCAAACCTTATGGTATTATCACCATACATGAGAAGCCTAAATTTGCCAGTATATCTTCGCAAAAAAGAAGTATTTGAGCCTTGACTCTATTAAACAATATTACATTCACTATATACTTTTTGCCACCATTATGGGAGGGAGCACTAATAATTCACCAAACAAGATCAAGGGAAGAAATAAAAACATATATAAATATCGGATTCAGTTAACCAATCCTATAGCACAGGGATGTCGGTGATATTTCCCCAGTTGCATTCGCTGGGCTCCTCATCCTTTGATGTTGATAGAGAGGCCTCGTGGACTGTCAGACTGTGAATGAAATTCAAATTGAGCAGATTTGTGCGCTGTCCCAGAACAATCATATTTAGAACATTTGCTTTAAGCGAGTACATGGCAATTGTGATGAACCTCATGTTCGCATGTGGAATAAATAGTTGTATTAAAGGAAGTTTATTTTATAGGAATCTGTCTATTATGAAGCAGCCGTTTCTAGAATTGAGGATGAGGGTCGCTATTAATCATCCACCGTATGCAGTAAGTAGTCTTATGTACCGGAAAATGTGATTAAATATACAGAAGTAGACTACTTACAAGAACAAAATAGGGACGACCCAGCACTGTGTGCAGGTCAGTACGTTTCTAACCAAGGCTGTTGAATGGTGGCTGCAAAACGACACAAGCCATCCTTCACCGAACTCAGTTTCTACAAAATTACTTCAAGAGCTTGTCAAAGGCTGGAATCAAGGATTGGGCCAAAGCGAACGAAAACACCAACTTAGGACCAGTGGTCAATAACTTAGGGGTCAAACCCTTGAAGAAAGAGGTGATACCCTCGTTTTTTGCCATGTTCTTTAAGATCGTGAAGCCAGACTCCTTGCTTTCGAAGTTCTTGTTCTGGATTCTAGTTTTGATGACATCCAATGGCGCAGAAACAATCAATGACGCCGAGGCACCAAAGATAGAGGTGATGAAGTTCTGCGTCCAGGTGGCAGACGAGTAGTCCTTCAAACCAAAGATGTACTCTTTGGCGAACGAGTTACCTCCAAACAAGGCGAACGAGCCAGGGGCGTTTCTGGCCGCGGTCCAGCCCCACCCTCTGTACAAACCAAAGCCTTCGTCTGCCATGATTTTCAAGAAACCTCTACCCTTGAATGCCTCAGGGTTGGTCTGTCTCTTGATCTTCAAAACGTCCAATGGCAACAACACAACCTCACCAATACCGATGAGCGAACCAGCAGTAGCAGATAAAAGCGCCTTACCCGTCTTGGCACCGAAAAGCGAGTCGTATGAGTCCTTGAAGTTCTGGGTCAAGAACTCGTTGGCAAATGGTTGACCACCGTACTTGTACACTCTCTGCAAGATCTTGTAGCAGGCAGCGTAACCCAAACCAGGGAATAAGGTAAGCAATCTGGAGCCCAACGCCTTTTGGGCGTGCTCTCTGAAGATCACACTGTTGAACTGAGAGGCGGAGGTGATCTTGGTCTGGTTAGACATAAGTCTCTTGGAGATGGTGTCGACTGGGTGGAACACGGCAATCTCACAGATACCAGCAGAGGCAGAGCCCAAGACTCTGGCAGTACCGGATTGCTTCTTGTCTGAAGATGGTGGAGACATGATGTGGACGGGAAGGTAGGTGGTAAAACGGAGATATGATGTGTAATGGAAAAAATTTATTTACCGCGCTTAGATAGGATTACCAAAAGTGGAAGGATGGCCCATGCGCAGGCCAAAGTAGAAGATATTGATAGTTTTTTTGGAAAATCAAATTGACGTTTCGTGTTTTAAAATTATAGTCTTCGTTTCTTTGCCTCTGTTTCTTTAGAAATATTGTATTATGTTTTTTTCCCAAGTAAGTTTTATAGGCACCTCAAGAAATGTGTGTCAAATTTGAGTCCAATATGTTAGCCGCACGTGAACAATGAAACCAAACCAAAAGATAATCCTAAACAGATTTGAATAGAATCTTTTCAATTTTTTTTTTCTTTTGGTTTTTGTTTTTGTTTTGCCTTGACTATTCGTAATTCATTTGAGAGAATGAGCGCTTGATTTCTATGAGGGTTCGATTTTTTCTGTCGAAAAAAGGCCTAGCTTACAGAAATTTCGAAAAGTCACCTGGATTTGCAATTCTAAGGCTCTTAATTATTTAATTCGTTACTATATGATGCACGTATCCTTTGCAGTCGACTCTACTATTTGTAACTGTGTAGCTAAAAACACTTATCGAACATCTTAGAAATGACAATCGACAATTTATCCCATCAAACAAAAAATCAAATTATCTGATGAATTCTTTAATTTCTTGATTTATTTTGTCTTCTAATACTAATATTCGCTAATTCCTTTTTGTTATTTACAGGTGTACGGAGGTGTGTATTAAACATCAAATCGTGCTTGGAGCTAACGAACACCACCTAAAAGATGGCGGATACATTGATAAATGACTACGAACTGTCTCTAAAAGATCTAACTTTTAATTCAAAACAAATCATTGATGTTCTTACTACCATTGCCGATGAGAACAAAGACCAAGCCGCTGGAATTGTGCAGGTGATTATCAATAGAATTTACAAATGTCTTCCAGAACAAAAGCTATATTCCCTTTACCTTTTGGACTCCATATGCAAAACTGTTGGTACTCCTTATAACTCTTTGTTTGGTTCGGAATTGTTCAAGATATTCTCGCACATCTACTTATTGGTCAATGATCAAACAAGAGCTAGACTTGTAAAGCTATACGACACATGGATGATCCTGAAACTCAGAGGCTCAAATTTTCCTTTATTCCCTGAAGATCAACTTGATAAAATGGAAAAGTTTTTGCGTCAAGCGATGCCCCGTTCACTAGAACCAGCTAATGATCAAATCTCTCAACAATCGCTTATTGCACTCATAGACAGTCTCCTTCGTACTTTACACGAAGCTGGGCAATCCGGAAGTGATAATCTGGCTTCAAGTAAGGTCAGTGCGCTTCAAGAATTGAGACAGTTTCTACTGCTGCAATCTATGAACCAAGGCGACTTGGCTGGAATACAAAAGAAACTCAGTGAAATGAAAAGTCAGTTAGAGCCACTTCAAAGAAACAATATTGCTCTCTCAGATTCTCCGAACCCCTCCGTAGCCCAAATATCTAAAACAACTCCACAAGAACATAAGGTGTTTACGCCATCTGCTCCCTTAAATGAAGTAACGCAAGTAAAAAATGAACCTGAACAGCCTGATGTCGTAATATTGTTTCAAAATCTAGTGTCCTCTGGGCTCATTAAAGTTGATCAATCATTAAAGAAGGGTTCTGAACCTGAGTATACATTGGTAATTCCCAAGTATAAATACTCTCCTCAATCATTGGGCTCAACCGCATTTCAATCCAGCATTCTCCCCAATTCTACGTTAAACCGATTGTCGCAATATGAACAACTTAAGTATAAGGAACTTTTCAAGATAGAGGATAAGTTGGGAAGCAAAAACCCATTCTCGTCTGACCTTCAATCCTTCATCACAAACAATAAATTGGACGCATCTACTGTACAAGTCCTTTATGAAACAAAGCCTCTGAAATGTTCACTGTGTGGCAAACGCTTCACAGATGACGAAAAGGGGTCTAATTCGAAGAGATTACATTTAGATTGGCATTTCCGTATCAATAAGCGTCAAGCTAATTTCAAAACTAATGTCCAAAGCAGGAGCTGGTATCTTGACACTGAGTCCTGGATCGAATTTCAAGAAAGTGATCTTTCAGAATTTGAAAGTTCTTTGGTCAAGAAGGAGTCGACACCTACCTCAAAGGTTCCGCAACAGTCTTACGTGGTAATTGCTGTGGATGAGACTAACATGAACAATATTTGTGCAATCTGCCGAGAACCTGTGAAGCCTTCGATAAACCCTGCAACTGAAGAATGGGTCTGGAACGATTGTATGCTCGTGCCCGGTAACAACAATGGCAGAAAGATTGTCCATGTATCTTGCTTCGAAGAAGCTAACAAAAAGAGATCTGCAGAAGGCGATTCTAATAGTAGAGTCAAAAGAGAACGATTAAATTGATATATATTGGTAGAGCATTCTTATATATGACACGCATTCTCATATATGACACGCATTCAATATGTTGTACAATAAACAGGCTTTAAAGACATGGAGTAAACCTTGCCGTAGCCATTGTTACGCAAAGAAATAAGACATGCTTAATTCACATTCGAGTGCTCTTAATTTTAAACTATACACTATCGGATCACTTTTGACCCAAGCACTTCAAGATGTCGTCCCATACCTTGACTGGTTTTTGAGAAGCGTCAATACCGCTCCAAATACCCTTGTTTCTGTAGTAGTCAACGATTGGCTCGGTCTGCTTGTGGTAGGTGACCAATCTCTTCTTCAAAGCGTCCTCGTTGTCGTCGGATCTTTGGACCAATGGCTCTCCAGTCTCGTCATCGGTCATTTCCTTCTTTGGAGGGTTGAACAACTTGTGGTAAGATCTACCGGAAGCTGGGTGGACCAATCTGCCGGTGATTCTAGCGACTAACAACTCGTCGTCAATCTTCAACTCGACAGCCTTTTGCAAAGGAGTCTTTCTGGTTTCCAACATGGAGTCCAACTTCTCAGCCTGAGGAATGGTTCTTGGGAAACCATCCAAGATGAAACCGTTGGCACACTCCTTGTTGTTCTCCAATTCAGACTTAATCATGTTGACCATAATCTCATCAGAAACCAAACCTCCCTTGTCCATAATCTTCTTGGCCTCGACGCCCAATTCGGTCTTTGCAGCAACTTGGGCACGCAACATGTCACCAGTAGCCAAGTGACAAGCACAAAATTTCTCCTTCAAGTTTGGAGCTTGAGTACCCTTACCAGCACCTGGAGGACCAATCAAGACCATTCTGATGGACTTTGGGATGTCTGGGACAAGGCCAGCCTTCTTCTCCAAGGCGTGAATTCTATCTTGCAACTTGTTGATGACGGATTTGAGCTCTTCGACGGACATTTTTGCGGGAGTGATGGGTTTAGATGGTTGGGGTTTAGTTCAAGATATATGGACTGGGGGTTGGAGTATGCGCCTGCAGGATCACTGTTTCGGACTTAATTTTGGGTTAGCTTTCCCGTTCGCCCGAGAAGGAACAATCGAAAAAAATATCGTAGAACAACATGCAAAAGTCATTGAATATGAATCTGAAGAAAAGTCTTACCGCTTTTCTCCGTATGCTTGTAAATTGATTGGGACCTAGGGAAGTCCATTCTTGGAAGTGAAAAAATCACGTGACTTCTGGGTGCGGATGTGCCGGTGGTGATTGGATAATAAGATATCTGAAACACGTAAAGCGAACTTGGATGGTCATGTGGACTGGATCCCGTGATACAAATTTTATGCGATCAGGTGATCAAGTCATCCTATGGACCATGTGACCATAATCATGTGATCAAACTATTTACCTATCATGCTTCATGCAAGATATCCCTCGGATCTGTGATTGATAAGTGGCTGCAAATATCTCACAAAAGCAAATAGACAAGGCCGATTTCACAATAAAACAAAGGACAACCAAGCATAAATATTGAAACAAGGCATCATTTAAAGAATTAAAATGGAAATTTTTGCTATTTCTATCTTTGTCTTTCGTGCGGTTAATAGTGAAATTGCGGGGGATCATCTTCACGTGGAAATGATACCCTCATTGTCTATATAAAAGATTGCAACACCTTTAACGAAATCAATGTTGTAAGCGCCTTAATTTTACTTCTACAGTGACCTCAATTACTTGATTTTAGACATGTCGTTGCGGTCAATTCTCATTATGCTAAGGCTTCCCCTTGACTTCCTTGTCGTAATACTTCGCTATTACTTTGGGGGCCTTCGGTTCAGGAAGTTCAATAAAAGCCTTCTTAACTGCCTCAAGCTTCGGTTGTATCGGACTTCCCTCCAAATCGATATGATGGACGGAAAGTATTTGTTTCCATACACAAATAAGTTTTTGTTACGCAAAATAATTCCGTTTGTGGCCAAAGATCTCGTCAGAGACTTGCCTGGTTACGGCGAACAGTATGATGCTCAGACAATGTGGCTAGTGAAACAGAAGGATAGAAAGCCGAGCGACCCAATCATTATTTTTTCGCACGGAGGAGGATACTTTATTCAAACTGCGCCTCAGCAAATCAAAAGCGTGCTTCTGACTTATTGGCTACTCGATTACGAGAAACAGCGCCGCACCTCGATTCTCTTCTTGGACTATAGCCTAGTTTCCAATGGATATCCGTTCCCACACCAGCTTCACGAACTTCATGAAACTTACAGCAAGTTAGTGAGCGAAAAAAATACTAACTTGATTTTGATGGGCGATTCCGCTGGCGGACACCTTAGTATCGCGTACACTCAGTATTTAAAAACCTTGCCTGATCCTAAAGTCTACCCTCTGAAATTGGTTCTCATCAGTCCATGGGTGAAATTGAGTCCACTCCCTGAAGATTTTGTGGTTGGCAGATCTTGGGCCGATAACGAACACTACGATATGATCCACCATTCCCGCTTCTATTCGATGTTGGATTTGAAATATCTTGTGGGCACCTCCAACCCATTTTCGCTCGTATGTTCCCCCGGCGGCAAGGTCCCAAGAACGAAAGATGATTGGGAATGTATTCCCACTTATGCTGATGAAAATCACGACGTGTTTGTGATTGTTGGTGAAGACGAGAGCTTTCGGGACGACATCCTTCAATGGGCCAAGTATGCCCTTGATGTGCCTTGGTACGAACAGGTCAAGTACGGCGATCTGCACAAATTCCTTGACCAAAAGAATTATGAGTTAGTCCGTAAAGGAAAAGCAGGAAAAGTAAACGTGAGTGTTTACGTCGAACCTCATGGAGTTCATGACTCTTTAATGTACTTTGAGGATACGATCGCCGCCAGTGTAGGAAAAGTGCTCAAGCAGGGTAAATTGCCAAACGTCAAAGAATTTGATCGCGAGAAGTATTTTGGAATTACCAGGCTTGTTGAGTTTTTAAACTCCAGTCTATAGTTATGTCTTATATGTCAATGAATGTGTTGTGTCAATTTACCTGTAGATTTTCCTGTTGGGAAGGCGAACTACTGGATTTGTTATTGAACTCAAAGCCTTGCAATTCTTGAAATTCAATCGTACATCCTCTGTATACTTTAATTTGCATTATTGTCTATAAATTTTTCCAGATCTGCACCGTAAGTAAGGTGTCTGGAACTTTAAATTGAATTGATTATGACTAGACATTGTTTCAGATAATAGATTTAGGCCACTTAGTGTTGCCATGTGTGGATTTCAGGGACATGCACAACTTTCACTAATGGTCTATAAATTGGTTTCCACATTTGAGATTGAACCCATTTCAAACACTTCTTGTAGTCTCTTGGGACCTCGACGAATCCGCCGTCAGGCTTCTCCTCGCTCTCAACTCTAGAAGTACCTTCCTTCAAACTCTGCAAAATAACTGCGGTTGCCACATGAGCAGAGACTTCATCGATTTCTTCCAAAGGAGGAAGTAAACCGTTCTTAGGGTTTTCCATCTTAGGCGACATCGATGCCAATTGATCAACAGCGGCAGAAATCATGGTGTCGGTAATGGAAGTACATCTTGAAAGAACTGCGCCCAAACCGATACCTGGGAATGTGAAACAGTTGTTATTTTCAGAGATGTAGTAACCATCGACTGGTTGGAATGGAGATCCAGTGGCAATTAAAGCGTTGTTGTCAGTCCATTTCATAATGTCCACTGGGAAAGCTTCGTGTAAACGAGTTGGATTCGAAAGCGGGAAAACCAATGGTTGTGGGTTGTGTTTGTACATCTCCTTAATGACCTCCTCGGTGAAAGCACCAGCTTGAGTGGAACATCCAACCAAGACGGTGGGCTTAACGTGTCCAACAACGTCTTTAAGGTTGGTTGTATCAATACCTTCCCATTTACTGTCTGGGTCAGCGTAACGGATTTGGCCCTCTGGAGAGTCCTTATAAGACTGAAGAACAACACCACGACGGTCCATGATGACAATTCTTTTACAAGCCTCGGCAACAGTCAGACCGTGTGACACCATGTGGTTAACGATCTGGTCAGCAATTCCGAGTCCAGCGGAACCAGCGCCATAGATAAGAATAGAGCTATCAAGCAAGTTACGGTTGCTGAACTTGAGACCAGCAGTAATGGAAGCCATCACAACTGCACCAGTTCCTTGAATATCGTCATTGAAGGAAGGAATGGTGTGACGATATTTGTGCAACATGGTTCTACCAGTGGTGACACCGAAATCCTCGTAGTGTAATACGGCGCTTGGGAATCTCTTCTTGAGTGCATGAATAAATGTATCAACAAAATCCCAGTATTGCTCGCCACGTACACGTGGAAACTTGTTACCCATGTACAAATCATCTTGGAGGAGCTTTTCGTTGTTGGTTCCGGCGTCCAAAACGACTGGCAAGACTCTTCCAGGATGGATACCACCACACAAGGTCATAAGACCTAACTTTGCAATGGCAATACGGATACCTCCAACACCCTGATCACCAATTCCCAAAATACCTTCACCATCGGACACAACGACGTAATCGATATCCTTATCTTCACCGAATACGGCGAGACGCTCTTCAATGGTTTCAGGCTTGGTGATGTCCAAGAAACAACCCTCAGGCTTTCTGAAACGATGAGAGTAATGTGCGATTGCATCGCCCTCGGTAGGAGTATAGATGATTGGCAACATTTCACGGATGTGACGACGCACGAGCTCGTAGTACAACACCTTGTTCTGAATTCTCATGGACGTACAAAAATCGTTCTGGGCCAATGGCGTTTTGAGGTACTTGAACTGAGCATAGGCTCGATCAACTTGCTCATCCAATGTATTGATCTGTGAAGGGAGTAATCCCTCCAAATGGAAGGCCTTTCTCTCTTCTTCCGTAAACGCCGAACCCTTGTTGAAGATTGGAGAATTGAGCAATTGGAACCCCTCCAAATCACACTCAATTGGACCCTCGATAGACAATCTAGTGGTCTTGGCTTTTAACGAAGCAATGGCAGCGTTAATGCCGACAGGCGTCTTGATGGTGTGGGTGTGAATGGATTGGGAGACCTTGGATGTTGGAGCATGGGTTTCAGCGGTGCTTTGAGCACGGCGAGCCCAAAGTAAGCGAGCAGTTCTGATATTCAGACGCAACATTATGTATTTCAGAAGGGTGCAATTGACGAGTGCAATGAAGAGATGAGTTGAATATAAAATGGCAGGTGCAAAATATTAAGCTGCAACACGCTAATAAATTTGCAGATAACGGTGTACAGTGAGATGCTATGAAACAGAAACCAAACGAAGGGGTAACGCGATTTCTTAGTGTAAGTGGCACACCTCAGCTTTCTGAAACGAGATTTTCAGAATTTTTTTTCAATACGTGGGCGTCGTTATCTTATATAAAAGCAAGCAGTGAGGGGTCAGAACCTTTAGAAACGTCTTTTCCTGCAGGACTCATGGTTATTAAACAGGTAATGCTCGCAGAAATTGTTGTAGCGGTATGCGGCTAGATGACAGGGAGGGGCAACAATAGTGGGTAAAATCTAGGAACGCCGTTCTCAAAACCTGATAACGAAAAGTGAAGGGATACTGTTACATGGGAAAATTTACACAAGGCTCATTCTGATTCAAATTTTGTTGCAAATTCTCAATATGTATCAAAGAAGAGCCTAGTTCTAAGATTGGTGAAAACCGGATGATCTCGGTACACAGTATGCAGCACCTGAAATGGAGCCGGAGACCAAATATACCAGGCAAAGCAAAAGAAAGAGGTGGGTAATTTCCATTTGCCCTACTTCAGATCAACTGATTCAGATCAAGTAAATTCATTTCCATTTCCGAAACAATCTGATGAAGCTAAACTGAATGTCGCTTCGAACTCCCTAACTTCATAATAGTCACGTGACTACGGTATTTCTATGTGGCATTAAGTCCATCATACCCCTCCATCATTTTTTGGGCCAAACGGCTCCTATTTAAAAGAATTAAAGGTAGGTTGGGAATTTGAAATCCTGAGCTTTGACCTTTTTTCCCTTAAACCTATTTTTCGTACCATATTTCCCTAATTGACGTATCCCATTAACCTAATTTGCTTGAAGATTTTCCGATCAATTAGTTGTGTCTATATGCATGTATAGAGAATCGGACATAACCGGAACCGCCCTGCCCAACTGACGCACGTCGCCTACATAAATAGAAATCGCACCGGTTAACATCTGCTCAGCGGTTTCGGGAATGTTTCTGAAGATACAGGCACAAATTATTATGACCAAATAAAGCCAAAGTAAAATAAATTTTACAGGACAATGACGGAAAATCTTCGTAAATTTCACTTCAATTATTCGATTCGCCAATTGAACTAATTCAAAACCAAATTGAGCGAATATCTTCTGTAGATGTCAAAGAATGTATTGTCTACTGGGTTTACCTTAGGATTGACTGGGTTAAGCCAAGTGTTTGAACTTGATAAGGTGACGTTCATTCAACGGCCCTTTCATTAAGTTCATATCAGAGTTTTTGTCTCCTCACTTTCCATCAACTTTTGTATCTCAGGGACAAAACAACTAGTTCGTCCCCCAATTGTGAGGTAATCAACCGAAAGGCCAGCTTCCGTTTTTGCAACCACCAGCTTATTGCGTTTTCCCCACCGATGCAACATCAACCAGTCCTTTGGAAACTTTTTAGCGTTTCCTTCAACTTTAACTGCGTATTCCATTATGTATATGATAGAATTGTAGAGCGCTACGAGATTTGGATCCAAAGGATCGCAAATCTTCGAGGACAAGTTTTCGTTCGGGTGAATTTTTGCATGGTACAAGACCTCATCTGCAACCCAGTTGCCAATTCCAGCGAAGCAGTTTTGGTCTAGTAAGACCAGTTTGATGGCTTTCTTTCTCGATAATATTAGTTTTGAGAACTCTTTAAACTCTAATCGTGGTCTACCGTGTGGATCCGGATCTGGATCTCCTTCAAGGAATTCTGTGTTGCTAGTTGGTGAGTGTGGATTTTTTGAATAGTCTGGGCCCAATTTCATGAGCGGAGCCCGTTTCAACAATCCCATGTCTGTCAAGCAATCCATATCGGAGAATACACGTATTCTCCCCAATCTTCTCGGGTCGACAAATGCTAATTCTACTATCGTAGATTCTTCCTCCTTCGATGAAAACACAAAATGGGCCTTGGTGAACTTGGGTGGCCAAATGCTCTTTTCTGAGTCCGAGTCGTTCTCCGATGACCATTCCTTTTCTTCCTTGGTAGAATCTAATATTGTCTCCTCTGTAAATTCCATTTTCAAGCTCTCATCTATGACGGATTCTTTATATATGTCCCTTTTTGTTTCGTTCTGAATAGTCTTCGCGTTTGGCATCCCCTCCTCGGCATCGGTGCTAATTAGTAAGATGTCTTCTACTTTAACATCACGGGAGTCCATATTAAGGGGTGACAACACCGTTGCTTGTGACATTGTATCATGTTTGAGACTAGATTTTGAGCCACGAGAGGGCCTCAGTTTCTTCGTCAATTTGGGCTGACTCACTTTTTGTCGTTTAACGATAACCTGAGTGTCTCTGTCAGCTCCATTTTTCAATTCACTTTTGACTTTAGCAGCCCCGCCATTCTCCATCATGACTAGAGGTGAAGTCACGTCCTTGATCTTGATCATACCAGTCATTCCCAAATGCATAAGGCATATCACCGGGAATTTCTTATGTTTCGATAACCTGAGCCAGAAATACTTGCCATGGCGACCTACACTTTCAACTTTCTTTCCATTGAGAATATTGATGAGCGTATCAGTAGATTCGTGCTTGGGTTCTTCTTTAGATAGCTGGGGAAATAAAATCAGATCACAGGGTAAGTTAACGCTTTTAATGGTACAGCCGACAATATGACGGCGAAGTTGGGCGCAAACGTGTGCGACTTCTCCAACTTCAGGCATTGAAGGGTCGAATAAGTGTAAACAAAAAAATGTGTATGTTGGTGATTGAAAAACCAAAAAGAATGCTCCACGGCAGGTTCGAACTGTCGACCTTCAGATTATGAGACTGACGCTCTGCCAACTGAGCTAGTGAAGCGCTTCTTGGGAAAAGAAATTTCAAGGACAATATAATTAGCTTATCATAAAATAATCTAGCGATTTACTAGATATTGGGTTTTTTAATTTAGCTTAAATTGAATAATTTATCGATTCACTACTCTGACAGCTTCGAGACTATACGAACAACTCACTGAGTAGTGGAAGCAGTTGGCATCAACTAGCGGTTAATTTCCGATAATTTTTTATGAATAGCTAAATATGATTTTTGATTTACTCTTCTTTGGAATATAAAATTCCTTCGTTATATATTCAGCAAAGATAGCTAATTCCCCTATGTTTCAGCCGTACGAACTCTCTGGCACATGAAATATACATAATCGAATTGGATCTCCGACAGACTTTATTCGGGTAAATTAAGCCTTGATTACGATAAATTAATTTCTCTTAGTTTTATATCCCTATAATTCTAGGTTATTTTTAAAATTCGTCCCCTTTATCGTCGTGCGTTTCCCCATATGAAAGTACAACACACCCGCCACCTCTTGTTTCCGCCAGTCTAACATGAACAGAATTTTCGGTAGCAGGTCTACCGCACCAAAGGTTTCCATCAATGATGCAATCAGCTCCATAGATGATAGAGTTGGCTCTCTTGATGTAAAGCTTTCTAAAATCAACTCCGAACTATCAACTTATCAGCAAAAGATGAGCCGGATGAAAGATGGACCAGGCAAGAATGCCTTGAAGCAAAAAGCCATGAAATTATTGCGCCAACGGAAACAAATTGAAGCACAGAAGGATCAATTAGAGAATCAGCTGTGGAACATGACCCAGGCATCCATGACAACAGAGAACTTAAAAAACACAATGATAACAATGGATGCCATGAAGCTGGCAAATAAAGCACTCAAGCAGCAATACGGTAAGATCGATATTGATAAAATTGAGTCCTTGCAAGATGAAATGTTGGACTTAATAGATAAACTGAATGAGCTTCAAGAATCCTTGCTGATGAGTAATGCTCCTGAGGACATTTCCGAGCTGGAATTGGACGCTGAGTTAGATGCTTTAGGTGAAGAAATGGAATTTGAGTCCGAGATGAATGAGGCTGGATTAGGCGTTCCTAGTTATCTTGACGAAATGCAAGGTACCGAGAGGTTGCCTACCTTTATTGATGAGGAGGAAGAGCCAAAAGAAAAGATTGCGAATTAAAATAACTAAAACACACAAGTCATGGGGGTGACGTTTGATTGGCAAGTAATTTAATTCTGCTTGTAAAGATGCTTAGCTGCTTGCACATCTCAATTCTAATCGATAACAATGGCATAATGGTCAACTCATTCTAAATCTCCCTTAGTATAATCTGCTCGAGCTCAGTGATCTCCAATGATCTACAAGTGGATGCCCCTTTTCCTACTTTCTTTCTTTATATTAATTTCTTTAACGATCTATACATGAAAGACTGGAGATTTACTATACAGACAATGAATCGAGACTTGGGTTCTTAAAGTTCAAAGAAGTTCAGGAATGTTATTGCAGCTTGTTATATTTTCGAGCTGGTGGGTTCTGTGGTGTTGAAATCATGAAACTAATTCCACTCTTCAGAGCTCTTCGTTTCTTGTTAGTATGTATATCTTCTTCTTCTCGTCTTTTTTCTGGGATTACTGAAGTTGGCACCCAAGATACCATTCCAGGTTGGAGTGGCGGAGGTATAAAATAGTGCGACGGAGCATAGCTATTGTTACCAGGTATTGTCATTGGCGTCGGGTGGACATAATAAACCGGCTGTCCTTGTTGGGGGCTATTTTGGGGGGTTCTCTGTTGCGTATGAGCTGCTTCATTGCCATTCGTCACAGCGCCGATTTCACTCGTTTGTATCGGATCCGTGTACACCAGAGCTGAGCAATTCTCTTGGCTTACCTGTGTTGCACTTCTTTCTGTCGGTTGGTGTTGGTGCACTTGATGCTTTTTATGCCATCCTTGCGGATGTTCAGAACCCAGAGGAGTTTGTACTCTAGTTGGTACGTTGCTTGGTATTTGAGATGGCAGCGTCTTAGGTTGACCACCTGTTTGCTTATCATCTTGCAAGTTAAAGACAGCCGGTCTTGCGTCTTGAGTCATGTAGTATCGTTGATGTTCTGATGTGTACCCGTAATTTGGATGGGCGTAATATATGGGGTACATTGGAGTAACCCCTCTTGCTATGGCTTGCGTGTGCCCGCCTGTTGAATCTTGTTTTCTGTTCTCTGGTTCCTGCGTCTGTTTACGAGTCATAGGCACTGAGTGTACAACTGGGGTCATCAGAGTTGAAGCTCCAGAGGCCTGGTCAGATAGTAATGAGCTACATCCAGAACCACCGATAGAAGGTGCGCGGGATCCGCTGTTTGAGTCGATTGCGGATTTTGGTGCAGATCCCTCTACGTCAGACATTGGACTATGATGATTGGTTTCAAGGGTCTCTTCCACGTTACCTTGTTGCTTTTGTGAAACCAGGTCTGCTTTCTTGAACATATGGCAACTTTTGTTGATTTCGTAACTATATCCATGTTCATGCTTTACTTTGGTTATTGGCTGGAAAGCCTTTCTTGTTGGTACAAGGTCATCTAGCCGTCCGGGAGATGGTGCTAAGTGTGGTTCGGGTATCACAATATTGGTATGATGGTGGGTATTTCGGCCCTTTCCGGAGGGCAAAGTTGACGTGGGTGAAGACTGTGCGTGGTTCGCAGGATGAGTTGCTTCTGATGACTCTTGGGATTCGTCAAAGAACAACCGACGGATAAGTTCCGCAACTTCACCTTTACTTTCTGCTTTCTTCAAAAGATCTGCCACAGACTTTGAAAGCTCGCACTTCAACTGCATCTGCTTGGTTCTTTCTTGCTCTATCTTGAGTTGCATGAGATCGCCAGGCAAGCATTCTTCTATAACTGGTGGCCTTGTAGATCTGCTGATACCTTCAGGAATTGGTAGCGGCATTAAAGGTGAAAGTAAAGCAGCCGACGAAGTGGTTCGATCAGATTTGTGCTGAAGGGGTGTAAAGTGTTCAGAAGTTGTTATCACGTCATTTGTCGGACTTTTGTAATTTCTTGAAATTCTATAATCTTCCGGGTCTGACTTAGACTCATTAAAGATTTCACTTTTAGATTGGTTTGTAATCTTGTTTAAGTCTCGTGATGTTAACAGCTTGCTGTCTGGTCCATTAATATGGCTATTTGAGTTAAGGCAATCGGTAGCTTTGGGGGATCTGACCATTTTCGAATCATCAACTTTAACGTCAGCGTCATCGATGCTTGCTTGGGCCGAATGTTTTAGCGGCCGTGGCACACTAGGAAGTGTGCTCATCAGGCAAGTTAAAGTCAACAGTTTGTCTATTTCCTTGTTAGCATTCAATATAATCTGTTTATAAATAACAGGGCTAATTATAGCGATTGTTGGAGCGGACAAGGTGGATTTCTTTCAAGATTCTTTAGGCTTGATGTCTATCAATGGAGGTGAAATGTGATTCACGATAATGGACAAACTTTAAAACCAGTGTGATGGCTAATTTTATGATATACTGACTGATGGATAAATTCCTAAATTGCGAGACCTAAATTGATTTCTTTGGGGACAGGATGGTTTAAAAGAAATTGTATAGCTCCGCTGTGGAGGCTCCTCGTCAAATAAAGGCATGGGTCGGCGATGATGCAAGCTTGGTATCTCACGTCTTTTCCTTAATTGGCAAGTCCTCTCATCAGAGTTTAGCCATTTATGGTATAAGTTACGAGACTTTATTAGGGCCCATATACATTTTCTTCCTGTACATAGTCCACGGCTGCGAAAATTTCCTGATGTGGTAATGTGGTTTTTCGCATCCATGCCCGTAAAGGAATCGTTCGCTGTTTAGCCGCAGGTGTGCATGTCAACCAGATCTGAATTAGAGGGGGGATAATGAATAAATGTCAATCTTGCTAACTGGAATACATTGGAATTAGTTCTTTTAACGTTAGCTAAAATCTTATATTAAAAGGTCAGTGAAATTCAAATGGAATTTAGATGTTATGTAGAATTTGTGAAACTACGTCAGCGTGGACTTTTGAAAAGATGAGGTTAAATTGAGCTACACTGCAAACCCAGTCAAGCTATTGATTATCTAGAGAAGGCTATCGTTTCAAAACGCTTCCTATGAAACCAAAAATAAATTCTCAACCCAAAAGATCCATTTGACAGAAAATGAGCTTAAGTACGTATTTCTCCTGAATTATCTATTAATGCCTCTCAAAGCTTTTACCCCAGAAATGAGGTCAAAGGACATTAACTAGATTAAAGACATTCGGTAACTCCGGCGACCGCAATTTTACATGAAGTTAATCGTTGTTGGTGTCGGTGGACCGTCTTCATCGGGGAAAACAACAGTATGCAATAGTCTAAACACTCTTCTACCACATTGTACTGTAATTCATCTCGATGACTTCTATTTGCCAGATAGTCAAATTCCCATTGACCTCAAAACGAACCTAGAAAATTGGGACTGCCCCGAATCGATCAACTGGCCAAAGTTTTGTGATTACATAGATGAAATCAGAAAGACATCTGGAAAAGCTTTGCCCTTAAAATCAAAGGAACTCGAATCGAGTTTGAAGCTTTCCAGCGAGGAAATTGATGACGCAAAATCCCTTCTTAGTGACAAATTTCGCTCTCTAAATTTTACGCACGTTGTTTTAGTCGATGGCTTCATGTTGTATCATGACAAAGCTATATCTGATCTTTTTGATGTCAAGTTGTACTTCAGAGCCCCATACGCAATGCTCAAAGCAAGAAGAGAAGGCCGAGCAGGTTATACAACCGAGGAAGGGTTTTGGGTGGATCCTCCGGGATATTTTGATCAAATTGTTTGGCCTCAATATGTTCTTTCTCACAAACACTTATTCGTAAATGATGATGTTAACGGAGTCCTTAATCAAAATAGTATTGACAGCGGCCTCCAAGATATTTACAATGACACTACTAAACTGATACACAGTTTGGTTTTATTAGCTCTAGAAACTATAAATGCGGCTCTGATCTTATGAATCGGCCCATAATTAACTATCAATACATTCAGTGTTCATCCCGAAATATCTTATTCCCAAGTGAGAGGTGGTTTTTTTGTTTACTTTCTCTTCTTTGACTTTTTTGTGGAGCTTTTCATCTCACTGTCGTAGATCTGCTCCGCGCTTTCTCCTTTACGTTTTGACAGTTTGCTTTTCATGCTTACAACGCCCAGCTTTGAAACGGCCTTCTTGGCTGCATCGTCATCCCATTCCGCAACATTGTCATTTATGGCGTACTTCTCCAAATTGAGTGCGTTAATAAGCTCTCTCTGTTTCAATCTCAACTCAGAAACGACTTCGCTGCCCGCCTCTTCCAAATCTTGGACCATAGCAGACTCGGTGGCTGAAGCAACGAAATTTTCATTCAATTCTCCGTTCATCTCTTTAACAACCTCGTCTTCCAATTGAGGCATTGAACTTGCTAGATCTTTACTCAAAACAGCGCGGAAAGCGCTAGAAAACTTTCTGATGACTTTGGAAAACATGGCCATTGACTGAGAGGCTGGCAAGCGTAATTCCTTAGAAATATCATCCATGCTCTTATGCTGTAAACCAATGGCCAACAAAATCGCGGCTTGAACAGAAGATAAGGAAACGTCCTTTAACTCACCAGAGAAGTAAATATGGGCAATCATTGGCAACATATCAAGAATGACATGATAGTCCAAAAGATTATTAGCATAGGAGTCCAAACGTTTCAAATCAAAGGGCGACAAAACCTCATTCAATGAAGCTCTGTCTAAAGGTTTACCGTCAACCTTTCCAGTAGACTGAAGAATGTCAAGAGCTTGAACAGCTGGAAATTTTCCAAACTCATAAGACAACAAACTCAAAAAACGTTTGTGGAAATCCTTGGCGAACTCGTCGAGCCATTGACTGTTCAGATTGCTCAAAACTTGAAGCATAACACTTGTATGCTCTCCGGTCAAGTCATTAGCAGTTTGTCTTAAGTAAACAGGAAGATAGCCCGAACGTTTCCAGAATTTATGCAATTGAGGAGTCATTCCATAGGAGACGCCCATATAGTTAAGGGCATACGGAGCTTTCTCCAGTAGCTTTAAGAGAAGAGGCGGTAAAGACTTAGCGTCTCTCAACTTAATTTCATCTTTCAAAGAGGAGTTTTCTAATTCTTGGTCAGTGACCCTTTCTAAAGAGTGGTCATTAAGGGTGTTACTTTCAGATATGTCAGTGAACTTGCCCTCAAAATAGTCTTTCAAGAGTTCTAGAGCACGGGATCCGTAGCCCATACCAGAATAATCGGGGTTCGTAGCAATTCTAACAACTCGTGCACCACTTAAGGATGCAAATTCCTCATCTTGGAATTGTTGCGAGATTAACCATGGAATGAGGTCTCCGCCTGCTCTTTGACCTCGAGACAATGACCGTCTTACACTTTCTTTGGAGATCTCACCTTCTAAGGCCAATTGAACCACACAAAGTGGGTCTGGAATCTTGTTGTCATTAGGGTCAATTGGAGGGAGCAATACGTAAAGCTGATGAGCTGGAGCGTCACTCATCAATTGCAAATCATTAGGAGAGTTTTTATAGTGAGATGCAACATATAATGCCATCATTTTTTGAAGGAAAGCCTCTGAAACAGGGTGGAAAGAGAACAAAGTGTCTCTGTTGACGTAGAATAAGTTGCACTCTGAGGGATGTGGCATGCCCTTGGAAGCCAATCTGTGGCTCTTCGCTAGAGTAGCATCTAAACATAAAAGTTTATTCAACCATTTCTCAACAGGGTCGCCAGGTGCATAACGGATTGGTTCTTGCAATTCAACTTCTCTTAAAGATCTGACCCTAGCGGTCTGATCTACAGCTTTGTTATCACGCGATACAACGGATGTGTCACTATGATTTGAAGCCGACTGATCTCTCAACTGTTGGATTAGTTTAAGCGACAATGACCGCCCAGTACCTTCATAACCGTTGATTGTTGAAGCCATGAACACCAAGTAAGGGCCCAAAAGATTTTTGACGATAGGTAGAGGGATAGCTGCAGCTTCATCTATGATAACTAACTCAGCCTGACCCAAGACATGATGGTCGCTAGGTGCTATATACTGAATTGTCTGTCTATGGGATCTTTTGATATCAACACGGACGATAGCCTTATTAAAAGCAGGATTGTTCAGCTGAATTATGTCATAGTCCAAATGCTCAGTAAACCCTAAAGCATCGAATCCCTTGAAAACAAACTCAAAAAGAGTCTTTAAGTTCTCAGGAGAGGGCGAGGTCACAAATATGTTAGCGTAACCTTGAGAGACTGCGCCTGCGATAGCTATACCCAAAGCAGCCGATTTACCGCGACCACGACCAGCAGTAAGAGTGACTGTACTATTCATGGCCTTTTCGGAAATGACGTCCACAAATGTGAGTATGGCCTGAGCTTGATTCACTGTTTTAGCAAGAGCAACAAGCGAGCCAGCAGGCTGCACCTCCGCTAAGGACTCTTTCAAGTCCTTGAGTTCTTGCTGCTTAGGAGTCAATTCGTCATCAGCAGGTGGAAGTGCTTTAATGTGTTTTCCACCAGAAACAGGCAAGACGTTGAGCTCGTCGTCAACAACTAAACAAGTGGCACATGAGCCCAAAGAAAGCAAAAACCGCTCATTGAATCTAGCCACCACATCATCGTGAGCTTCTGTTCTGTAGCGCGAATGCACATCCATGGTCATAGTATAGAGTTGTTTTAAAGAGTTCATCGATTTCAAAAGCATCACTACGAGTCCACCACCCTCGACAGTTTCAATCGTACGTGCCAACAAGTTCGGCGTAATGGCCTCGAAATCTTGAAGAATACACATACCGTATGTGTTACCTAAGATTTTTTCAGTCTCCTTGTAGTACACATATCTAATGTTTTGGTTGGATACAAATGCCTCGAAAGGATCCTGATCGTTGACATCACGAGTACCTCTTTTGATCTCCTTCTTAATCTTGTTCTCTCTTTTTTTTCTGTGAGAGGTGAAACCGAGCAATTGCTTCTTGTAGGCCCACAAAACGGATTTGTTCATTTTTAAGTCAGCACTCATCATAAGGTAGTGTAAGTTAGGGAGCTGATTCCGGGCTTTGTCACCTACAATGATGAAGAAACTACGCTCTTTTGACTGAGCACCATTTCGAATGAGCGCTGGAATACGCGCATCAATGGCTTTCTTACCCATCTTTCCTTGAGATCTAAATCGAACTTTAGTAGGTTTATGAGGAGGGTGATGCGATGCTCTTCGCACCCACTCCTACACATAGAAACAAGCCTCTCCACAATTGTTAGTCGTGTCTAACTCAGTAATTTACCATCCATTGAATATGGTCACTGCATACAGCCCTGATCTGAAACATGAATTTGCAACCACAGAAAAGGATCTCTTCTCTGAGTTGGGAATAAGATGGGACGACAGAAGACTTTGAATAGCGCGAGTGAATCTGTAAGAAGGCCAAAATCAGGAAAGGATGAAAATTCTACGTCTTTAAGGAAGGCAAGGGCTGCCGCCGTCACTGACAAAAGTAATCACCTAGCGCCACGATCAGGCGATCTATTTCGAATTGGTCCGCCTATTGGAAAGACTATTCAAAGGAGCTTGATAAAAAATTCTGCAGGAGAAGTTGTTAAGCCTGTGATAGTAGGGCGAATCGACAGAGGATTTGACTTTAAAGACGACAACTGGATCGGATACAGAAGAAACTATTTCTCCCTTGTGGCAGGCTTCCATTTCGAAAATCAGTGCAAAGAATCAGCATTTGCATTTAGATACTTTATTGCAAGTGAAAATGAGGGCGGCGCCCATATTCTGGTCAAGCATTTTGTCATGGAGCTCGGTTGTGAGTGTCCCATCGATTTGGAGCGACAAGTCTCCCTTATTCAAAACACCGCAAAACGCGATAACGGGCCACAGAGTATCCCCCAGAAGTACAATGTTGTTCCGGGAGATATACCAAGCCATGAAATTATGAAGCTGATTTCCAACATTAGGAACAGTAAGAGGATCTCAGACTCTAATCGCCATTTTCAATTCGATCAGGAGCAACGGGAAAAAATGCGAAGAAGACATCCTAACGGTCTTATATCTGGCTATCCCCGTTGTAGTCCAGTAACAATAGCCGCCCGCTACGATCGTATACAATTTCACTTTGCGGGAAACGGCCCACATGTATACAGTTCGAGGAACAATCAAAGAGGTCAGGAGCGTGAACACGGCTTTTATATAAAATTGGTACTCTACGCTGTTTTGTATGATGGCAGATCAATCGAAGTAGCTGCATCTTGGACGCCTCCATTGATTATACGGGGCAGATCACCATCATCTTACACAAACAAGCCACGTAGCATTTCAGCGAAAGTTTCCCAAAGTAGTTTGCTGCTCCGTGATCAAAAGGGCTTACCTAATTCGGCCTTGAGGTCTCCTATAGTGGCAGATGAAGATAACCATGGCGAAGGGCAATCGCCAACATCTAGCATATCTCTGCATCTAAAATTAAAAAAAAATAATAGATTAGCGTGTGAGGATTCGTCAATCATCAAAGTGCACGGTAAGTTTGCCCGTATGTCCTATTCTTTAAACAAAGATAGAAGGGCGTTGGTTGTTACAATTGCCTTAGATCCCCTGTTCAAGGATAAAGAGAAGACTCAACCTGAGACCCCTTTGGACCCTCTTCTTCAACAAGAAGGTAAGGGACATTTCCAAAATACCTTTTTTATTGAAAGAGCCCTTGGATCAAACTCGATCGACCTAAATCTGCTGAGAGAACAAATACGGAAGGCTCCCTGGCCTCTTGTTCTGTTAATCCGGAAAAGTGGTGCTTCGAAATCTCGAGATCCTTTTCAAACAGAAGATATCTCGACATCCACCTCAAAGAGTGCATCCTTCGAAATTGAACACAATAGTCTCATCGATTGCGATTGGGAAAACGAGTGGCTATTAGAATATCCTTTTAAATCCCGTGTATGTGAATCTAATATGAATTCTTTTGAGCGATTAGATCAAGCAATGCGGGTGTATGATGCCACCAAGTTCAAATTGAGTGCCCTTGACGACTCCAAAGCACCTCCCAATAACAAAGCATACGAATGGCCATTTTGTAACTCATCTTCAATTTTGAATCCCCAGTATACTTTGGATCAGGCCTCTTCCTCAACTCCTCAGCGCGCCCTGATCCCCCGGTGCTCTATGCTGACTTCTTTCGTCGCAAGCAAAACATATGAAAGATGTTGCCACGGCATGAAGAAAAGAAGCATTGTTGAGAGGTCTCGAAGTTTTGATGACGAGGATTTCTTAGAAGCCGACGACTCAAGCTTTATTCGTTTGAAGAAAAACTTGGACTTGTACCGTGATACTATCAAATTAACTCACAATTATACCCCATAATTGAGTGAGATTCGACCATGCTTACATTAACTCCCTTGCGCCTTTGGAATTGGTTTGTGGCTGAAGTTTTTTTAGTTAGCTTTATATAATAAGGAATTCCTCTTGAATCCGTACTGTGATAAACTTGATCAGTCAACATTATTTTATATCTTTCAATGATTTGTCCAATTGATGCCAATTTATTTATCCATGCTTCTTGTTAGAACCTATCATTTGGCTCATTTAATCCATACATAAGGAGAATAGAGAGACTAGGTATCCAAAATATTAGGAAAAATTGCATTCAAAAATATTACACAAGAATGAAAGAAAAAAAGCTTTCTAACTTCTTGCTGAACACAAATATTTTGAGTTGTTTGTAGCCAGCTAGACCCCCAGGTTTCATCTCGCTCACTAAACTGCAGCATCATCTAAAACCCACTCCTTAAACCCGATCCCGGATGTTATTCTTCAGTTTCTTCAAGACTCTTGTGGATCAAGAGGTTGTTGTTGAGTTGAAAAACGACATTGAAATAAAGGGCACTTTGAAGTCTGTGGACCAGTATCTCAACTTGAAATTGGACAACATTTCCACCGTGAACGAGGAGAAGTACCCACACTTAAAAGCTGTCAGAACTCTATTTGTCAGAGGGTCAACTGTTCGTTACGTTCACTTGAGTGCTAATTCCGTAGATTGCACTTTACTACAGGATGCTTCCAGACGAGGTATGTAAACTCTTAAACTCAACAAGACACGTTTAACCATTCAACATACTAACATTATCAGAAGCTATGGCTCAAGCCGGTAAATAATGAAGGATTATATCATGTATACTAATGTTTAAGATCTAGATATCAATGAGATTTTGTAGAATGGTTGCAAGGTTTTGCTGACGCTCAGACCAGCGATGATTCTCGAGAAAAACGGCGAAAACTCTTAAAATGACCGATCAGAACAATTTATGCTATTGTAAACTTCATGGCAAATGAATTTTGAACTTCAAATTTGTCATGGATGGCCATGATTTTGGTTATGGAACCATTGTTTATTGAAGGGTCTGTTATCACGCTACTGTGTAAATAGAACAAAGGTTTATTGCTGATGAATTCACAGGCAAAAAATACCCAAATTCTAACAATATGTGTATTCAACACTATATGTACTATTTATTTTGAAAAATATATGCTGTGATGGCGTTTGGCAGAAACGCGCTGCCTGTGTCATTTGTTAAGTGCACTACAACTATAGGTGTCCGGTTCGATCCCTGCGGTCAAGGGCCAGAGTATTCGAGTAATCAATTTCTCTCCCCTTAGTAATGAGTAGCACCATCACTGGAGGGAAGCAATTCAGCACAGTAGGCTACCCGTAGTGGAGGCGAAACGGATGGCATCTTTGTTGGCTTTGGTGCAGTTTGCACATGACCTAGCGAAGTGACTCCAGTTTAATTTTTTAAGTTCTATTAGACTCGGACGAGTTTGAAAGCTTGTACTGGAGCATAAATTCGCGAAAGGCAAACTATTTTTTATAGCCTTTATAGAAGCAAAAAAAGGTGACATAGATTTTATTAAGTAGACAAAATTTGCGACAGCTTTGGAAATCATATGTTCCTGACTTAATCGTTCTTCTTTCTTTTGAAAATGAGTCGTTTGATGAGTTCTCGTTCGTTCCACATGTTGCACAAGAGGCATATAAGGCAAAGAATTGTGCTGAGAACAAACTCTTTGAAAGAACGAGTCATTGCCCGTCCAATTAGAGCATATTGCGCACAAAATACCAACGCTCCTACTGTGACAGGGGTTACAAGTCTTCTTAGTAAATAGGACTTGTTAGTATCGACCTTAGCCCCGTAAAACAGCCTCATGTATATAATGCAATAAACAAGTCTAAGCGTCATGTTGCATATGTTGGAAATCACAAGGCCAAGGACTCCCATATTCATCTTTCCAATCAAAACGTACAGAATTGCTAACACAACAACGCTCAGAAAAGACATGAAATATGAAAATTTGCGAATTTCCTTGTGAGAACATGAGCTACTCAAAAAGCCCTCAAAAATCCCATTGAATGCCATGAAGGGTATGTATACAATGTAATAAGGAAACAGAGTGAAGACATCGGATTTTTGCCAATTTAAATTATTCCCCAAAAGACAGCGCAATATGAATGCCCCATTTGAGTATCCACCCAAGAGAACTAGCACACACAAATTGGCATAGAATATAGTCAATTTTTCCATATAAATATATGATTCTTGGTAGTCTTTATCCTTCTTAGCAAACAATTTCGTCATGGACACACGAAGCGTTTCTTCTATTGGTTGAAACAAAAGTCTTGCTAAAAGAGAACCATAATTTGAGATCAAGGAATACACTCCTTGTTCAGATGCAGTGAAAAGATAACTTATGAGAAGGGTATCTCCCTCGGTTAGTAAATGTTTGAACACCATCTGTATAGACAAAGAGCTCCAAATTGGAAAAACACCACGATCTAAATATTCACCACTAGCCAATTTAGAAATTTTAGGGTAGTTCTTCGTGTAATGGAGCCAATAGATAACATAAAGCGTTAGCGAGTAGGCAAGATGACCAAATGCAAAAGCAAAAACGGGGCTTGCAAATGGAATCAAGCCATTGTTCAGCAAATAAATACAAACAAACGTTGTAATGCATTTCATGAACACGGCCAGGCTCTCTGATTTCGACCTAATCTTCATGTCGATTTCAAATTGACTCAAGGAGAAGAATGGCTCAGAGAGGAGGTCCAATTCTACCAGAGCAATAAGAATTGCAAGCAACCAGCAGTAATTAGGTATAGAAACGATTGTCTTGGTGTATAATTCTGAAGACATCTGCATTAAGTAGACGAGGCCAAAGATCGGCCAACTCAAAAGGAATGGGAGATAAGCAAAGTTAATAATAGCTTTATGTGTATCTCCTGGGTAATCTCTACGAATCCTTTGTACAGACATTCGCTCCGCCTCCCTAGAGAAAAAGAGAACGGTGTTCACTATGAAATCGAAGTAGTTAGCGATCCCAAAGGTTTCAGGAGTAATTCTTCGCAATAGTAGTTGATTTGAAATAAATGTGAAACCTTTTGTAACGGTTTGTGAAAGAATAAGAAGGGCAGCATCTTTAATGCTAGGCGAAGACATGATTCACACGGATACTCAAGTATACAATCTGTGGAATGGCTTCAATGATTGACTTCGGACAAACAGTTGAAAAGGGACGAGTGTAGAGAGCTTATGAAATAAGCAATCCTGTTGAAACACGTCAATCGAGATGCCAAGAAGTGAATGCTCAATCTGTTTAGGTATGTTTTGACGTGATCTAAGGCTCGCTTCGCAGTCTCATTGGGATACGAATGACATCGAGTTTCTTTGAAATTATAAGAGGCAACTTATAAAAAAAGGCATTGAATCAGAAGCTTAGCTTGAAATACGTAATTTGAGATTACTACTAAACATGTACCAAAGCCAATTTTCTCTTTTTGTTGAGATCAAGTCGATCTGTTTATATCTAAAGAAGCTCTGAGGCTCAATAAAAAGAGAAATCCAAATTGCATTAACCGGCTTTCTACAAAAGATTGTACGTCTTCAATCTGTTCCGTAATAGCGGAACTTCGTCAACATTTTGGATTTAATTTGGATGCTTAGGGTGATACGCTACAATGGAAGTGGCAAAGAATTACCTTTGAATAAGGAAACGAACTGTTTCTGACGAGATAAGGGCAAAAGGAAAAAATGTTATGGATTATTTCAAAAGTCACCGTAATATCAGCTTCCAAAAGTTGGTAGTGCATAAACCAGATATCAATTGGATTTCCAGACATCAGGAAAACATTACAACGGGCGCCTATATCTAGCTGACAATTATCAAATAAGTAAAAGCTTTTCACCTCCTCACCAATCTATGAATGAAACTTAGATCTCTTACATGAGTTACCTTCCTATTACAAAAGACAGCGGAAACCATGATGTTGTGGGTAATCCAGACCTGGAGCTCCGAGAACAAGATAGATGGCTCCCGATAGCGAATGTTGCTCGTCTTATGAAGAGTACATTGCCACCAACGGCGAAGGTTAGTAAGGATGCCAAAGAATGTATGCAAGAATGTGTATCTGAGTTCATTTCCTTCATCACTAGTGAAGCCAGTGACAAATGCCTTCGAGAAAAACGCAAAACGATAAATGGAGAAGATGTGTTATATTCGTTACATGACCTAGGCTTTGAGAACTACGCAGAAGTCTTGAAGATATACTTAGCGAAGTATAGAGAACAGCAGGCCATGAGACAAGAGAAAGGGGACCAAAAGAGTAGTAGAAAGGTCGCTAAAAAGCAAGCTACTCCTGAAATCAATGAAGAGAGTGACAATGTAGTCAGTCATGACTCTCAGAAAGTTGAAGCCCATAATATCCCTTACTCCGAACCTTCTCCTAGAAAAGACCTACATTCCCCAGACTTTTTCCAACAGTACGATGAGGGCCAACATGGAGGTAATAACGAATTAGGCTCTTCTCCAAGCGCCAATCAAGACTTAAAACATGACCTTGATATGTCTGAGAACTTGCAAATGAACGATAAGGACCATTACCAATACGGTGATTTTATCGAAACCGAGGAGCCTTCGAAAGATGAACTCAAGGAAGAGGGAATCGATCACTTGTCCAAACTCGAGGGCGGTGAAAGTGATATGGATAATTTAGGGATGGAAAGTAGGAACTACTTCTAGACATCCCAAATTCTATTATAATGACGAAAATGTATGAAGTGACAGAGCACTGTAAGATAATAAATGATGTTGTTTTTTAAGAATCATACAATCTGTCTGCAGATTGGACAAGTGGGAGAGATTCGTAGCCATTTGCGAAGACATGACTCATGAAATGAATGTTGACAGTGGGCAATGAACCTAAGTTCACTAGGAGGTGTTAGTAAGAGATTTTCATAACAAACAATACATGTCCCTACTCTGGGGTTTGTTGGAACTTTGAGTTTGTGAAGTATAATGTTTCGTTTAAGCAAATCCACCAATGCTCTGGCTTTTGCAACTGTGATTTTAAATGTCATATACGACGAGGGCATGGAATGGAAAGGAAATGTGTAGTGGTAAAGAAAGAACAACGAAAAAACAGTCGTGACTCCAAACCGAATGAGACTTAAGAAGAACCCCACAGCGTAGATGTAGCCGAGTTTCCTCCGCCGCCATTGCTTGATGACCTCTGGCTCACTAACCTGGAAAGCAGATGTCTCGTAACAATTGAGGGCAAAGGTGAAAGATGTGGAAACTGTTGTTGAACAGTGGTCTAGGACCTCGAATCCGAAAATGGCGGCCAAGACGTTCTGACGAGTAGTCCTATGCAAAATGACATCCCCAACGAACTTTAACAAAAGAAGTAGGTTAATTACGTTAAGACTCACTATTCCAAAACTGAGTCGCAAGTACCCATACCCAATGCTGCCAGCAGCATTGCTAGGGCCCAAAGAGTAAAGCTTGTGAACCCTTTCCGCTATTAGGAAACCATAAAACTTCACCAGAAGTACACAAAAGAACAACCCACCATATTTTAGAGCCTCATGCAAAGTTGATTGACCCGTTTCTGCACTTAAGTGAAATACAAGGAATCCTGTGACAAACTCCCAGATTGTATGGCCTGTTCTGCTACTTAAGATTCGTAGCTCTTCATCCGATAAAGTTCCGAAGACTAAATACTTCAAGATGTTGAGCAACACAAAAAAGACCAACACGACATTACGAAATAACTGAAAATTTGGGCTCGCCGCCTCATTTGCTGCTATTTCCGTTGGATTTAGAAAGGTGGAAGGGTCCCATCGAGGATATAGGAATATGAAGGCGAACTATTCGTTAGTGATGCACAAGATATAAAGGAATCAAGCATCGAGATTAAAATTTCAAGCTCTATGACACAAATACACATACAATTCCCAAAACGTTCTTTAATTTTCTCAGAATTGAGATCATTCATGGAGGTATCTGATTAAGTTTAGGATACAGATCGGTTCCGTGGGGCTCACTCGATAGTGTTCGGCGGCTGCAGAGAAATAACGCCGAGCAAGATAAGAAAAATATGAAAAAGAAGAAGAAGAAAAAAAAAGAGCAAGGCAAGGTCAATCAAAGTAACAAATGATTTTCTTGATTTTTATTTCAAGTTTATTTCCTCTTTTTTGAAGCACGTCCCCGGTTCTCGTAAAGACGTTCAGTTCAATTTTGGTTGCAATTCAACTCTATTACATCAGTAAGAAATAATAGAGCGAAACGTGACAAAAATTAAAACTTTAATTGCAGTGCTTGTTATTTTTGGACTTAAACTACTTGTCTTTTCGGAGACTCCCGAGGTTGGGTGCAAGTCAATGCGTTTCATTATCATCAAGCCCAAAAATCGATAGTAGGAAATAAGGACATGAAATGTTTAACTTACGAAAACAAGCAATAGAAATTAAGAAGTTGTTTGGCCTTTCTTTAGCAGCCTTTAACGATCGTTAGTGTATTTTGCAGGCAAACTTCCATTGACAAAAGAACTTTATCCCATACTTGATACCAACCAAGATTCCTTAAAAAAAAAAAAATAACTCTAAAATATCAAGGAAAGAATTGATCAATGCCTTCCTTAGCAACATTTGGTATTCGCCTTATCTCGGATTTCTAGAGATGAGCATCACCTCCCAGCGCGAAAAATCTCAAACGAAATTGGATGCTATCGACCTGGAGAGGCACAATTTCTAAGATGGCCAAAAGAAGTTTCAAATCTCGTAGAGGTTTTGCCAGAAAAGACGACCGTAAGCCCACTGATGGAGGGCAATGGACTGATATTGCTCGTGAAAACGAGAAATGGGAAAACTACTACAAAGCTCTTCAGATCGTCCCCGATGATGAGTGGGAAACCTTCAAGGAACACTGTCGCACAGACTTGCCTTTGACTTTCCGTGTCACTGGGTCTAAGGCACATGCCAGAGAAGTTAATCAAAAATTCTTAGATGATCATGTTGCCAACTTGAAGGACGTTGAGTTTGAAGGAATAAAGCTAGCCCCAAAAAACATCGCATTCTACCCTGACAACTTGGGCTGGCAATTAGACGTTCCTAAATCTGTTATCAGAAAAAACAAGGAGTTTGCTAAAACTCAACGTTTTTTGGTTCTTGAGTCTACTGTTGGTAACATATCTAGACAAGAGGCTGTCTCTATGATCCCACCTCTTTTGATGGATATCAAACCTCACCATGCCGTTTTGGACATGTGTGCAGCCCCGGGTTCCAAGACTGCTCAGTTGGTGGAAGCGCTTCATGCCAAAGATGCCGAAGCCCCAGCTACCGGTATTGTTATCGCCAACGACTCTGACTACAAGAGATCTCACATGTTGGTTCATCAAGTAAAGAGACTCAACTCTCCAAATTTTATGGTTGTCAACCACGATGCTCAATTATTCCCAAGAATCACATTACCCGACACTGGAATCATTAAATTTGACAGAGTTTTGTGTGATGTCCCATGTTCAGGGGACGGAACCATGAGAAAGAACATTAATGTCTGGAAAGATTTCACAGTTGGTGACGGTTTGGGATTGCATCCTTTGCAGGTTAACATCTTAACTAGAGGTTTACAACTTTTAAAGAATGGAGGACGTCTTGTATACTCCACTTGTTCGTTGAACCCTATCGAAAATGAAGCCGTTGTGGCTGAGGCTTTGAGAAAATTCCCGCAAGTCTCCCTTGTGGATGTTTCTTCGGATTTGCCTAATTTGAAGAGACGCTCGGGACTTCTGACTTGGACGGTTTACAATAAGGAGATGGAGGAGAAGCATCCCGGCGACGAAAACGTTCATGCTACTGCTTTCCCACCATCAGAGGAAGAACAAAAGACTTTTTGTTTGGACAGATGTGTCAGAGTGTATCCTCACTTGCAAAACACTGGTGGTTTTTTCATCACTGTATTCGAGAAGCAAGATAACAGCACAACGAAACGAGCTGCAACTCCTTCTGAGATGGAGCCCGAGACCAAGAAAGCCAAGCTTGAGACTTCAGTCGAAACTTCTTCCCTTATTCCAACCTCTAAGAAGAAGACACCCAGAAACGCCAACGAGGAGCCTTTCATCTTCTTAGACCCACAGAATGAACAACTAATGAAGTGTTGGAGCTTTTACGAGGTTGATGAAAAATTCCCACGTGATACCTGTTTGGTGAGAAATGCTACAGGCGAAGCATCTAGATCTATATATTATGTTTCCCCATCAGTTGCTCAAGTTTTGAGAATCGAATCTCAAAAGTTGAAGCTCATCCACGCAGGTATAAAGATTTTCTCTGCTCAAAGAAAGGACCATGAGCTCTGTCCATGGAGAGTCCAAAACGAGGGTTTGGGCATTATTAAGGCTCATTTGGGTTCTTCTAGACAGCTTTCTACGAACATGGACAACTTGAAGATCTTATTGACAAGTGCGTACCCCCTGATCAAAGAACTTGAGTCATCTGGTTTTGATGCTGAGTTCAGCAAGGCTTTGACTGAAATGTCTGAGGGATGTCTGTTCTTAAGAATCGTCAGAGATCCCTCTCTCGAAGATTTATTTGTTCCTTTATGGAGAGGAAAGGCGAATGTTAATTTGATGGTAAGTAAACAAGACACGCAAGAATTGCTCATGAGACTCTATGACATTGAAACCAAGTCCACTGATGAAGTCAAGGAAAAGGCTCATCAATTACGGGTCGAGGCTTTGAAGGCTGCCCGTGACTCTGAATCTCTGGACTCGGAGGCTATGGGCAACATGATAGACTCGGAGCTTGAAACTGAAAAGGAAGCTGATGCCAAGGAGGCGGACGAGACTGAGAGCTAATACGACACTTGGCGGACAAAGTGTGGATTTAACATAGAAATAGATAGAAGGCAATAAGTTATATCCTACAAATGAGATTTCACAGAGACCTTTGATCGACACTCATACATCTATTTAGATTTCTGTTTGTACACTAAAATATTTAAATGAAGTTACTCAACACAATTATGCATTTACTTATGAATTGAGTAGATAGTAGTTAAATGTATCGAAATTTTATGCTTCGTTCTACTAGGCTGGGTTAAGTGACTCTTTTAAAGAAAGTTTGCGCTTGTCTTTTGAGACATTTTTGCTGAGCTCTTAACTTCGAAGTTCGTTGTTTTGACTTACGCCATTCTTAATTCAAACCAAAAGTGTTATAAAATCTGAATTTGTCTCAGAAGAGAATTAATTGGTTGAATTTGAACTAGATTCGAAGTCGGAGTTGGAGTCTAAATCAGAACTAGAAACGTTGTTAGAATCTATTCTCGAATTGCTATCCGAGCCATCAGAATCGCTTTCAGATAAATCGCCAGAAGACAGGTTGCTCTTTGATGTGTTGCTCAAAATATTTAACTTTTTGCGTTTGAAGTCTCTAATTTCGTCATCTGTATCACTCTCCAGGAGATCTATTGACATTATATCTGAGTCTGAATGTATAGAGCCAGCTATATCATCCATATCCAGAAAATCGGAATCCAGGAAACTGGGAAGAAAGTATTTTGAAGCGCCATTCTCACTTGGCACAAAGATCAGGGGATCTCCATTCCCTATCAATGCTTCTGCCCACAGTTCTGCTGCCAAGCCAAGAGTTAAGAGAGCTGTTTCATCTAACGAGTTAAGGCTCATCTTTGCCAGGCTTCCATAGTAGTGTATTGCTCTTAGGAGGTTTGACGACGGTAGATCTTGTTCTTTGAAGTCATCGCGAGACTTAAGAGGGATCTGTAAAGCCAGAGGTTTTATTGCCTCGAGGATTTCGTCAGGAGCCAAGATAGAACCTTTATCAAGGACAACTTCTTTGTAATCAGGAGCCAATGGATCTAGTATGACCGTACGACCGTTTGATTTCCTTTCTAATTTGTGATGATCAGAGTGGTAAAGAATAGAGTCATCGATAATTGATCCTGAAACGTATGCGTCCTCAGTAGCTTCATAAATGTTAGCGTGGAGAAGATTTTGATCTGTTTGCTTCATGAACTATGGCAACATCAAGTTGATTTCTCTTTAGTGGTCTAAATAAGTTTCCATACAGACTAGGTAATGAGCTTTCTATAATAAAAAATTGATCGTTAAATTGATACTAAACAATAAAAACAATAAAATTTAGATTAAGTAAAACACAAGGATTTAAGCAATATTTATAATGACTTTTCCAACTGCCTTGTTGGAACAGAGTTTAGCTGCAGCCTCGTCAATCAGTTCCATAGTGTACTCGCTATCGATGAATATTTTGAAGTCGTGTTCTTTGAGTGCCTTGACACATTTGTCAGGCCAAGAATCGCCGCCATTGACTAAGGTCATATTGTAGTAGTATGGGAGCCAGCCCCAACGAGCCTTGAACATTCTGAAGGTTGCAGTAAGGTTGCTACCCAACTTATAGAGAAAACCTTCGCTGAAGTCCAATTTTGAGTCACCGGCGACCGTGGTGTAAGACCCGAAGTCTTTACGGCCCTTCAAAACGGTTCCTAAATCGTTCAAAAGATCTCCATTTCCACAACAGTCAAAGATGGCATCAAAAGGACCGGATTCCTTTACAGATTCTAAGACAGGGTTCAAGATGGACTTTTGTTTCGTGTAGTCAATAACAGTAGTAGCACCAAGTTCTTTGATCGCACCCTCGGACTTACCAGAACAAGTGACAACAATCTCAGAGGAGTTGTATATTTTCTTACCGAGCTGGACACAATAACGACCCACCGACGTACCAGCGCCAATAATCAAAATCTTATTGAAAGAGTTCCCTTTAGCAATGTTGTCAAACATGGTCTGAGCAGTTCCAAATACTAGCGGATAAGCAGCACCTTGCTGGAATGACAAGTTGTCGGGCAATTTACGGGCATTGGCACCTGTAGGCTTGGAAGAATCGACTAATACGTACTCAGCAACAGTTCCTGGTCCCAAAACATCTTGGAACAAACCAGCGACTCTGTCATTTACTTGGAGACCGTTTCTTTTGGCAGCATTAGCACCGATGGCTACAACAACGCCCGAGTAGTCGAAACCAAATCCCTTTTCGCCACGGAAAATCCATGGATTGAAGGAGTTTTTGATAATCAAGTCCACAGGATTGAGGGCTGCAGCGTGAACTTTTATAAGTATACTATTTTCCGATGGGAGCTTGTACTGGCCATTCTCTTCCGTAACAGGTATCTCCTGGATACCAATTGTCAACGGCGAAGCATTGTTGGTGAACTTAACAGCTTTAAATTGCATTGAGACTATGATTTATTGGATGTGAAATTCTTTTTGGTGATGTTGTTCTCTTTAAGTAATCAGATAGGGTGATTACTAAGTAAATCTAACCGCGCTGAGCCGAGGGATGGCGTAATTAGAAGTCGATAGAAGTGCTACTGCGGGTTACGAGCCATTGTAACTTGTGAGATTTACGGGGTCATTTTAAGTCGTGGTGCTCCGGAAACTAGACAGTTCCGTTTGTTACTTGTTTTTTTTTCTTGTTGTCATTTGGCATGATTTCGAGATATAAGGCATACGCCAATCACTTTGATTTGAACTATTCTGGTACCGAAGAATGAGGAAAAAAATGAAAATTGTTGGCGGAGGAGCTCACCGTCAAAATGAGCTTCGCGGGTTATGATCTCTGTGATGGGACGTTGGCTTCATGAAGGGATCCTGTTAACGGCGCCCACAGTCATAAATATACTTTTGTACTAAAATTTGAAACGGATTTAAAATCGGAACGCATCGCCAGATTCTTCTAGTTCTTCATTATTAATTCTAAGTACAGCGCTTAATTTCGGACATATTGTTCCACGAGTTTGCAGCCTAAAATCTTGAGGTCAATTGACCTTTCCCTAGACTTAACGAAAATAAGTTAAAGTTTGATATCAAAAACCAAAAAAAAAAAGAAATAATTCAAGTTAACAAAGTTAAGAACTAATGATTATCGTAGTATTTATATTGTTATGTTTGCAATCATTTCACAGGTTTGGACTGCCAGGAATTGCAACTTGAAATGATTTCATAAAGTTTAACACTCTTGACTTATCAAATGAGTGTATAACTCAACATAGCTACACTGATCTTTTTAAACTTGAGTAAATTCAAATAAAACAACCGATGTCTATTTCTCCAATGCACATCAATATATAAGAGGAACACTTTGCTCACTTGTTGAACCTAAACGCCTACCACCCCTTTGCCTGGGGTCCTCCAAATCTGAGGGATCTTCATCACTGAAATCTTCAATGATCGTCTTGTGCACACCCAGCACGTTAACAACAGACTCAACAATTCCACCAGTTCTGTAGGATCGCAGCTCCAGGTATTCAATGACAGGTATTTGGTGTTGTTTATCCATTGATCCATGACGCGAATAGCCATTCTGATGCACGGGCGAACATTTAGAATCTGCATCATTATCGTGCTTTTTGTCGTCATGTCTATGGCCATTAGCCTTTGAATCGGTGTCCGGAGATTGACACTCTTGCCCTACGTGACCATGGATTAGGCGAAGCTTGGCTTCTTTCAAGGCATCTTGCTCAGAAGTGTATATACTTTCATAAGGAGCCGAACTCTTTGGATCGTCTAACATAAGATCTCTATCAATAGGGACTGTGCGAGGAGGCGAAGTGACACCATCAGCAGAATGATTGGGCCTCTTTATGGTCACAAAAGACTTAGAAGTCTCTAGCGGATTTGATGCGGGATTCACAGGCGCGAACATAGGGGAATTCATCCCTTGGTTGTTTCCGGTTCTTACACGATTTGGTGACGTCGCAAGTGGGTTGGCCTTGATAATCGTATTTGAAGGCAAAATTAAACTTGAATCTCTCGGAAGACCATCCACGGAGTTTCTCTTAGATCCATTGGCAGAGGCATACAAATTGTGTAAGTACGCGGTCAAATTTCTTTTGTACAAAGGGCCAGGATTTTTCCGCTTGATGTTCTTGTTGATATCGATGTAAACGTCTGACTCGTCGACAATTTCTTCACCGATCAATTCTTCAATGACATCCTCAAGAGTAAGAACACCAAGAGCTCCGGTAGGTTCGCCGGGTGTATCACTTACTACAATCATGTGTGATTTACCTTCTTGGAAGTAGTTCAAAATGTTCAAACATGATGTGTCTGCGCCTGTTTCGGGGAGAGTCGCAAGAGGAAACAGAGCCACTGGGAGGGCATCCTCGGGATCATAAGAAATCAAGACTCTAACCAATAACATTCCAATGAAATTCGTTGGCTCATCTGGCAAGTGAATTGGTATACGAGAAAAACCAGCGTTAAAGATTTCCTCAACAACCTTTTCGTCCAAGACTTGGTCCGAAGGCATGGTGTAAACTCTGTCAATAGGGGTCATGATTTGGGCGACCTCCTTTTCCTTCAAATCTAAGACTGCTGAGATGATGGTCACCTCATCCTGATTCAAACGTTCGACACCCATAGTCTTATGTAAAGTCACTAATGTCTTTAACCCAGACTTTTTGTACACTGTTCCGTGGTCCTCACCCAAAATATGGTCCAAGAGAAGGGCACAAGGATATGCCACAGGGTACATGATATACATTAACACTAATACGAAGGGAGCAAACAAGGCACCAACCTGCAAGCCATAACGAACACAAATGGATTGTGGAATGATTTCTCCGAAGATGACAATGGATGCGGTGGAGGCCACCACAGCGGGCCATCCACCTCCTAAGCATCTATCCAAGACAATGGGCAATGACTCATTAGTGATAACATTCGAGAGTAAAAGAGTCACTAGAACCCAATGCTTTCCTCTGCCAATCAAGCCTAAGACCTTGCGTGCATGTCTTTGTTCTTGTGGTTCCCCAGAGGTGGCAATGACCTTCAAGTACACCTCATCCTGGCCCATGAGACCCAAAGTGAGGCCAGCAAAAACACCACCAGCTAGCACAAGAAATGCAGAAACAAGCAAGTTGAGGTAGAAGTCCTCGGTGCTCATCTTCTCTTTGTGAGCAGCATGGACAGCGCCTCCTATAGGGAGACCTCTGACCACACGGGCCAATGTGGTGAAAATAACAGCGATTCTGGCACCGCTGCCATTCATAGACGTGACATACCTATTTCGAGAGGGGGACTTTGACATAAGTGATGTGAGCACTCAAGGGCTACTAGAGAAGTTAGCTTTTGAGAAATGAGGCACCTCGGCGATACGGAGAAAGGGAGAAATTGAGGCCTACCAGAATATAGAAGTGCACTGTTATGTACGGTTAGGATAATCAGACAATGGGATCCAGATGACTTTGTGTTGGAGCTGGATTTTCGAATAGCTATTGGAGGTGATATATTAAACACTTCGGATGCACATCTTCAATATTAGAGAAAAAACGGGGGTGGCCGGCACATAACGGACATGCATGCTCTGTGTTGTGTGCAGTAATTATGTCACCAGGGAATGGTTTGCAACCAGAGAAAAAAAGGCACAGAATATCGACTTCATCGGTCTAAGAGTAGATCACGCGGGCGATTTTTTGGTAAATGTATATTGAATCGCCCATATCGTACTTTAATATAGTACCATGAAAATAGTGACCTGTCTTGTGTCAAACATGTAGGAAATGCTAAATTTTCGACATGTGTGTCCTCTATACGTTGAAAACGTCAATACGAGAACTTTATTTAAATAAACCCTTTTCCCATCTATAACTTATACTCTATTGAATAACATTATTAATTTGAACGTTGTTTAGTCAAGTGTGAGTGGATGGTGCCAGCTTCCATCCCCCTGTTTAAGGCCTATGAGAACATCGTCTAGGCCATCATTAAAATCATCGGCAGTCATTGACCTGTTTGCAAGAACAACTTCATTTGCATCCACATCCGGTTTTCGTAGGTTGGCGAGGTGTCTGTTTTCGTATTCATCGTCACTGTCATTTTTATTTCCATTCGTGAATTCGTCGTCGTCATCTAACTCGACTACTTCATGCTGCTCCTCTGCTTTCTCTATAGTTTCCTCCTCGATAATCTTGTACCGGTCATTTTGCACCAACTCAATTCGAGTAATATGAGATGGTGTGGTTTTGACAAAGAAGTTAAATATGTCGCTTATATACAATTGTTTGAGTCCAAACTTTTCATCACATAAAGGACATTTATAAAGTGGGGGCGTTCTGCAATAAACATCTGTGAAAAACATCTGGCCGTGTTCTGAAAATTGAGGAAATACAAGTCCACGGGACTTCAGCAGTAACCTTCCCTCGGCAATGCTCCTCTGCTGTTCATAGAACAAGGCTTCTGTTTCACGAGATTCTTTTGATTGCATAAGCATAGTAGACTTAAGAGTATGTTGGATCCCAGGCGGTAGTCCGTAAAATAGACAAAAGTTTTTGAAATCAAAACATTCAAAGTGTCTGCAAGTCGTCGCCTTAATCGGTAACTGAATCTTAGTTCGAGCAATTGGATCTTTCAACGAAAACGCCATCTTTCCCACAACTTCAACGTCATCATCATTATTTTGATCGAAAAAGAAGTGAAGTTCCCTTTGAAGTGCATTAACCAAGTTTGGAGGGATATTTCGGAATCCTGGAGGTGGTGGGGATCGAGGTTGCACTTGGCGGCATAAATTAGGAAGTAGTTTATGAATAGAGACCATGTTTCCAGTACTTTTCTGTGGCGATGATGTCAAATCAGAAGCTCGGGTTGGAACAGAAGAGAGTGCAAAGTCAATTTCCTCCTGGAGAAACGATAGATCGCCATCTGTGGTATCTTCATCTGAGTGGTACGAATCATCTGTAGGTTCAACAGGCTGGGGATGCAACAATGGGATATGCCGTACTTCCAAAATTTCTATGTCACTCTCAGAATCGCTCCGAGGAAGCACCGGCTTCGGGTGTTCATTTATTTTCAAGTCGATGGGTCGTGGCGGATTAATGAACGAAGCCCTATACTGTTCAGCAAACGGCGAAGTTTGGGAAGACAAGTCACTATTACCAGAATTCAAAATAAAAGGCGTTTTAGAATTTTGGTTCAAATTTGAAATTGGCGATATAGACTCTGGCCATAGTTGTTTTGGGCTTATCTGAGAATTCTGTCGTAGAGTTTGTAATTCTTGACGCAGGGACGTAGAAATCTTACGTTTGGGTAGCTTAGAATGATCAGTCGGGCTTCTTTGCCCTTCTTGTGCGGTTCTCAGTTGAGATTGTGGCGATGTGGAGGGAGAAGTGCTCGAGTCAATGGTACGTCGTAGGGAGTTTCCTAGCTTGAAAGTGACCATGAACTGAGACTCCAGAGAGGTGGGAGATCGTGTATATCTCTTTTGCAAGGTGACCGGACCCTCACTTTTCTTCGTTGGCCCCATGACTTGAATCTTGGTCATTATATCATCTCTATGGTTATGCTGTATGGTCACAGGTGTATTGAGTGGATTTTCTGGAGAAGCACTGAGAATTTTGAGACTGATAATCTTTTTGAACTGAAGATGTTTGAAGCAGTTTTCTAAATCTTTTGACTATAAATCAAATGAAGCTTTTAATTGCAAATGTGTTCTGGTCTCTATCGGAGTGCATAAGCGAGTTGTGGAGACTAAGAAGCTCGTGGCAAAACAAGTATATCACTTTTTTTTGGAGAGAATATCAGAACGGGAAATTCAAATCACGGATAAATTGGAAATTTTTGCGTGCTGAAAATTTCAAATTTCATGTCATGATTGTAAATCTGAATCGGGTCAAGGCTCGACTTTTTGTCACAAGAGTTGAAATTAATTAATATTGATCAAAGAATTCCTATAATCAAACGAGTTTTGTTTTTTTTGGACAATAATTATCTTAACGGCGAGCTCTTGTCATTAATAAGCGCAAAGAATTTGGGACTCTCTACGATGATGAAACCAAAGAAGCCTTCTTAAAAATCAGAATGAGATAGTCGTTTGGAAAATTAAAAAAAGAAAATAGGCAATTTCATAAAGCTAAAAAAATATGAATTTTGATGATTGCTACTTGATACTGGCGAACAATTGAGTAGATGACAGTCTTCAATCAATGTAAGCCCCAGACACAGGATTGTGCACCAATCAAATACTTCACCTTTCATAGTACAACATGAGTGGAAACCCCTGGGCTAAGAGAGACGCTTGGAGATACGAGGGACAATTCACCCGTTTTAACCGTTTTAAAAACACCTTCCCCGGTCTCGGAATTGCTATTGGTGCCTTCACCATCTATCTCGCTTATGAGAAGTTCGTCATGAAGAAGGCTGACGACCATCACCACTAGAGGCCTTGAAGCAGGGGTGCTATTTAACACATTTTTGTCATATATGTAACCAGCAAGCTAATTCGATATTAAATACGATATCAAAGAATTCATTCGATGCATGATTGGGATGGCACTGGCATCGACCACAGATCCTTATGTACTGAAAAATAAACAAAACATACGAGTATGAATTCGGTAAGTGATTTAAAAAGAAAAATGTATCTTTTGGAAAATATAAGCATTTTCGTTTAGTTTCCACGATTCTACTTTTGTTCCTAAACACCCTCAACTCTCGATAGCTATCCGTTTATTTTCTCCACTTTTATTATACACGCTAGTATATTGATATAGCAAGCTCTCCTCATGGACTATTTACACTGGTTGCTCGGTCTCATTATCTTTTTCTGCACTTAAATCCCATATGGAAGATAAGTCGTCGGAAGCATCGGCACTCTCACTAGTAGAAGCGGTATTTCTTGAGGCTTGAACATATTGCATCTTTTCTTCGGCCAATTTAGCCCATTTGTCAACGTGAACTTGCTCCTTTTCAACGCCTCTTTGGAAATAAGTAGTTGGGAAAACAGAGCCGAACATGGTCGATTCTTCTCGACAAACAGCCGTGTCTGCCTCCTCGGCCATACGTAACTGATAAAACTCGAATCTGGCTTCGTCATATGCCTCAAAAACCGAGCTTTGTTTACCGTTCTTCTGAGCATTCTTCAAAAGCCACAAAGTTCTTTGAACTACGCTTTCACCGTCCAAAGGCTTCAGCAACTGCATCATGTGCGACCAGTCACACTTCTCTGCATCCGTGCCTTTGTTCTCCACGATAAACTTGGGCCTTGAGAACTCCCATGGGTGCTGGTGATAGAAAACATCTCTCAACTGGTCCTCAAATAGCTCCAACTTAGGTATGCGTATGGTTTCGTTGTTTTTCTGTCTGACGTCCTCCTTTCTAGACTTGGTTTTGTAAAAGTCTTTGTTATCTTCGGCCTTGCGGAACAATGTAGTCACTGGATCCGCCTTTGGATTGTACTCGAGGTTTCGAGGTTTCTTGGTAAGATCTAACGAGGGTGGGTTAGCGGCAACAATGTCGAACCAAGCAGGCTTCTGCCTGATCACGCCCGCCTTCAAAAGTTGCGAAGTCAGTTGCAAAACTTTTGCGGCTTCGCTTTGGATTTTCATGGTTTATACTAGCTGGACTCCAGGATTTTTCACTTCCTACTAGACACCGAATGGGAGGCCCGTACACCGCACATAATCACGTGACTACGTTTAGTATTTCATTAAGTCAAACTGAACTTGTTCGAACTCTGAGAAATACTTGAAGTTGAAAATATAACGGAAGACCTTCAGTCTTTTGGCCATTTCGAAAACCCTTTCTGTTTTGTTTTCTCGAATGCCTTTGCAAGGACAACATACCACAATACTTCCCTCATCTCTATAGCACCTGATCGATGATGCCAGAGGCATCTCAGAGATTAGTGTCTAGTGTGAATAGAATTTTGGGATTCCTAAAGAAAAGCCGAAACGCACCTTTGCTTCTGGAAATCGTGAGCCCATTACCCAACCTCAATCTCCATTCAACACTTAAAGACACGGAAGCGCAGATTCGTCGAAGATGTCTCAAAGATTTCCAGGACCTGCCTCTTTTTCGCTTCACATCTCCTACTGTTTCCAATGATCTTGTACGAGCGCTATATCCAGCTGGTACTGGTTTGAAACAGCTCAAATCTGCTCCAATTACCAAGAGTCAAGTGAACCATTCTGTATTGTACAAATGCTATACAGCTTTGCCGGAACCTGGGGTTGGTCATTTGCAAATTGACAATTTTGAGGAATTCATGGCGCAAATGTTTAACAATAGAGTATTTTCAAGGCCAAATCTTCTATCATCATCAACATTTCACCTGTACGACGAATTATTCCTACTAAAGCAGTACACGAACGCCATCCAATACCGAAAGGATCATTTGACAAAATTGTTTCATATTACCAGAGATATGGAAGATGCCAATATCCCCCTTTCCGACTATGAACGCCGTCAAATGGTTTATATGATGTTTTACAAAGACAGACCGGATATTCTACGGAACATTGAGTCCTTTAGATCACATTCTCCAAAAAGAAGCATCCAACCGCAGTTAGATGCTATTGTTCCAAGCTTCAGCTGGGAAACTTACCGAGAACTTGTTAAACTGAACGCTTCTTCAATGAATGATATTGAGTATTTGAATACTCTCTTGTTTTGTGCATTACGACATTCGAATTGGAAAGCAGAAAAAGATATTCTCTCGAGAATTAAATCTACAGAGTTTTCACGAGATACCTTCAAGATTTTGCTAGATAATCATGGTATGCACCGGCGCCATAATTCCTTCGAAACTCATTTGAAAGCCTTATCCCAAAACCACTTGCATTTGCTAGACAGCAAACTACTTGATATTATTCTTCGTTCTCTAGTTGAACTAGGATACGCAGACCTTTGCTCAGTTCTCATATCACCATTCTTGATGCATGACGATAAGTCTTTAAAAACTGATGACTATTTCTTGAAGCAGCTAACTTACTCGGACAGGAAGAAATACTCCGCATACTTGCGCGGCTATGATGCCATGCCTGACAAATTACAAATGAAGATAATCCCGACCATGAATACCGCTGCACCGCTTCTCTGTCATTATTGTGCCTCTGGAGCCCCTTTTGAGGACATAATGAATTTACTTTACACTATTGAAAACGAATGGGGCCTCCCTCTCTCTAGTCTGATGTTTCGATACATATTTCATGCCTTTACCACTTTAAATTACGGATGCGAAGAATTAGAATTCGCAACAATGAAGCTTATTGAGCAACACGACCAGTACAACGCAAGTGACTCCTGGATTAAAGAGAGGTTTAACGAAACATCTTTTCCAGCGAACGCTAATCAGGTTTTGTTAGATATAATTAGCAGCAATACCCCAAAACATCATGGCGCCAACGAGGGTGCGTTTTTGAAACTCTCTAATGGTCTTATGCGACTTGTATTTCTTGCGTACCAAAGTGTCTATCGGTCTGATCCCAAGAAAAGAGTGAAGATTTCAAGAATTGAGGAGAGTTTATGGATTCGACTCAAAATGATAGAGAGTCAATCTGCGGCCCAATTCCATGATGAGCTTCAGCCAGCTGATCTCTATGGTCGAGAAGAGAAGGTGTATCTTAAAAAGGTTAGCCTTCTCGAATTATTGGACATATAAAAGCGTCTTCTGTAATTTTAAAGTCAATACAAAATTGTTTAACTGTTTTTTTTTTTAACTACATGTGCTAATATGGCAAGTTGAATACATCCATATCTTCTCTTACACCAACTCCTCCCTATTCGTCCCTACGTCCTGCTTTGCGTAGAATTCCGAAGCCTCTCTCTGTGCCTCGCCCACGGTCTCATCATTAATCAACTCATCCAAATCGTAGTCGTAGGAATTAGGGTCTCTGTCAATGTCAACCTTTGCGCTTCTTTTCCTCAACACTCCGTCCTGATTGAGCTTTATCCGGATTGGAATATCGTCATTGGTGACTTTAACCCTTTCGCGTAAAGATGTTTTACCTTTTGATTGTTCCTCTTGCTGCAAACGTAATTCTTCATCGGGAGGAACATAACCTGAATATTGTTTCTTAACGCTTTGTCTTTGTGTCAGAGTATGGTGTTCTGCCTTTTGCAAGGTAGTCAATCCAGCGGCATATGGCAAATAAATTATTACCACGCAGAAGATGATAGCTAGTATTATGAGAAGTAAGAACATTGGGTGCAACGGATCAATTGTCATCACAACGCGGGATATCTGCACTGAAAAGTACACATTTATGGAACCGCAGACCCAGTATAATTGGACAATCAAAAGGATCAGGGTTTTAATTTTGCTGAATTGTTAAATATTTTTTTTTTCTGGTATTTGTCACTGTTATGTTCGGTGACTTCAGCAGCCTACAAGCTAAGTAATGGTGACAGGAGGCCAAGCCGTCCTGAGAACTCATGAATAGGCTATTGAAATATTTTTATAAACCTACATTTGGAAGCAGTAGTTCCTTTTTGGGAATTTGATTAGTGGTCCCATTCTTTAGAAAACGAGCCTCGAAACATAACTTCAAACTTTTAACTAATTTCATAGTCATCTGTATAATTACAATGTTTTTATTGCATCATTACTCTTCTGCATTTGTCATTATTTATTAACCTGTGTATGTTCGAATTTCGGGGATGAAGGTGGTTATCTCGATTGTAGTCTTGTGTGGGTGCATCACACCACCTCTCTTTCGTACTACTTTTCTTTCTGCAAAATGCTTCAACGTCTGCTTTTTATCTCTAAACAATTATACCGCCCTCTATTCATACGCCTGCTTACAGTCAAGGGTTGTGTTTTCAAAAAAGAATGCACATCGAAGGGTAGACAATGCCTTCTTGACAAGTCTAGGCCACATTTGCAAAAAAGACACCATGCAATTTCCACGGATGGAAAAATGATTGAGGATCTCATTGACCACATATCTGACAGCCAATACTGTCAAATCGCAGATAATTATTTGGAAGATCTCAGCGACAGCCTAGAAGAGTTGGGTGAGACTTACCCACAAATAGATGTGGAGCTTACCCATGGAGTCATGTCATTAACTGTGGCCCCTGGAAAGACATATGTCATCAACAAACAACCACCAAACAAGCAAATCTGGCTCAGTAGCCCTGTTAGTGGTCCCAAAAGATACGACTTGATTGGAGGCAAGTGGATTACGCTTAGAGATAACACGGCACTTACTGATTTGCTCCGTGCTGAGTTAGAAGAGGAGCTCGCATGTGAGGTGGAATTGGGTGTCAGTAATTGAGATCACACGTCGTTTCTGCGGCTGGTAGTTTGGTCCAGTAGCATGAGAGCTTAAGAACTGGCGATAATCAGTCATATAGAGACAATATGTCACTGAACAGAGTCTCTGAGCCACAAGATTATACCAAGTTTAACGATTTATTGGTCTTTATTTTACCCCTACAGTAAGCGCTATTGAGTTTTTGGAAATACCGAGTCAAGCCGAAATAGGTTTCTCAAAGTTGTCATAATACTAAAGTTACATATTTATAAACAACAAAAAAGAATTAATTATTCCATATGTAGCCACTCCCTTCCTAGTTTTACGTTCGAATCTCACTATTTAAGAACATGATTTCTCTGGGGTATTTTTGGTATCGATATCTAAGTCTGAACCCAGAGTAATCTCCTCTTACAACTTACACCGACAACTAACAAACACAATGGCCGGTCCACCTCCACCCCCACCTCCACCTCCAGGTGGTGGAATGCTGAATCTTTCCTCGCCTTCTCCAAGTATCGGTGGCAGGGATGCCCTCTTGGGCGATATCCATAAGGGAATCAGATTGAAGAAAGCAGTTACCATCGACAAGTCCAAGCCACTTCTTGATCTGAAGCCGTCTTCAGCCGCAAGTCTGGCTGTACCGTCTTCTTCGGGCCCTCCTGTCACTATTCCAGGTGCTCCTCCACAGCTAGGAGACATTTTCGCCGGAGGTATTCCAAAGCTTAGGTCCGTTAAAGACAATCGTGCCGACCGAATCCCCTCGTCCGCTCCACTGGTACCTCCAATTCCTGCTGCTTCACAAAATCCATTGCCGCATGTCCCTTCCACTCGTCCTACGAGGAAGGTCCCAACGCTTGCCATTGCTTCAGATACCCCAACTCCTCCACAATTGCCGGTCCCCGGTATATCACGACCCTCGGTCCCGCCAAGCTCAGTTCCTCCTCTTCCCTCGGGAACTCCACCGTCCTTGCCCTCTGCACTTCCTCCGTTGCCCGGCCAAGTCCCTCAATTCCCTGGAGATCAGACTTTGAAGGTGCCCAAGGTACCTCCCACCAGGCCCCGGAAACTGAACCATTTGCGCTCTTCATCTACTGCTTCTGTCAGCTCAAATACTTCAGAGAATTCTCCGGAGCTCCCACCTCCGCCACCTCCTCCTGTTTCTGCACCGTCTGTTCCTCCACCTCTCCCATCTTTTGGCACCACGCCACCTCCCCCACCGCCCCCGCCAGCAATGGCCGCAATGGCTCTGCAACCCGACTCAAGAAACTCTTTTCCTATACCTCCAAAGCCCCCAAGTGCCACCCCAGTTCCTCCTCCACATCAAGCTTTTAGTTCTTCAGTAAAGGCTCCTACTGTTCCTGCCCCTCCTCGAAGTTCTTTGGGAGCTGCTCCTGGAGGTCTACCCTTCTTAGCTCAAATCAACGCTAGAAGAGATGAATCTTTTGTGGTCGATGGATTGAGTTGCGGCAATTCTGGCTCGTTGGAACAATCTAACACCCCGCCTCCGGCGGCAGAACGGGCTTATTCGAAGACATCCTCTCTTCCACCAAAATCTCCTACTGTCCCACAGTTCACTTCGCCGGCTCCCAGTGTTCTGCCTTCTATGAGACAGGAATTACCTCAATCAACACCTCCAGTACCTCCCCCAGCCCCATTCTTGGACCAAATCAACGCTCGGCGGAATGACGGCGATAATTCTATTGCATTCAAATCAAGCGCGCCAAAGCAACAAACGCACAAACTTAACGTACCTGCTCCAAACCCAGTATTGCCAATTGCAGACCCAAGATTTGTACCTGCAAGAACTGAATCAGCGCTGCAACAACCACCTGCCATACCGGGTGGCTTTCCACCTCAACCACCCTCAGTTCCACAAGCAGCTCCACAGCCTGTGGTTCGTGATTATGCTCCGCAAGCAAATCTGATACCTGTTATGTCGCTGCCCACCTCGCCGCTGCCTCCATCAACCCTTCCGCCAAGCTTGCCTAACAGTTTGCCTCCACCCACAAACGGCAATTTGTCAAGTTACACTTCAAGGGTGTCACAAAAGCCTCATAAGGCTGCTCCACCACCCCCACCAAGTGCTTTAGATACTCAACAGGCGGCTGGTTCCACTCTTAGAAAAATATCGGCACTGGAGTACACTTTAAAGAGTTCTAAAACAACAGAAAGGATGAAGATCGAGGACAAAAGGTTTAGATTCGCTAACAGCACTTCACTTCCTCAACCACGCCGACACGAAAAGCTAAAAAAATTGTATCCTAGTGGAAGGGGCTCATCTGTACCCCTAGATCTAAGTCTATTTACATAACCATTAAAAGAGCGACAATGTATGATATAATTGTACGAGATTGTGTTCCCGTTTATGTAGTTTCATGAGGCAGCCATTGCTGAATAATGTTATCGTAAAATGAGCATGTTACCACCAGATTTGGATCTCTCCAGTCACCTCCATAGCACATACTCTCATGGTCGCCCTTGAAGTACCTTTTGACCTCAAACTTTCCAGAAGTTGGCTCTATTATTCGAGCTCCATCGTACATGCAACACGCCAAAACCTGTTCGGAGTCTGGAGCTGGTATTAGTCTCCACACACCGCCATTTAAGTTTTTCTTATAAGACTCGGTGGGAAGGAGCGATTGGAAAAGTAATGGCCCGTCGTCTCCTTCCAAATATCTTACATCAAATACCCTTAAGCAGTCATCGTATGAGCCAGTCCATAAATCATTTGGTCTTGAGCTAAGCCATCTGTCACTGGGACTTAGAATCAGGACCACGCCTGCGTCATGATGGCGATGGTTTGTGGCCCAAATCTTTTCTTTGGAGCGTGAGTCATGAGCTATCAACTTTGAATCATCCCCTCCCGTGAACACCACATTCTGGCAAGGCCCAAGTTGTCCAAAATTGCCGGTCCAGCATTCGAGATCATGAACTGTGTCCATCATTTCAACGGAACTACTGGTGAGATCAAGGATCAATGCTGCCCCGGAAGTAAGTGTGCATAATAATTGAGATGAATTAAAAGGATTGAAAAGCGTTGAGGTTACCAAAATAGATTCGTGACACAAGTTGTACTCTTGGATGAGTGTTAGCTCGTACGACTTTGGATCAATCCGCCATGATTGCACAGTTCCAACTGAATGCGCCAGGACCATAATGCTTGGGTCGGACGGGCTGATTTTCAAATCCAAAATAGCCAGATTCGTAGGTGTCTCCGAGCTTAAGGTAAATTGTCCATCTTTGAAAATGTACGTCTCGATGGATCCATGTCGAAGTCCTGAAGGCTTTTCAAGTTTATATGTCCCAACGAAGCATATTTCGTGGTTCTCAGGGTAAATTTGGAGACAACACGGTGGAAGCTTTGTTTGCGTGACTGCAATTCGTTTGGCTGTTTCCATTACTGTAATTGTACTGAGAAGCGGTGATGATCATCGCGGAAGTCACTAGTGAGAAATTGAATATAAGTTGGCATTCTAGCTAGTCAATTCGCAAAACTGATTGCCTTACCTATGCTTTCTAATTGCTATTATTCCAAAGCGAGAATTTATTCCCTTATTCTTTGTTTTCTTTGGACTCGAAAACCTTTTGCAATACCCCTATAAAATATACAATTTGTGGCAGTTAACTATTACTTACGTTATTTAATATTTAAATGAAATTCACGAAGTAAATCCCGTTTTAAATTTTCGCTGAACTTTGGATCCTTGACCAAAAATTAGGTGTTTTTCAGTTTCGTAGTCTTCCCCGGATTTCGCAGCCAATGACTCTTCAAACTACAGCCCTGATATTATGAGTTTGATGCAGAAGTGGATGAGCCTTCCGGCCAAAGCTCGCTATTACATTGCTGGATCCACGTTTGTATTTGCCCTCGTGGGTGAGTACGTCACATCCAAGGTCAACGAGGAAGCGGTTGCACAGAAGACTATTTTGACCGAGCTTCAAAGTGAATCGTCACAACGGACAACCTAATTGTCGCATAAATTTGATAGACGGTCATTATGCCATGTAAATATACAAGAATATACGAATGTTACGAAATGTTACGGTCCCGTTTTGCGTAATGCCAATATGAAGACTAGAAAGTTGAACTGTAGATGAGCTACAAAGAAGAAGTGCTTCATAAAAATTTGTATTGATAAGCGGGTGTGAGATAAAAACATTAATAAATTAAATAGACCCTATCTTTTCATTTTTTTCTCGTTAAATCAGTCAGAACTTTTTTATAAAAGCTGTCTAGCAGCAAAATCCTTCCGGAGTGAAGAGATAAACTCCAAGAATTTGGCTGGGTTGGAGTCAATTCCTCTAGTGTAGACGAACTGTGAAGCAAGCCTGGTAGCAAACAATGCTCTCAAGTAAGTCTCTGGAACTCTCTCCAAGATGTTATCGATGCCAATTACTGACAACAACAATGGTGGAAGCGCGTCAACCAAGACTGCATTTCTGAATTCTTTGTCATCGTTCCACAATTCCTTTGAGCTGGCCAACTCGTCACCCAACTTATTGATTGTCTGAGAAAGTTTGTCAGACAACTCAGTAATTGGCTCGCCGGTGGCCGCCTTCAAATTCCACAATCCTTCGAACTCGTTTTCCGCATTAGAGACAATCTTCTTTTGAACCTCCTTGACGTATTTTTCGTAGAACTCTGGCTTAATACCGTTGCTGTCAACACACATGTTTTCCAAAAAACCCTTGTCATCGAAGGAAAGTGCGGCAAGAACCTCCAACGAAGACGAGGTGACACCTCCCTTATTAGTGGATGCATCCTTGAAGATGATACAGCCGGCCTTCTCCAATATGAGCTTGGCAGATTGGGTAATGAAAAGGTTAGCGCCCTCAACAAAGTAAGGAATGATGCACTTTCCAGTCTTCTCGTCAATCAATTCCATGACGTTGTTTGTGTCAATTGCAGCAGGACGACCACCGCATGGCACAAACAAGTCAACTCCATCCAAGCCGTAGACTTCTCTCAATTTCACATGGAAAGTGTTCCGGAAGGTGACTCCAGATGCTACAAGGGTTCCATCAGGAAGAGTGACATCAACGTCATCAACTAAGACTACATAACCGTCCTTCGAGAGCTTGGACTTGTCATAGTTGTCGATCATCTTCCTCTCCTTGGCAAGACGCAAAAGTTCAGCTTTGTCTAAACCGTTCTTGTCGGCAATGACACCAGAACCGTCAACGATACCAACGTACTTTTCATCACGAGAAAGTCTGATTTCGTTAGAACCCAAATCACCATCGGGACCACCGGTTTGGACCTTTCTAACGGTGGCATTGTCAATGTTGAGCTTCTCATAAATCTTGTTGACATAAGCACGAACAGACAAGGTGGTCATTCCATACTCATCGTGTGGGATTCCGCCAATTTTTTGAGACTTTCCAGTGAAGAAGGACTTCCACCATGGAGCACCTCTGCTACGGGCATGGAGGGCAGCCCAGTCAACATAACCGGCGGTACCTTCGTCAGGGCCCAAGAAGAGGATTTCTGGCTTCTTGTAAAGGTCGACGTAGGATTCCTTGACGCCTGGAATGTGCTGTTTGAGCAACAAGTCGATTAAAGAGTCAATGTACTTCTCAAAAGAAGCCTTTGGAGTCCCTTGAGCCACGCCTGGGTCGAGCAAAATGACTCCTTTAGAACCACCTTCTGGGATATCCTTATTCTTCTTTTGTTGAGTTGCAGCCAAATTGTAGTTCTCATCGAACAAGTTTCTGACATTGACGTTGTAAGCATCAACAGATCTTGAGCGCACGATACGGATACCACCTCTGGCAATGTCTCTAAACCGAATATGGAAACCTCTGAAGTCTGAGCCCACAATAAAGAACATTCCGTAAGGAGTCTCGGGATATTCGGTCTTGGGCAAGAACGAAGGGTTCAATCTGAAAGAAATGGCCACCTTAGTAGAAGTGTAGAAGTTAGTCTTCATGACAGCTTTGTTGAACATGAAGAGAGCTCTCAAAACAATCGCATGGTGCTCGTTTTGGGCGCACTCTCTGTTAAGCAAAGCATTGAACTCATCCTCAGTTCCCACTGGGGTGATCTGAGATAGTCTCTGGTAAGACAAAGTCTTCTCCATAGACAGTCTAATGTAGTGGACATCAGCAAATTGACGGTACAACTTACGGATGATGTCTTTGCGAGCAGCAAAAACCTCCTTGATGTAGTCCTGGGTGTACGTCTCTGCTCTCAAACGCTTCTTCAAGGAATTTAAGACCTCAGCGTGTTGAAGAGACTTCGAAGCATCAAGCAACGACGACAACTTGGTATATTCTGGACCCAATCTGTTTAAGAAATGAGTGACAAAGATGACACCACACTGGGCGTAGATTCCCTCTTGCAATGACAATTCGTTCTTCACGAACAACTCGTGGAAGTAGTTGTGAGGAATGCAGTACAACAAAGAAGCTTCCTTGATAACCTGGTAGATCAGCAAGTCAATTGGGGTCTTCTTAAGGTTTTCTGCGTTGCCAGCCTTGATATACATGGAGATGATTGTGACTCCGTTGGAGAATTGCTCAACATACTTTCTAGTGGTAGAAAGCTTATAGTAGTCAGCCAAGTCTGAGAGCGCGGAGTTGTAGTGAGGAGAGGTCTTTTGACGGTAACCAATGACAACTCTATACTCCTCGGACTCTTCGATTGGGAAGTGCTGGATGACAGGACCGGTAGTGTTGACTACCTTCTTGATAATGTCAGAGTAAAGAGCACGAGTGTTTGGCGAAGCTATCTTCAAGAAGGTTTCATCGCCAATCTTGGTAATGTCAGTCTCATTGGGGTCGCATTCGGTACAAGCATGTCTGGTCTTGTAAATGAAATGGCATCTTACCTGTTGCTTCGCAAATTCTGAAGCAGCGTTGCCTTTAGCGAACTTTTCAGCGACTCCGTTCAAAATAGGGTCAGATTTATAAAGCAATGGTGCCGAGAAATACTCGAGACGGTAAGAATTGTCACCGTAAGATGGGTCGATGTACTTCTCGTCAATAAACTCGTCAAAACGGTTGGCGGAAAATTGCTTACCGGGAATACAGGTGTCGAAAAACACAGCATGGTCATCGGCCTCTTTCTTGTAACGGATCAATGGCTGGTCCAAGATCTTCAAGTCCGAGGCGAAAGCTTGAACTTTGCAAGAGTAGAGCGAATGAATGTGGGAAGCTATTCCCTCTGGGGACTCACGAGCGAAAAAGACATCGTCAATTCCCAAACTGGAGTAAAACCATTGCGCTTCCAGCTCCACAAGGGGCTCGGGGATAAAACCATTGGAGTCCAAAACATCGACCACCTGGTCAAACTGGTCCTGCTTGCCAGAAAAAGGTGGATCTATGTAATCCTGGCGGAAGGACTGGACAGACGAGGCGTCATCGGACTCGGTTTTGAGATTCAATCTGGAAATATCGACACTCATGGTTTAAAACGGGATTTATCAATACCTTGTTTTCAAATCTGGGGTAGACAACAAAACGGCACTCAATAGTAATGGTAGGAGATAAAAGGACACAAATTGCAAACTTGGCGCTTTTAGAATTTTGGGATACTGACGAACTGGGCGCTTAAATGTCTCCTCTTAAGTAGTTACGAGGAAAAAACAGCAGTGTAGCAGTTGCAATAGTTATATAGTGGCTATAAGGATCCTGTTTAGAGAGGTGTCCGGCACAATTAGGTAGGGGGCCAAGACGTTTCACAAACGCTAATAATGGAGGGATTGGAGAAATGGGAATAATAGTCAAAAACAAACAAGGGAGAAACATTGGCTATTTATATTGATGACTGAACGGCGATAGAAGTGGGGGAGTACCCCAGAAAAAAATATTTCGTGTACGGTGATCTTTTTCACGCTCCGCGTTGGCATTAGTGACCTTGGCCCAGAACGGATGCCCCATTTTCCATCCGAGTGAGGGGCACTAGGAAGTGCCAGCCAAGGTTTCGAAGCGCCTAGCGACACAGGAAATGCCCAACGGTCATATTTCTTTTTGAAGAATTATAAGCAGAAAAAAACGTTTTTACATCTTAATTGAATTCTGATTTCCGTAGAAAAAAATTGAATCTCACATGTGCATTTAAGCTTCCAATGACTAACAATGCCAATAGTTTGTTTTGTAGTGACCTCTGATGTAGGGTCCTGACCTCCTGAGCCATGGTTAAGTGGTCACCGTTGGTCGCCAAATGACAGCAGCGAACGCAAACGGCCCCAACCAAAACACCGGAACATAATACAGCAAATCGTTTGTGAAATGAAAAAGAGGGAAAGTTTATTCGTTCGCTATCATGTACCCCATCGTTTGTTAAAGATCTTCTGGGACAACTCTTGTTCGCTTTGTGTTGTAATTAGGGGTGCGAACGTTTCAGTTTTGCAACCATGCGAAGAAGCTTAACAGGTACCACAAGCCACTTCACCTAATTAATTATTTTTGTTTTCTGACAATCGATCGATGTATGTTTATTTCATGCTTTCGTCATCTTGACTGGTAATGGCTTTGTCAATTGGTATTGTAACTCCTGACACCGATGTACAAAGACTTTCCCGGAGGCAATTTCTTCGTTTACGGCGAAAACTGAAATCGCTAGTAAATGTGCCGAAGCTGTCATCTTGGTTTGCATTGTGTGGAATTGCCGCTGTACGATGATTCAACCCCACAATTCGCTTGTGTGGCATTCGGCGCGCCCACAGACGCTAGTGCCGTTTAGTTGCCGGGGTTGCGGGGGCCAAAAATAGATCTACCCCAGATTAATTTTTCGATACTTATTCGATATGTATTTGGTCGATCTAAATATTAAAAACGTGTTTGGAAGACTGCCGTGTTTTATACCCGCGACATTTTAAGCTCAGCTTATCCCGCTAGTGCACCTCTCTTACTCGGACGCGTTGTTGGACTTTGAAACCTTACTAAATAAATCCTGAAACAGCCCAAAAATACTTGCAACAAAACCTCCCCTATGTGAATGTTTGTTCTATGGTTGAACTGACGTATCCCGGAATTACACTTGCGAGCGGTTATTTCTCTACGCACACTAGGAAAAGCTGTGACGGATCGGTAAGATTTTCGCGATTAATTGAACACTAGATCTATCTGCATTTTTTGAAATTTTAAATGTTTGTGTAGAGGATCAAGACGATATTCTATATTTTGTTTCTTAAAAAGACTGCCCTTTTATGCTTAAAAGTTTATATTAGCGTTTACACTCAATCTATGCCGATGTAGTCTTGTTTCAATTACGACATTCGTAGATCATGGATCTGCCTAAGTTGTCTGCTTAACTCAATATTAATCCCTGATCCTGTCTGATACAATTCGATTCGGAAAATATTGATGTTTACGTGTTTCATTGGGTGTGTATTTTCAAGAAATGTTCGGAGGTTATCTCCCGAACTCGGTAGTCCTCACTTCCGTGGATGGAGTTCATAAATAACTAGTTTTACTAGGACTTCTCAATCTATCATAGTAATACTTTGTAAGAGTATCGCCGGCTTTCTAGCTATTCTATGTATTGTGCGTTCGGGTGTTGTTCACTTGGTCGCTTTAACTTAACTTTGGAAGTTGCAACCTCTCCATTTTTTTTCTTTTCTGGCCTGTGCACCCGATTGAAATTCTCAAACTTTCTAGCTTTTTTTGGTGTCATATTTTAAAGTATATCTGGTTGTTCTTATTTCAAAGGTACTCGGCGATGCCGTTGTGGCAGCGACCGAAGCCGTAATGCACTACTCGTGTTATCAGTCATCGCGCTTCGTATGTAACGTTAATAGAATCTAATGAAACGATTTTAGGGTTTAAGCAATTTTGCCCCTCTTCTCCCATTGAATGTGGTTTTACAACACCTATTAATTATTAATCTAGCACATTGTTTATATAAGTATAGTTAAACTCGTGCCTTTGTCCAAAAAGAAGCAAATCTTTTGAGAAGCATAGAGCGGAATTGTTGTTTCTTGCATGTTATGCCAATACTGAACCTCACGATTTTGTTCCACTCCATTACTTTGATGTCTCACTACCCATCCGCATTTGATTATATCACCGTTGGTTCTGAAACACATCCTGTCCTTGAATTCATTCGCTACACACACCGTACTGCACTTATATGTTATACCCTAGTCTTTATCACCTGCACACACGGAGGACCCTACCCACTAATGGCATAAGTAAATCTCAATGCTCGTTTGGAAACTTGAGGGTTACAGCAATGAAAAAATAGACGACTGCCTATTGATTTACGTTACACGGAAAATTGTTGTAGATCGAAACTTGCCAGCATATCCCTAAGAAGACTAATCGACTTGGAAACTTGCTAACTGAATAAAGCTACACATTGTTACACAATGTTATACACTATTGCTTAAATAAATATTCTGTTGTTTTAAGCACAAGCCCAAGTAATAAAAATACTGATGGTTAATGAAACAGGCAAGTTTTGTGGTACGATACGATGAATAAGCAAGGGACTTGTTTCGGAAAGTGAGCTTGGCGTACACTTTCTCAACGGAAACTCATGAACGTTTTATCCTCACCCTTACCCTCTTACGAATATTATCAAGGATGTATTTGTGCAAAATTCATAATGAATAATGCATTTCGCATTTCGCATCCAAGTGCATATTTCGTGTTACCTTTCAAATCAAACAATAAATTGCAACTTTCAATATAGGAGATTACGTCTCTACGGTACACATTTTGGCCAACCCTCTAAGGTCAAATCAAATATGTATCCAAGAGGTAATGACTCTCGTCTTTCTCCAAATGATATTTAATCACGACCTGATAATTGAATACCTGAACATCACTTACCACAGGAATAACATTCAAAACTTGATTTTAATGGCGGGCGGAATTACTTTGAGTATGAGCGAATGAGAGATTCATTTAGGTTTAGTTTTTTCGACAACTATACGATGGGATACAGAATTAATAGCGGTATAGGGTTTGAAAGTTGGTTCTATTTTTATGGTAGGACTTCTCAGGGATTCCATTTCTATCTGCATATGATATGCTGGTATGAGCATAGGCTCGCTTAAATGTCACGGTCGTTTTTCGAAGTCGGTACAAGAATTGAGTTTCAAAATTGCTATCAATACTTACCTTGAATTAAAACAATTAATGCTTAAACATGCTGCACCCATTTTTGTCAAATGTTGAGTCAAGATCACAAAGTCTCTTCGAACAGGCGAAATTTCGGCTTCCAATTCTGTGAACATTTTACTGTCACCAAGGTAGTTTAGCTAAACTTATTCCTCCGGACTTTCAACTTAAAACAATTTAACTCGGGTTTTTCGAGATATTTAAAAAAAAAATTGTTTCAGTACGTAAATCAGCAAGGGGTATTCTTTTACGATTTAAATCAGCACAGGCACTCCATATGCATATCTATATATTTTTTGTCAACGGTTGCAAATTTTGACTTCAAAGAATTTGCTCAAATACCTCAAAATCTATAAATGATTCAAAAAGTTTAATTTTCTTCCACTTTTGTCGATTTAACTCGGAAAGTTCCACTCCACATTTTAGTTCTGTGATTACGTAAACCAAATTGGATAATAATAATTGCAAAACTGCTGCTCTTAAAAACTCCTCTTTTAAATTTAAAATCATTTTTTTAGAAGCTCCCGAAGTTATTCTATAGCTATTCTTGTTTGAAGTGTTGTTTTCACGTGAATATGTGTTACCATCCTTCCACTACTCTTTGCCTCGTGAATTATTCACACACAAACCATCATATTACGGCATCCCGCGATAGCATCGACAGCACGTCTCATTCAGCCCTGATATGTTCATTATAGTTCGCTCCTTTCACAAATGATCTCTGCTTTATTCTTTTTCAATGCCAAAGGAGACATTCTCATGTCTCGCTTCTATAAGAATGATGTACGAAGTAATGTCCATGAGATTTTCCGTATTCAAGTCATAAATGCGGCTGGAAAATTAGCATCTTTGCAAGATTCTCGACTGCCCATTCTCACAATTGGCTCCACCTCATTCATCTTCATAAAGTCAGGTACTATATGGATAGTAGCAGTGGCAAGGTCGAACCAAGATTGCCTGGCAATCATGGAATTTCTCTATTCCTTGGAAAATCTTCTACAAAAGATATTCAATCAACCCGACTGTGCCCTTACAGAGAATCTAATTCTAAGCAACTTCGTTAGCATTTTCGAGATCTTAGGCGAAGTTCTTGAATTCGGATATCCCATAAACATGGAACCGTCCTATCTATCCTCAGTCATTCCTGGATTGTCCGGTCTCAAGATTGGCTCAACGGACAAGAAAGATTCCGACATCAAAAGGAAGATCTTAAGCACGAGAAAATCATTAGCATCCCCAATTGACCAAGCATATGATACCTCAACTGTTTCATGGAGGGACAATGGAATCAAGTACCGTAAGAACGAAATTTTTTTGAATGTTGACGAAAAAATAAGCGTTCTTTTAGACCGTTCAGGCGAGTTACTTCGATCACACATTGACGGTACAATTTCAATGAAATGCCAACTCTCTGGAATGCCAACATGCCGCTTCGGCTTCTCGTGTGATAACATTGACAAAGACTTACGAGAGGTAATAACCCTTGACAATTTCAAATTTCACAAATGCGTCGACTTGGCTAAATACGACTCAGATCAAGTGATCGCATTTGTTCCACCGGATGGTCTGTTTCAACTTATGAGCTACAACATCAACGAGGCTCAATCTCTTCCCTTCAACATAGTCCCTATGATATCTAGCCATGGGGACAGAGCCGACTTGCACTTGCGAATTTCATCAAACTATTCAACTGAGTCAACAACGTCCTACGTCAAACTAAAAGTGCAACTACCCTCTAGCATAAACACTCATACGATCAAGAGTTCTCAAGGAAAAGCCAAATTCGATTCTAGCGAGCATGCTATCATATGGACCTTGGCAAAGTTCTTCGGACACCAAAGCCACGAGCTCTCTCTTACCTTCAATATTCCTTCTGACTCTGCTAATCAATTCAAGCCTAGAATTACTCTAGACTTCTCTTTGGAAACCCACAGTGCTTCAGGATTACAGGTAAAATTCTTAAAAGTTGTTGAGAAGTCGAATTACAGAACAGTCAAATGGGTTAAATACTGTACCCAAGCCGGTGCCTACGAGCTTAGAATGTGAAATAGATACTGTTGATTTAATTTAGGAAAATAGGTAAAGACAGGCTAGGTGCAAACTACACTACCTTATCATTCTTGTCATAAGTCAGTATCGTCCCTAATTTTCCTCAAATCAACAGAGGATGCGAAATAAAATTGAATTTCATTTTTTTAGACTTCTATTCTTATCTCACAAAATTCTTGATTTCAATTGAACTTCCGCCTAGTGTACCTGAACTCATTTTCCGACATGAGTTATTAGTGCAGGCATCTCATCTCCCCCACGTTCAATATCTACACATATTCGAAATCCACAAATGAGGGATCTTGTTGTTTTGGAAAGTAGCTCGCTTCCTACTCTCACTAAACTGATCTGCCGTAATTTGACTCTTGAACAAAGTCGAGTTGATCTGAGAAAGTTCTCCAATGGTGAGATCTCTATTGAGATAAAGGATTCGGTGAGAGGCAAGGACGTGTTCATTGTCCAAAGTGGATGCGGTCATGTGAACGACAATTTTTTGGAGCTTTTAATTATGATTTCGGCCTGCAAAACTTCTAGTGCTAGGAGAGTGACCGCTGTGTTGCCGTTTTTCCCATATTCCAGACAACCTGAGAACCCGAAGGTGGCTATGGAACATAGAGAGAGCCATGCCACTCAGGGGCTTCTAGCTTCTTTAGCCTCCAGTTCTAAAACGCTTGCAACCAATAATGCCGGCATTGACTTCTTGGGAGAGGTCGATGAGAACGGTAGAGATAACAGCGGTTATAAGCAATGGGTGAGTCAAAACGGCACGGTCATCGCAAATTTGTTGATGACTTCAGGCGCAGATCGTTGTATCACAATGGACTTACACGACCCTCAGTTTCAAGGTTTCTTTGATATCTCGGTGGACAATTTGTATCTGACGCCCTTATTCAAACGCTATATTGTCGATTACGTCCCTGACTATAAAAGTTGTGTCATAGTGTCCCCGGATTCTGGTGGAGCGAAGAGAGCCACCTCAATTGCAGATGCGCTCGGCTGCTCCTTTGCTTTGATTCATAAAGAGCGTAAGATAAAAGTCGAGCCTGCTGGTTTGGGTTCTCCAGTTCTCCGTGCTTCTGAGTCCGTTATTTCCACCAACGCTACGACTATCAACTCATCAATGCTAGTAGGTGACGTCAAGGACCGTGTATGTGTTTTGATCGATGATCTTGCCGACACATGCACAACCATAACCAGAGCTGCCCTGGTATTAAAGGAGGCTGGTGCTTCATACGTTCTCTGTCTAGTGACCCATGGGATTTTTAGTGGCGATGCCCTTGAAAAGGTTCTCATATCCGACATCGATAAATTTGTTACCACAAACAGTATACCACAGGCAGAAAATTCCAGGTTTCTAGGGGACAAGAGACTAGAAGTGCTAGACGTCTCAAGAATATTTGCAGAGGCAATTAGAAGAATCAATAACGGTGAATCTGTTTCGATGTTGTTTGATCATGGATGGTAGACAACGCACCAATTATTCTATCAATACAAAGTTCATTATTAAAATTGGTTTATATGTAATTTTTTATTGTAAGCCTGCTAAATCGGCTTTTGTCTTCTTGTCGTGATTTTTTCTTCTATTGTGGTTGCCTATCCGGCTTTTGTTCTTTTCCTTTCTTGTAAGTGTTTCCCTTGCTTTGAAAGGTTGGGCGGTAAGCTTTTCGGAGCTTGTGGGTTCTTTGTTTTCGGCAAGTTTAGCCGCGTAATGCTTGTTTGTGGTTTCACTTACGTACTGTTCTTCCAACAATCTGAATCTTTTGGGAGACTGTTTAAGCATCCTATACCATCCTTCAATCTGCTCATCAGACCATTTACTGATGTTTCGCAAGCCCATTCTCTGGGGAGACTTTCTTTTAGTTCTATCAAATAGACCTTCACCCTCTTCTTTGAGACAACCAAACAAAACCAATGAAATTCTATCGAGTTCGTTTTCATCTTTTGTTCTCACCACAGATTCATTCAGATCAATCGGCGTGCTTTGAGTCATTGTATTACCAAGAGTGGATACTGCAGAGTTTATCACATCGTCATACGTATCATCTCGTTCATCCTCGTCACTTTCATAAAGTAAGCGCAAAGCGTGCGTAAGCGTTCTCGATTTCGATTCGTCAGAAGCTTTTGTTGAGCTCAGTTTCGTAAGAATCTCATTTGTCTCATTCTCCTTGAGACTAAAACGCTCCCAACCTTGTTCAAGCTCCAGCTCAGACGCCACAACTTTTTGAGTAGGTTCTTCCAATTGGATCTCAAGCGCTGCAGCGGAAACCGCATCTGGGTTTTCTAAAAGATGATTTATGGCATGATCGATGTCATTCTTGTGCTTAATCAAGATAGCTGAAGCCGCGTGCAGAGGTAGCTCAGGGAACATGTCCTGCAACAAGGCAATACCGCTGTCGCTGGCAACATTGTTTTCAGGATTTTTTAGAAATGGAAGTCTTTTCTCAAGACCAGGCGCAATCAGTGTAAAACTTTCCGAGAGTATAATACTACACAAGAGAGGTGCTACTATCATAGACCCAGCACTGTGAATACCTAAAGTCGAGAAAAGGGAACTTATATTGGCAGCCGTCAATGATAAGATGCTCAAGACCATTACATTTCTTATAAGATCTGCATGTACGCTTCGGCCAGCGGCATACTTTGATTCCAAGGTTTCCACCCATTCAGCATTGACGAATGCTTCGGCAAATTGAAGTGCAGACAGCGAGTTCAGCAAGTTACGATCTAATGACATTCTTGGTTCAGAATCGCCAGCCCCAGTTATTTGAACAGTATGGGTCTTAGCTTGGGAAATGTGTTGACCAAGAAGAATGGCTAGAGTTCTTAGCGAATTTTCGGTTAACTTTCCCTCTTGTATTTTCTGTAGGAGATGCAGCCGAAGTGGAGGGATTTGGGATATCTTTCCAGATTTCTTGTTGTCATTAAACCTCGATTTTAAAGTACCGTTGAGAAGTCCACGAACCACCGAAGCGTTTTTTTCAATGTAAACTACGATGAAGTGCCATATACTTTCCTGGGGTAGGGCTAGCTTGACGAAGCCATAGTCACGTACAAGCTGGAAAACATAAGCTCGCAAAAGCGTCGTTTTTTTCTTAATATCTGGATTGATTGCGCCTAACGAGAATATTTTGACCAGTTCCTGACTTGTTTCATAAAGAAAGATCTTTAGAAATAGTTGCAATTGCTGCTGACTCTTAACATTTAGTTTCACTTCGCCTTCCAAAAGGACTTGGCAAAGTTCTATGTATCCTTCCAATAGATGAACCCATATCACAGGGTCCTTATCTATAAGGGAAGAACGAAGTTGGAATGGGGGATAATGAGGGATAGGAATGTACAATGGGTCATTCATTCCAAGAAGTGTCGGGTTAAGATTGAAATATGCTTTGGATCAAAATACAATATGGGGCGAGCTAGACACTGATAGTAACAACAAAAACTTAATGAGGGCAAAGGAATAAAATTTGATTGCCTATTTTTTCTTTATTTAGATTTTCTTTTAAAAGGCAAACGAAGCTTTAAACGGTTCTTATTTAAAAACTTACATTAATATTTTCAAAATTTGAATTTCAGCTGTTGAAAGCGCAAATAGTTTAGTGGTAAAATCCAACTTTCCCATGGTTGAGTCCCTGGTTCGATTCCTGGTTTGCGCAATGATTTTTTTTTTTGACTATGTCTTTTGATACTTTCATCGTTTTGCCATTGATAATGATAAATAAATTAGTGTTAAATGGTATTTCCCATCTGCACACATAACGGTTCTACGGTGGGACAATTCTAGTTGTATTCAATTGAAAGTTGAAAAAAAAAAAGAACATGCTAAAATGTAAGACTAATAGTCTCGAGTTCTGAAACAACAAGTATCGAGTCAAGCGAATTCTCAAATACTGTGTTCATGCTAATGGATTGCCCTTCGGACGGATCCACAACCACCTTTGGGAGGGGTATATCACCGGAATTTATAGGCACAAGAGAAATTTCCATCTTTGTAATAGAATTTATTTCCGCAATCAGAAATTTTTGGGTTTGATTCCCTGATATGAGCCAGTTCTCGTCCTCAAGAATTCGAACAAAGAAGAATTTGTCGAGAGATTTCTTACCCGGCGAACTTGAGGCCAAAATCTCAGATACGTTCAATTTGGCCCATTTCGAAGTCGATTTAATATCCAATTGAACTTCAATTGGCTCTCCAAGAGTGGCTGGGCCCTTTTTGTTAAAATGGAACTTGATTTCATGTAACACGTCAACAAACGGTGCTTCAACAGGAATGAATAGTTCTTGCCACTCGCCTCCGATATTCGTATCCTTGAGTTTGACCTCCGAAAGTTCTTCAAATATGTTTTGGATCTTGAGATATTCAGAAGAAGAAATATACTTCAGTGCGGTCTCATTCATGAACCTGTTGATTTCAAAGGAGTTTAAGACGAGAATGTCTTGAGTCAGTGAAAAGGTGGACCAGCATATTTCCAAGGTGGGCATAGCAACTGTCAATAAGTGGAAATACTGGAGACAATTAATAGAGCTCAACTTTTCTTTAAGTACCTCAAATACCCTATTCTCGCATTCCAGAAGCAACGACGAATAAATGATACGAAAATCAAAAGGAGCAGAAGAATCTTGATCTTTACTGTCAATCCTCTTTACTTCATAAAACATGCTTATTGACTGATCTCCAGAGACAATCATTGAGTTTCCCTCCTCAAATATGTCGTGCAGTCCTTTCACTGAGTAGGTTTTTGTTGGACAAGAAAACACACAATTCCGGATTCTTAATGGAAGGCTGGTATCAACTGCACTGATCAAAAACTTGGAATAGATCGTGTTCATTCTAAATATATCATTGACAACAATGGATATTTTGAGACTCAAATCAATTGTGTGGGAAGTTGTGAACTCAAACTCTTTATCGTTCATCATGTATATGCAATTTATGTGAAACGTTACAGATCCTCTGTCACCAGGAAACTGAAAGTTGAACCTTTCTTTAGCTTTGGGTTGCATATTTGATATCTGGTTGAGCTCAGTATTGTCATTTATGCCCAAACCTTCAGTAGATTTCGATATCCTTACTTTAACATCCTCTATCATACGAGGACCATTGAAAACAACACAATCAATTGAAGGAACGCCTAAATCGACTATAGCGGGATTTCTTAGTTGAACATGAAAATGCTCTGGATGTGGATGCAATAAATAAAGCATATTGGCAAACTTTGGCAATCGCTTTGGAACGGCATCATCTCCTGTATCCTTTGACCCAACTACAGTATCATTAATATATTTCAAAGAAGTGATCTCTTCTTTGTACAACAACCGAATGTTATCGGTAAGAGATAACTCAATTGATGAAATCAAATATTCGCCGACCCTCATGACGCAGGATTTAGCATGACAAGTCGTCAAATTTTGAGAAATAATGACATTTTCCGCACTAAATGTGATCGCATTAGCATCATTATCGGTGTTGAGTAATGTTACCACCACTTTTTGTGCCGTGATGGGTATCGGTAGATCATTAGTAAAACTAATTTGTATCAAACACTCCCCGAGCTCACTAAATTTGATTCCCGGTTCTAATTCTATGCTGAATACATCAAGGAGAGAATGCTCATAGGCTTGGTTCAAAGATGTAGACAAAGAACACATTTCCGTATATATAGATTCGCAGTCCCTTGTAGACCTTAACGTTCTATAGTCATGTCGCTCAAGTGATTGATTGGCATTGGGTACTTGTTCTCTAAGGAGCGAGAAAAGTTTAAAATATAAAGGGACAAGCTCTGAAGAGTCTTTTGTATCGAGAATTCTCGCACATTTCAAATAGGTTTCCAATACAACTCCACCCAACATGGACCAACCTCGGGAAATATGCCCTTCAAACGCAGATTCAAGAATGACTAGCGCTTTTTCGTAGCTACATTTTTTAAAATATAGCAACGCAGAATCAATACTTAAAAGATCAGCAGTTTCATTTCGGCTGCCTGCCAAAAACTCTCTGATAGCAATTGAAGTTAGACTGTCATATTTCAAATAAAATGTTTCTTCATTACTGAGAGCTTTTTTGAGAATCGGATACGATACCTTAATAATGTCATGTACATCAGATTCTAAAGAGACATCTTCGAATGATTGCATCATTTCAAGCAGCAGGTATCCCATTTCAATTCCGAATGTATTTAAAATGCGCCGCTTTATAATATTTAAGTTACCCAAACATTCGGAAAGCTCTGTAATCAAAGTTTTGGTTGGATTGGCCGTAGCCAATTCCCCTCTAAGAGTCATAATGCCATGAAGTGCACCGGAATGCAAATAAAAGTCAATTATTGCGTACAACCACTCATATATGGGTAATAAGTTGTTGTACTCCCTGAGAATTGAATTGACGAATTGAGTCAAATTAGTCAATAATTTAACCTGGCAATACACAAGGTTACCAACTGTGTCATTTTGACGATAGAAGCTCAAAAGAAGATCTGAGCTTTTCAAAAACACACCAAATCCAAGCAGAAGAAGAGGAAATTCTGTACGGTTTTCCAATTTAAGATGCTGTAGCAATTTATCAGCGTCGTAAAGGACTCCCGGTGATGAACTAGAGTAATCGAGAACAAATTTGAAGTCCGTCAGGACACTAAGTTGTGAGTATTGATGGACACGATTGAACTTAATCTGTTCTAAAAGAATATCAAGGTGTCTGTTGGCTTCTTGAAAGAACCGCATATCTGCAAACGTATCCGCAAGTTCCAAATTAGTCACCATCTCAATTTTAGAATTCGCTTCATGGTGTAAGGCAATTGTTCGAACGTTTGCAGTATACTTTTTAGAGAAGCTGAAGGCAATTAGCTCCTTGATACTGCAGAACAATTCGTGATATGCCTCTCTTTTCTTCGAATCATCATCGTATGCTTCCTTTATTCGTAGGACATTGTCAGGAACTCGTGATATGCTCTCGGAACCCAGGCCAAAGTCCTTCAATTGCTTCCCTTTATCAAAGTCCTGGCATAGCTTATCAAAGGGAGAACTTTTCACGATATTGGGGCGCTTGTCAGAGCTGTGCCTTGAAGCCACATAAATAATAGCCCATGCAATTTCATTTCCGGCCACGAAAGCTTTTAACCACGCATTGACGAGCGGCCTTGCTTGAGATCTGTAGACATCTACTGAATCTGCCTTCAAGAACATAAGCCTTAAATAAGTACGGTCGCGTGAGTAAATCGACAGTTTGGGCACATTCTGGTGGTTTTTTGGATACTCTTCCCGCCAGATCACTGGGAGCTCGTTTATGACCTTAATTGGCCTCTCGGGATCATACTTCCAATGAAGTTTCTTTATGGGAAACCGCCCAAGGAGCTCTTCCTGGACTATGGAAAAGACACCAAAAGGATCATAATAGCCGATTTCAATGGAAGTTCGACTGTGATCTTGGTCGGTACGCATTATATTAGTTGGACTTCGTGTCCACGAACACAAGTAAAAATACAGACTGCAAAGTACTAAAGAGACCTTAAAAAAAGTGCGCAAGCCCGGAATCGAACCGGGGGCCCAACGATGGCAACGTTGGATTTTACCACTAAACCACTTGCGCGCTCCGAGACGGGGAATTGAACCCCGGTCCTCCGCGCGACAAGCGGAGATTCTAGCCACTAAACTATCTCGGATGTTGTTATAGGATGTTGAATGGAAATTGTATTGAGCCGTTTAATTAAGGCATTTCAAACGCAAGACCTTGTAGCCGAGTAATGGATTCTGGCTAGAAAGTAAAAGAATGCCCTTTATTATTTTCACTCTTTGTTCACGAATTGTCAAGAAAGTTTAGGGGTTCTTACAGAACAACACATTAAATAAAATGTTTGTACAAATGGCAGGATTCAAATGTCTATTGTTGTTCTTTTTTGAGAACAAAAACTCAACTTACAAGCGTTCTCGAGTAAGATCAACAATTTCGGTTTCCCATAAGAGACTAGGAATAAGTTCCAGGTAATGAAGAAAACATGCGACTCTCTTTTACTCCATAATTTTTTTTGGAAACTTGGTCTGCAATTTAAATTCTTTGCCGTGTTTTTCTTTTTCGAAGAAATCTTGTTTTTGGTTATGTTCCCTACATTCACTTCACTTCAAAACTATTTCGCAGCCACCTACTTAGACTCATGAGTCTACAAAACATTCGGGGTTTGACTGTCTCCGCAAGACATCTATATAGAGTAGCAATCGTGGGAACCGGTCCGGCAGGTTTCTATACTGCTCACCATTTACTTCATAAGTCGAAGGAATTACCCTTATCGATTGACTTCTTTGACCGCCTTCCAACACCCTATGGATTGAGTCGTTATGGGGTCGCCCCAGATCACCCAGAGGTGAAAAATTGCGAGGAATTCATGGACAAAATCATGAAAAACAAGGATTTCGATACTCGATTCTTTGGAAATGTCACCATTGGCAAGGACATCTCGTTATCTAACCTTAGGGACCACTACCACTCAATTGTTCTAGCTTATGGGTGCACGTCCTCAGACAATAAATTGAGCATTCCTGGAGCAGATCATCCTTCAGTAATCCCAGCAAGAAAGCTAGTCAATTGGTATAATGGACATCCAGACGCCGCCGGTTGGTCTCCTCCGTTACAAGGTGTTGAGGATGTTACGATTATAGGAAACGGGAATGTAGCAATCGATGTCGCACGCATTCTACTTGCTGACCCAGTGAAACATTGGAGTCCTACAGATATCACCTCAAGAGCTGTTGATGTTTTGAAAGAGAGCACTATAAAGCGGGTAAATATTGTGGCACGCAGAGGTATTCTTGAGTCGGCGTTTACTAATAAAGAGATAAGAGAGCTTCTTAATATAGCCAAGTCGTCTGGGATACACTTCGATCCCATCCCCGATTCGCAACTTGACCCTATACGTGTTGTATCGAATTCACTCGGGCGCGTCGATAAACGGAAGTTCTCTATTTTAGAGAAGGCAACCATCGAAAGTCAAGAAGTTTCTGTTGGTCAAAAAGAATTGAGGTTGCGTTTCCAGTTGAGTCCTAAAGAGTTTGTCGCAGATCTGGGTAACTCGACTGTACTTTGTAGAACAAACTTCACGGAAAATGAATTAACTGAAGACGCTCTTACAAAAAAAGTTACCATTAAGCCTACTAAAAAAGAGGTGTCTATCGAAAATCAGCTAGTGATTTTGTCAATTGGATATCAAGGTTCAAAGTTAGAGGGCTTGGAGGATTTGAATATTAGCTATGATTCAAAGAGACACTGTCTATCTAATAACGGAGGTCGTCTTTTAAAACCGGCGTCTGACTCGGATTACTCATATTGTCATGGCTGGTATACCTCAGGCTGGATCAAGCATGGTCCGCAAGGTGTGATCGCAACTACCATGATGGAGTCGTTTGATACTGCTGAAAAGATCTTGGAAGACCTTGAAAATGGTGTCTTCAATCATCCTAAACCTAATTCGGACATATTGGATTTATTGCCTACTGACTGCGTCAGCTGGAACCAATGGGAGAAAATAGATAAACACGAGATTGCCGAAGGTGAGAGATTACATAAGACGCGAGAAAAAGAGACGACAATAGCTGATTTATTGAAAATCGCTCAGAGTTAATTCATTGTCTACGTGTGAACATGTCGTCACTGGCATAAAATAGCTCGAGTGATCTATTCTTCTGAAATTCTTGATCGTTTCCAAGTAATCAAATTTCTCATTTTCTAGATAGCTCTTGCCTCGCCTGAAAATGGTAAACGGTGTTTGCTTTACACCTTCTACACTCAAGTAGTATTCATAGCCCGCATGAGCATACTTTGAAGTAGGCGGTAAAAATGGAACAAGGTCATGGCGATGAAGCATTCTGATATAGCCGTTGTCCAATTCCTCAAAGGATTTGTGTTCCTCTATGTGCTCCATAACATTCTTCGTTTCAAAGATCTGATCCACGAAATTAGTGAATTGGCGGTTTCCAATCTTTGGACTTCCTAAAGTAACGACCAAAGCATTGTAACCTAATAGACGAAGTTCAATCCCGGTAAGGAGGGCTAAAGCAGCTCCGAGTGAGTGACCAGTAAGCTTTATTTTGTAGTCAGGATGGTCATCTACCACTTCTATAATCAAGTCGACAAGCGTTGGACCTCTGAGCTTGTCGAATGAAGCAAAGCCCCTGTGAACTCTACAATTGACACAGCACATCCCAGAAACTTCAAAATCTTCGCTTTGTATAACCTGTGGTGTATATCCAGTGTTGATGATATCTAAATTGTTGAACCAATCAGTATAAGAAGAGGTTCCCTTGAAGGCGACGTAAATGGTCTTCAGAGTAGAATCCACGGCTATGAAGCCATGACCCACTTCCAAAAAGTTGTCAAAGTTGAACATCTTCTTAATTTCTAGGTCCTTGATATAGTCTTTTTTGCAAGCGCTAGATGTGCAATTGTTAGTCTGATCACCTATTCTTCCCAAGGAGAGACCAATAGAGAGACAATATGCAACAGATGACAAGGAGGCGTACTTTCGTAACTCATAGTAGTCAGGGTCTGGGGTTAGTTCGTCTGATCCTAGCGTACTAAAATCGTTGTTGTTGGCCATGGCATGCAGCCCGATTGTCATGACGGCGAAGATCAGCCACCATAGACATGATAACATCTTGCGAAATGTGGGGTGAATATCCAAGTAAGAATGTTTGAATCTCGTTGTTTCCTCAGGTGCCAGGTTCTGCGTGCTCTATTTCGCTTTTTTATCAGGCAGAACATAGCCTTCGCCTGACATTCTCTTACTGGCTCTTATTAATAAGCCAATGGAAGCTGCTACACCATCTGATTAAACGCGTTCAAAATTTTTAATGCTATAGAGTTCGTGTAAGTTATGTACATGCTTGATCGTTATAGTTGGTCTGACTTAAACAGCTGAAGTGGCTACTTCACTTTTTATTGCCACTTTCGATCGTCTCCTCCTTGAATGGATTCTCTTTTTGTACTTTATCCAACATTGGTTTAATTTTGTGGCTTGCTAGGGCCGTGTTCACACAGGTGATGTAGTTCTCCCAAAGATCTGTGCATTCGTTATGAAGTGATTTGCCCTGCAAAAATTTCTCAGTGTACCACTTATTGAAGCAGTCATCATATTCTAATTTGTAATTCGTACACTCGGGAGCAAACGAGGTTGACATGATGTTTCCCATTTGAAGAAGTTCAGACAAGAGGTATACAGATTCATATAGGAAAGGCGAAAGTGGAGGCACTGTAGTAGAAATTTTTGGAGCCTGGAAGCAACTAATTCATGATGTCGACAGGAAAGATGAGAATAGGGCTATTTCAATTTTCCCGGAAATTAATAATTCATTGATATTAAGACTCTTACAGGTTAGCTTTTGTTACTGTTGTTATCTCTTTAGAGCTACTCTTCTGCTAAATAGTCATGATACATTGAGCTTCGCCGAGTGATTTTATAAGGAAACATTCAGATTAATTATTTGAGATCCCTAGTTCTAATGAAGATGAGATTATTTACTAACAACTGAGTCGCTTGTTCTAGAAAGCTCCTTACTTTATATGTCTGCACCAACCTTTTGCATCCAGATTTTCTCAGCTTCAACAATGGTGTTGATGTTGGCCTTCATTTTGTTCATGGTTTCAATGTATTCATCGTACTCGTCACTGTCAAATACAATACCGCCTCCGGCTTGTAGATAGGCAACTCCTTCTTTGTAGACCATTGTTCTCAAAGCAATACATGTGTCCATGGTTTTGCCGTCAAAACCCCAGTGCCCAACCGCACCAGCATAAACACCGCGCTTTTCTTTCTCTAGTTCTGCGATGAGTTCCATGGCTCTTACTTTTGGAGCACCACTAACAGTTCCGGCGGGAAAAATTGATCTAAAGGCATCAAACATAGTTTTGCCTTCTCTCAAGGTGCCACTGACTTCGGAAATCAAGTGCATGACATGAGAAAATCTCTGAATAGTCAATAATCGATCCACCAGGTTACTTTCAGGAGTGCAGACTCTGTTAACGTCATTTCGAGCTAAATCGACTAACATAATATGCTCAGCGCGGTCTTTCAAACTAGATCTCAAAATTTGGGCGTTGCTTTCATCCTCCTCACTTGTTTTACCTCTAGCGATAGTACCGGCAATGGGATGTGTAATGATCTTGTGATTCTGGTCGCACTTGACCAAAAGTTCTGGAGAAGCTCCAATGACTTGAAAGTCTATTAAGTCAATGTAGAACAAATACGGAGAGGGGTTGACAGTCCTTAAATGACGGTATATGTTGAATGGGTGCAAGGAAGTTGGTCTGGCAACCCTTTGAGAAGGAACAGCCTGGATAATATCACCTAGTTTAATATGCTTTTTCAATGTTTTCACATGGTTTTCGTAGCCTTCCTGACCAATGTTGGAGGTGAAGTTCTGATTGGTTTTGATTGGAGGTTGAAAAGGATTGATCTCATCTAACGTCTTCTTAGCCTTCAATGTCGCCTCAACCTCTTGAATTTCATCACAGGCAACCTTGTAAGCAGCAGCGGGATCAGCGTCTGGCGCGATGTGAACATTGTTAATGATTTGGAATCTTTGAAAGACATGATCGAAGACTACTATTAGATCACAGAGCATTAAAACAGCCTCTGGAACTTTCAAAACATCCTTCATTTCACGCTTCGTTTTTGGCTCGAAGTACTTTACACAGTCGTAAGAAACGTATCCAACAGCACCCCCACTCAATTTTGGTAACCCAGGAACAGAGGCTTGGTGAAATTGGCTCAATTCTTTTTCTAAAATTGTCAAAGGGTCGACATTCGTGAATTCCTTACCAAAAACTTCCTCGTTGTCGCCGGTCTTGATGACTTTTCTTGGCTTAAACCCGATGAAGGAGTATCTGTCCACAGAGTCACCATTGATAGAAGACTCGAACAAAAATGACTCAGATCTTTCTGTGTTGTTCAAGTTTGCAAGTTTCAAGTAAGCCAGATGGACTGTAAGCCCCTCAGTCTCCATATATTTATAGATGGGGTACAAGTTGGGCTTAGGGAGGGAGAGCTCATTGTCTACTATGGAAGACTTCAAATCCTCAAGGGATGGATGAATTAAAGACTATTAAAGTTAATAACTAGATTTCACAAAAGAAGAAGCTTCTATTAGAATCTATATTACATACGAACATCGACTTGTAAGGGGTCTTCCGGTGACTCAGAGATTTTGAGCTTCCTAAGTACCTCTATCCTGCAGGGTTCCACTACAGGCTACTTCAACAATAAATATCCTGAAATTGCATCAATCAGCACAATTTCCGAAGCTGTTATTTCAGTTCCAATTGTGCATTCGGTATTAGCGGGAATTAGAACCACAACTTCGGTCTGCAACGCAGTGCAGAGTGCGCTCACTGCCACATACACCGTGTGTCTCAATTCAAAGTCGGACAGAGAAGACAAATTAAAGTTGGAAACAATATCTGAGTCTTCGTGAACCCGAGTGACGACGCAGGTGAATTTACTGAAAAGAGTGGGGTTGTGCTGGAGCGCTTTGAGAAGCCAATATTTGCTGATCTTTCGCAGGAAGTAATTTGCAGCCAAGCCGGCATACTCTAAATCTGAAACATAGCTGTTCAAAACTGATGCAGACATTGGTCCATGTAAATTATATCCCAAAGCCTTTAAGTGTGAAAATTTCGCCATTTTTGCGACGAGAGTCGTATCTTGTACCGACGTACTATGGATGTATGCAAGAATTTGAAGCTGATTAAGGTATGACTCCATAGTCGCCGTAGGATCGGAGATATTGACAAATCCTTGGGGTAAACCAAGGCTGATACTCTGGCCTGTTGATCCAGCTTCAAGAAAAGTTTTGCCCAAGTGACTAAAAGCAAAAATGGATGCTGGCGGCGAGACATATCCTGATACGTCTCGCGCAAATGCTGCTTGAAAGTATGAGCGGGCCGTGAAAGCCGGGAAAAATGCGTTTTTATGCTTAATTATCACACCGTCACGACCTAGATCTTCACTTGTATCAAGAATACTTTGATTCCTGAATATTACTGGGATACTCCGGAGCTTACAAAATGAAGCGGTTAAAGCGCCCAAGACAACGTTCACCTCGGACCTAAAAAATGACGCCATATCATTATAATAATTCTCTCCTATTTCCAACATTGTGTCGATAGTATCATCTAACGGATTATATTTGGCAATCTTTTGGACTAGACTTTTGAACCCTTTTGGTCGTATGGCTGTGGCATCACTTCTGTTTCTGAGCTTGAGATGTATTTTAAGAAAAGAATGGATAAAATTAAGATTCTGATGATCTTCGTCTCCTAAATCTGAATCACTTTGGTTCGTAGCCTTAGCACGATTAAACAACTTAAAGGTATTAAGCAATGATGGGCTTGACAGTCCCAGAAGACTTGACTCGAGGGACTCAACATCTAGACTTTTGATTTGCGACTTGGAAATATCGTCAAAGGATATTGAGACCTGTTCACCTAAATCCTTCAACGGCTCGCCAGACGCAGGATTGTATTCAAGGGTAACGGTCATGCAAGATTGGTATCGAGTTGAAACATTGGTTTTCTGTTCCGCTCGATTTATGTCCCCAACTCTATAATAATCGGGCTGTTTGACTGTGTTTGCTTTCTCGAAAGCCATCAGTTTAAAAACTTCTTGAGGGAATACCAGCGAATTCTCTTCTGGAATGTAAAAAGACCAATTTACAAAGAGAGAGCTGCTTTGGGCCCATTCTTTAAATGCATTTGAAGATGGAGAAATCTTTGTCGTCGGGTCTAGAACATGTATATTAATGAGATACCGTCTAGTGTTAGATTTCTCAATAGAAACGGCCAAACTTCCTTGAGTTCCTGGAATTATGTAAACCACATGATCGCTGAAATACTGTCTCTTTCTCAAGTGATGAAATTTGTCGTTGTAGCTGTAACTTTCTGATCTGCTTGCAAGGTGAATGGAACTAGGCTTTAGGTCTCTGACTGACGAAGCAGCCAACAACTTTGTGTCTAATTCTCCTAAAATATTTGATGAGAGTATAGGATCTGTAAGAAGATTTTGAGGGTTTTCGTATAAACCCAATGCAATTAAAAAGTCGTATAAGCTCTCTTGAGTTATTTGTGCGTCTACGAATGAAGCGCATCTGGATAGCTTTTTCAAAAGCTGCAGGTGGGGATAAATGACACCGTACTTTATCATTTGAAGTAACGGCAAGAATTCCTTTCCTTTCCATATAGTGAAAAGGATTACTAAGTCGTCGTAGCTTGGGTTTGTAGCTTTGATCTCAGCAATAAGGTCGTCGAATCTTTTTAGTTTGGAGTCATCGAAGACCATAAATCTCTCGGCGTAAGACATGACTGATATTGGTGTGGAAAAATACAATGTTGTGAATGGAAGTTGATTGGAGCACATTGATGATACTAAGTTTGTGCATCTTTCCAGGGGTATACAACCTGGAACTATCCAATGTTTGAAATCTGCGCATAGATGAGTATGAATAGCCATTAGAAATGCACATTGATGCAAGTAGCTGGAATGCTCAACCTTCTGGATGATTTCTATAATATTTACAAGTTTGAGAAGTGTCACCGAACAAGGGCCATTCTTGCTAGCAACATGAGAGTATACCTGTGGCATTAATGCCTCTAAAAGAGGCTGAAATTCCCTTGCAGATGCGAGAAAGTAGTGCACGAGTTGAACCAATTTGACTCTTGGTTCAAATATCTCATTGAATCGGTTGCGAAGTATATCTAGAGAGTCGATCCAATCGGCATCAAATACTTGGTTCGCTATAAATGTTATGTCTTGTGGAAACACTCGCGATAATTCATTGTTCATTGCAAGCACGACCATGCGGTTATGAAAGTGGTGGAATTGAGAGGCCGGGGTTCGAATGACGACTCCTAATCGGACTTCAGAGTTGCCCGTAATAAATTCGACTATGGATCCGACTCGAATCAAATTGGAGGTGTTGTTGTGGCAGACCAGCTCCCACGACTTCTCTGGATCAAAGGTTCTATTCATGGCCAACTTTTCAATGCTAGGATCGGTGATCTCCACTTCAGGATAAAATTTGTTCGGATCAAGAAATGTTGTAAGTGGATACAGCTGCTTGGTTTTATGTGCATTTTTGGATCCTCTCTCTGGCGAGATATCTGGAGTGATTCTGATGTCTTTTGTGGAGTTGTTCAGAACAAAGAAGTGAGTCTTAATGGACTTTGGCAGTTTTTGTAGCTGCGACACACTACTTCCAAAACGTCGGAGCTGTCTCGTACATCGTAGAGGCGCTCGCATTTTTGTGAAATTCAGGTTGGCGTAAGGTTTGGGGTTGGTAAGATATAGCTCTTGTAGCGATGGGATTGGAATTATTCGCAGCCAGTCTCCATACTCAATTTAAGATTTAATCTCCAGGTACGAGATTTATGCAGATTTTAATTGTACACGCTTCTTATTTTGAATTTATTGATGGTTTTGGTAACGTAACGTTATTAAAGTAAATGTGTGCTTAAATTTTCTCTTTGAAAGTGAATACTCTTGCACTAGCGCACACGATGATAAACAGCCACCATTAAGGAGATGTAATTATGCCATTTAAATTTACATCGAATATAAAAACAGAAGGAAAAACGGTCTTTGTTATCTGACACAGGCCAAAAATCTATAGAATTTATTCCCTGAAAGAAAGCATCTCCTATACTTTTGAGAGGCAAATGATTCTCACTTAAAGAAATTAGCTCCATCTTTGAACAATCACTGCATTTTTTAAGTTCGCACTTTCTACAGTCTCAGCTTCACTCTTCTCAATCGCTTTCACGGGAAAAGCATGAGAAAGGATGAAGCTTCTAGAAGTATCTTGATTGTAAGGATGACTGCGAACAAAGTCATAGACGGACGCTATAGAGTCCGAGCCATTGAAACGATGGGCTAATCGTTTTCCGCTAGCAAAGCGAATCTGAACGGCTGTATCTCCAGTTGGTTCCGGTTTTGAGGCTTCGACATTTCTTGGGGTTGCATCTGAAACAGGTGCGGGCGAAAGCAGGGATTCACCAGGAACTGGAGAGCCTAATCTTTGGCCCTGCCCATGGAATCCGCCTTGGCTAGCTTTTGGTGGAACGTAGTCCTCGTCAACCCTTCTGATGACGTTCACGTCTACATCCTGACCGAATTCAACGCCCAACAAAGAAACAGGTACTCTTCCTTGCTTCAATTCACTCAAGAGTTGGAAGTTTTCACGGTCATCGTATCTACGGAATGGCCCGTCGCCTACTGTAAAGCCTTCACGCCAAAACGTGATTTGACGAGTGACTTTTGCAGGTCTGGAGACGTTTGCACTGGTGTCAGGAATGACCTCCAGCGAGTGTTCCAGGTCGCCCAAACGGAAACCAGTGCCAGTAAAAGAAGGTTGAGATTCGGGATCGACAGCATTGGCTGATGGCCGGTCGTCGGCTTCAGTCAATTGGTCCTTGGCCCGCTGGATGATATGATCTACCAAGCCCCCAGCACGCTTCTTTCTGTCGTTTTTGTCTGGATTTTCTACCTGCAATGCCGACTTCTCGCCTCCTGTAAAGAAGTTCTGTGCTGTCTTTTGTTCGTCGTCTGACTCCAGCAAGTCTCTTAGCGTGCGGATGCCGCCACTGGGCGCCAGCCGAGATGTGTTGGCAGTTGAGCGTGTGGTTTTGTTCTCCAGGTCAAATTCGTCTGCGGCTTCGCCACCCTCGCCATGCGTTCTGTAGTACTCTTCAATTGCAGCATGTATGTTATACTCGTTCTTGGCTAGGAACTGTTCTGCCAAATACCGGGGACTGCTGGTGATAGCAATAAAGGAATCGATTAATTGAGAAGGATCTGACATGGCTGAGAAATTTTGAATAGTGAGGTTTAGATGGAAGTGAGTTTTAGATGAAACACGAGGGGAATTCTGAATGAGGAACAGTGTGGAGTTGGCAGCTCTCAACTGTTATAGGCATGAACCAGATCAAAACGTAGGGACATAATTAAAACAAGGCTAAACAGATGTTTGTATATGTTTGATTGCTAAATTTTTTCAAAATTAATTCTATAAGTCAAATTTAGGAAGACACCAGAAAAGGAAGGTTTCTTTAACAGTTGCGATTATTTGTCTTGTGCATCATCTCAGTTGGATAACTCCAGGAATGCTTTCAAACGTGAAATAATCTCAAAAAAAATTCATTTAAAATAATTGGAATTGTTTCAGCTTTTATAAGTGAATAGATTAAATTTCATGCGTCATCCAAACTTAACTCCGTTGCAATTCTACAATATGAAATATAAAAATACTTTATTTATATATACCGATGTTGAAATCCCAAATAACCCCAAAAAATTGAATAAAAAAACACGTAAAAGATAAGTCATAATCTTCATCTCATTTAAATGAGATCACATTATTGGTTGAACAAATGTGATCAGGATACAAGCAAGTAGACAAGAATTGAATAACTGCCGTCGATATCCCGCAACTGAATCTTGCAGAAATGGGGCTAGCATTTGGAGACGTGCGATTGTGTCCGCAAATTTTAGTACTTGGCTCTGAACTCCTTGGCAGCCTCCACCATGTTGGTCAAGGATGCCTTGGTCTCTTCCCAACCTCTGGTCTTCAAACCACAGTCTGGGTTGACCCAGAACTTGTCAGCTGGGTAGACCTTCAAGATCTCCTCAATTCTGGTCACGAACTCCTCCTTGGATGGAATTCTTGGAGAGTGGATGTCAAACAATCCCAAACCAATGTGGTTAGGGTACTCAGAGAACTCTCTGATGTAGTTAGCGTCATCCTTTTTGGAGAACTCAATAGAAACGACATCAGCGTCCAAAGCCTTGATGTGGTTAGGGTCCAAGTCAGAGTAACAGAAGTGAGAGTGGATCTGGGTAGAGTTCTCGACACCAGAAGTGGCAACTCTGAAAGATTGAGCGGCCCAGTTCAAGTAGTCGGATCTCTCTTGGCCAGATCTCAATGGCAAACCCTCTCTGATAGCTGGCTCGTCGACCTGGATGACAGTGATACCAGCAGCCTCCAAGTCCTGAACCTCATCTCTCAAAGCCAAACCCAATTGCAAGGATTGGACCTTTTGAGAAACATCGTCTCTTGGGAAAGACCATCTGAGACAGGTGACTGGACCAGTCAACATACCTTTAACAGGCAACTTGGTCAAGGATTGAGCATAGACAGACTCCTTGACGGACATGGCCTTTGGTCTGGAAACGTCACCAACAATGATAGGTGGACGGACGTATCTGGAACCGTAGGATTGAACCCAACCGTTGGTGGTGAAGGCGTAACCTTGCAATTGCTCACCGAAGTATTGAACCATATCGTTTCTCTCTGGCTCACCGTGGACCAAGACATCCAAACCAATTTCCTCTTGGAATCTGATGACAGTCTCAATCTCCTTGTTAATGAACTGCTCGTACTCCTCGGCGGTGATGGTACCCTTCGTGAACTTGTTTCTGTTGATTCTGATGTCCTTGGTTTGAGGGAAAGAACCGATGGTGGTGGTAGGGAAGAGAGGCAAGTTGTACTTCTCCTTTTGAGCAGCCAATCTCTCTGGGAATGGAGAGGATCTGGTGGACAAGGACTCGTTGATAGTAGCCATTCTCTTTTGGACCTCTGGGTTGGTGGTGATGGAAGACTCTTGTCTGGCCTTGATAGACTTAGCATTAGCAGCGTAAGCGTCAGCAACATCCTCACCAGAAACCTCTTTGGCAATGGTGACAATGGCGTCCAACTTCTGGGTGGCGAATTGGAACCAGTCAGCAATAACTGGGTCCAACTTGCTCTCGTTAGCCAAGTCTACAGGAGTATGCAACAAAGAAGAGGAGGTGGCAACAACGACTCTGTCCTTGCCCAACTTCTCGATGGCCTTGTTGACGAAAGCGGAAGCCTTGGCGTAGTCGGTCTTCCAAATGTTTCTACCGTCAACAATACCAACAGACAAGGTCTGATTGTCAGAGACAGCGGCGACAACCTCGTCGAATTGAGCTGGGGCTCTGACGAAGTCAAAGTGGAGGCCAGAAACTGGCAAGCCCTTGATGGCAGCCAAGTTTGGTCTGACATCACCGAAGTAGGTGGTCAAGACAATCTCTGGCAAACCCTCACCGGTCAATTGCTGGAAGGCACCCTTGTACAAGTTTTGGACGTTCTCTGGCAAGTCCAAGACGAGGATTGGCTCGTCAATTTGGACGGTCTTAGCACCAGCAGCGTACAACTCAGCAAGCAAGGACTTGTAGACTGGCAAAAACTTGTCCAACAAGGAGATAGGGTCCAAGTCCAAAGAGTCCTTGTCGGCCTTACCCAAGTACAAGTAAGAGATAGGACCAACGAGGACAGGTCTGGTCTCAATGCCCAACTCCTTAGCCTCCAAGTACTCAACAACTGGCTTCAAGCCGGCAGCGGTGTTCAACTTGAACTCCGTGGAGTGAGAGAAGGTTGGTCTGACGTAGTGGTAGTTAGAGTCGAACCACTTAACCATCTCCAAGGCGGTGACATCAACGGCAGCCTCGGTCTCGGTAGCCTTTCTTTGCAAACCTCTACCCATGGCGAACAAAACGTCAATAGGAGCCAAGTCGAACTTGGTGTATCTGTCTGGGATGACATTGAAGAGAAGAGACAAGTCCAAAACTTGGTCGTAGAACGAGAAATCGTTGGAGGCAATGATGTCGACACCAGCAGCCTTCTGCAAGTTCCAGTTGTGGGCTCTGATCTCCTTACCCTTGGCCAACAACTCTTCGACAGAAGCCTTCTTGGACCAGTAGGCCTCGGTGATTTTCTTCAACTCTCTCTGAGCGCCGATACGGGGGAAACCCAATACGGATGATTGAACCATTGTGTGTTTTGGTTTTTGTGGTGAGGGGGGAATAAAAAGACTAGTCCTTTAATGAATTTTTTTTTCACCAGATCCGACGATCCTTATATACGCGAGAGCGGTGCACGGGTGATGCTGCAAGGAGTGTATCATGGCTACCATATTGAACAGATGTTAGGTTACTATGCAGGTCCGTTATACTCAGTTGGTCTGAGTTAGTATTATCGCACAGTTCGTATAGGAATTGATATATTGGCAGCGATTTAAGGTGTTGCTCCAAAAACGCCATTGTGCTGTTATTGGAGATGTTTAAGAGATTAGAATGGTCAATTACTCCTGCAGAGTAGGTTTTTTCGGTTTTTCAAGTATAAAAAATTCATCTTTGGCTGATTTCGTGATATACTCCTTTGACACTCGTGGGTCTGCTCCTGCAAATAAGCAACAACACATACACAAAAACGAGCTGGCACGTGCAGTGACTCCGTCACCGAACCAATCGCTTAATCTCATCGTGAAAAATTGTTGAGGCCGTTTTCGCCCCGAAAAGAGATTAAACTTGGATTTTTCACATGCTGGTATCTCGCGCCCATGCATATTGTGGCTAAACTGCTGAATTCCTGAGGGAACTATTGGCCACATTCTAATACTGAATATCGACATTGTTCACATTTGGGTATATATTAGATAATTGAACCTACCTGGAAAAAGTACTCGCAGGAAAAAGTAGATTGTATTCTTTAATTAATTACGCATCGTCAAACAATTTATCGTTTTTTTTTCTTTGACTTTTTATTTTATGGGTGTGGCACGATGAATTTGTAAATTGTTGACATTCTCCTAGACTATCAAAAACCATGCGAAGCACTCATTCATAGGTCTTTGGCATTTGGGCGCTAGCCTTCTCTTCTTATCTCGTTTTCTTAATCAACTAGTTTCTCAACTCTAGTACAGAAGTATCATCTATCATACAGACTACACGGCGGATTTCAATGTCATTGTCAATTAAAATACACTAAGCTTCTTTAGGTACTTCGTCAACATACATAACTCACTATAAACAACAGAACTATAGGCCACGCGTCAGCGCCTTGTTTCAGGTCTTTTACAGTCCACTTTGAGACAGCAGCGCCACATGGACTTAAAACTTAAGGTCTGTAAGACCCGTCATTACAATAGAATCGTACAAAAGTGTCTCATTTTTAATCGGCAGACGCATTAGCTGCCTTTCTTGCTTCAACGATCTCTGCGAGCGCCTCGTTGGAGTGCAAGAGTCCATACCGTCTAAACTGCTTGATAGCCTCGTTCATTTTAGCGGTATCGAAGTCGGCGACATGCTGCTCGAAAAATTCTCCCTGTTTGATTAAAAGCTTGTAGCTCATTGGAAGCTTGCCATCCACAACCTCTGCATCTTCGTTCTTACCCACAGGAGTGTTAAAGCCCTCACCATCTCCTAACTGACAACCCAAGTTCTTGAGCTTGTTGAACAAGCCGGCTTGGTGAGCAGGAACCATTCCACCGTACTCCTTGATTTTGTAGTCCCTGTACTCCTCTTTGTACTCGTCAATGGTAGCACGCTTGGAGCCTGTCCATCCCAACTCAATTAGAACCTCCTTGGTGACCTCTGGAAGCTTACCAATACGAATGAGTCTAGTAGGGTTGAACACTCCACCGTAAATAATGAAGAATAGAGCACCGAGCTTGACGATGTGGAACACAAAGAACAAACACTGCCCTGTAACACCGACAGGAGCCTGGATATCCTCAATCAACGCCTGGGCAGCTTGACCGTACCCAAATTTTTCGGCGAGATTGGCCAAAACACGAGTCATTTGGTTAGTCAAGCAGATACCGGGCGTTGGTGAAATGAAGTCAGGCAAGTCCGTGTAGAGCCATACGCCAAGCAACAAGATGAACGAATAGAACATGAAGTAGTTAAATTCCCAAACAGGCAAGATCAACTGGCCCGGCCAACATTCCTTGGCTACAAGAGCGTCTAGCGTCACCTTTTTGCGGTACTCCTTCTTGTTGGTGTCGTATGAGAATAGCAACGAGCCGTCCTCGGTCAAGAAACCTGGAGCAGTAGATACAACGAATCCCTTTGGGACAGAGTCATAGAAAACGCTGGGTCTCAATGAGATGGGCAACGTCTTGAACACCTTGAGTAAGTCTCTGAAGGTAGTGGAGGACGTAATTTGCAAGCAATAGTCCTTTTCAATGTCATCGTTGAAACGGACATATACCTCCAACGAGGATGATGTGAGCTCAGCATCCGCCTTCTCTGCCATTTTTAGTGGAGTTTAGATGATTTTTAGAGAAGATAGGTTGAACAAAAGTTGATCCCCAGACTGGACTTGGAAATATTTGTAGGCGCAGGACGTGGTTTGGCCCGAGAGTGCAGAAAGTGGGGAGTGGGGCAGAGTACACCAGAGGAGGAGGTATTACTAGGGCGCACTCATGAACGCACTTAATAAGCAGATCGATGCAAACAAACGCTCGGTTTCAATAGTTAATGCAGAAGTAAAGTTTTTGAAAACAAGATATCAACTTTTGGCGCTAGATTTTTTTTTGATCTCTGGTTTTGCCGTCTTTGATCCAGTGGCGAATGGTTATGTAAGGACTGAACGGCTGGGCGCTTGGGCGGACAGCAGCAAATGATGTTCGGAATATCGAAGAAATAAGACAAGACACAGATGCAGAACTCGATTTTGCCAATAGTTCCAGTGTAGCAGGAAAAAGCGAAATCATTTATCCCGCTGATTTTCTGCGGGTTTATTCGATTAGGTGCGTTCGACTTTTTTAATGCACTTACGCTGGGTTGCATTGGCAGGAAACCTATGACGCTCTCACAATCGGCCACTTTGTAGATCTGATGAATCGCAGTATTAAATTATGAATTTTTTTAAGCAAGTTTCATGTTAAACACATATTTCTGCAATTCAGCGACTTTCATTTCTGGCGTCTTTTGAAGAAGGAAATTGGCAAAAGGAGGAATCAAAGTTAAATGGAAACAGGGCCATGATTTAGATGTTTGGTGACGAATTGTTAGACTGCACGTTTCCCGTCAAACTCTGTGTAACAAAGGTGGCCCATTTACAACCGCATCTGACGACACAATAGGTAAACGAGATAAATTGTGTCTTTTGTGTTAAAAGCAAAGATATGCAACAAGATTTTCAATCCATTTCATTCGATCTGGATCTGCCTGACATACCCGTTCATTTCGACAGTCCATAAACCCCATATAGATCTGCACATAGACACCCACTTCACCTCCACAAATCAAGATATCTCCGACACCAAGATCACACCTAATCCCAGTCACTTCAAAACCAGCTCCCGTCATACTCTTGCATGCAAGAAGAAACAATACGACCTGTCGTTGGCCACGCATCCCTTCACGGGTGTGATTCCGATAAGGCGCTCCCCTCAACGCCCGTTTCCCACAAACACTCTGGCCACCAGGTGAAAGTTATTGACAAACACTCCCTAGAGTATGTCATAAGGTCCGGAATCGCGGGCGGAATTTCGGGAAGTGCCGCAAAAACACTCATCGCACCTTTAGATCGTATCAAGATTCTCTTTCAGACCTCCAACCCTGAGTTCCTCAAGTATCGTGGTTCCTTCTTCGGCCTTTTCAAAGCCGGCAACAAGATCCTTCACAACGATGGCTTCCTAGGACTTTTTCAAGGTCACTCAGTTACGTTATTGCGTATTTTTCCCTACGCAGCTATCAAATTCGTCGCATATGAACAGATACGAAGCATCCTCATTCCTAATGACCATTATGAAACAGCAGTTCTTCGCTTTATGGCTGGCTCTCTTTCAGGACTAGCTAGTGTATTTCTTACATACCCTTTGGATCTTATCAGGGTTCGCATGGCTTTTCAATTCCACAAATGCGCCGATCCCTCTCATCATGGAGTTTTGTCATACCAACACGTGAGACTATGGTCCGTAATAAAACAGGTTTACGGAGAACACCCACCAATGAAAGAGCTGGACCCTCGTTGGCTAAAGTTTATGAGAGAGAAAACTCCAAAGTCATTAATACCACTATCAAATTTTTATAGAGGGTTCGGCCCGACTGTGTTGGGCATGATCCCTTACGCTGGAGTCTCTTTTTATGTTCACGACTTACTTCACGATATCTCCCGCTCAAAATACCTTGCTAAATACTTGGTTTCTCTGTCGTCCCCATACCCCAACAGCACCAAAGTTGTTAAAGTGAAGAAAAGTACCGAACATGTCAGCAGCCGTGACTCACGAAAACCATTGAAAGCACATGCACAATTGGTTGCTGGTGGATTGGCTGGAATGTGCTCTCAAACAGCGGCATATCCATTTGAGGTCATACGAAGAAGAATGCAAGTTGGAGGAGTGGTCGATTCCGGTCGCTTCTTGTCCTTCCGTAATACTGCAAAGTTGATCTTTGCTGAAAGCGGTATAAGGGGGTTCTTTGTTGGGCTTCTGATCGGGTATCTCAAAGTTGTTCCGATGGTTGCGTGCTCATTTTATGTTTACGAGCATGGAAAGTTGTTACTTGGAATTTAGCTACTATATTTATTTACACGTTACATAGCATTATGATTAAGTGATGATCTCTGGAAAGTCTTGTAACGACCTTTCAAGAGTGTGGTCTATTACCAAATTCAACTACCGTCTTCTTAGAAGAACCAAAACCACTTATGCTTCTTTGTGGCGCTTACCCCCAAAGTTGGAGCGACCTTGTTACCAATCTGGAATCCCCATCCACGTAAGAGTTTGACAATGGAAGGAGTAATTGCTGCAGTTAAAGGCACGCGGACGAAGATGAACACAGACTTGTGAATACCATAGGCGATGGCAAGCTCTGTCCACGAAAACCAGGGGAAAATCTCGTCCTTTTTCGAAGTTTGAGGAATGGCATCCTGTATGTTTTCTTCTTCGATCTTTTTTATTTCTTGAATCCTCTGGAGCTCCTCGTCGCTTTTCCCGAAACCAAAGTATTGCTTGACCTTATTCTCGTAGATCTCGATCTGTTCTCTACCAGCAGAATGCACAATCCAATAACAGATGGGCAAATCGAGCGCACTCAAAAATAAATATATTCCTAGGGCAGAATAACCGTACTCTTTCACTAGTGCCCTCATTCCTTTACTTTTCGGTGGCGGAGTTGTAATTGTCGTTTGAAATCGAACCATTCTTGGAAAAATTCGACCACTGAATGCCTGGGGCTTGACCATTAGCGTCAGCGGATTGAACTGGCCAAGACGACTCCATAACGGTTTAAAACGATGATACATTGGTAGTTAAAAGATACGGGAGTGTACCTTGAGTTCATAAATAGTAGGAGAATAAACGATTTCATATCATTCAAAAATTGCTTTTAAAAAAAGGCTATACAAAACCTTTCTTAGGGAAAATGAAAAAAAAAAAAAAGATATTCATGCAATTCAATTAATTATTACTAAACATGGCCAGTATACTGTAAGTTCATATATTACAAGCGCCGCTAAAAATCAACATTACTACATTATAGCCATTAGATATATTCATTTTATCACAAGCCGAGAACATAAAGCCTCCAATTTTATTTCAAATGGACAAGCTTCCATATTTCTTGTGACTTGACTCCTATAATACATGTTTCCCAACTTAAAGATACTCGGTGGCTTGGGATAAAAGCATCCAAACGTCAGTTTTTTTTTAATTTTTGACTTGATCAAATTGGATGAGCATGAAAGTCGGAAGTGCCTGTGTCTCATTGTGGCTTCAAAAAACTCATCTAAACATGGAATAGTATTTTTCTTGAGAAAATCTCATCTCAACTCTTGCAATCACCTCTTCGCTGTAAACATCTTCTAAAGCAGACTTATTCTTTAATACCTTCTCCTCGTGATTGCGTTGTTCATCCTTTGTCATAACGACGATATTTTGGAAGGAGAGCTCCTCATCTGGATTCCAACGAGAAAGAGTCAATCTAGTCGAATAATTAGATATGACAGATTTACCGCGGAAGACCTCCTCTACTATGTATGGAACGTCCTTCATGGCCACTGGGGTTCTTTGATCGAGATGGCCAATACGGACCTGCTGTCCAGCCAAACTCTGCAAGATACCATCGTAAAATTTGATTCTATTTTTGCCTTCAACATATTCGGTAGGATATCCTGCAACTGTAGTAATAATATGGGTGGCGAGTGCAAGTCCAAACATCCCGGGCATTGTTCCCAATACAGGTAATATTCTTACCCGAAAATTTTTCAAAGTGGCAAGTTGGTCAACATCTCCTTTTTCGACTTCAACCGCGTCAAGCGGCAAAAGCTTTGCCTTCCTTGGGTCAGGCTTTTCAGCACTGAATACAACAGGGATGTTTTCGACTATTCCTCTTTTGGTCAAGCGGATTCTAACAGAGCGAGCTAAAGGATCTTCTTCAGTTTTCAGAATGTCTGCAATGTTTATACGAGTAGGATCGGACTTGCAAGCAGCACCTCCAGAAGAAATGACAGGCACACCGTTCTCATGACAGAACTCCAAAAGGTCTACTTTTGTATCTATGTTGTCAATGCAATCAACCACTAACGTTGGTTTGAAATCATCCCCGAAGATTAAGTCTTTTCCACTCAGAAGGTTCCAAAGCTGGTTTTTGGTCTGAATATCTACCCAAGGAGCGATCTGAAGCATGTGAGAGCGCAAGCATTCCACTTTTGGTCTACCAACGTCACTCAAATTTGCAACAGCGTGTCGGTTGAGCGAGCTGAGAGAAACTTGATCAAAATCAATGATACGGATAGCTCCGACTCCAGAACGTACCAACATTGTTATCACCCAAGAGCCAACACCGCCGCATCCAACCACCACAATTCGTTGCGAACGGACTTTGTCCATACCTTCTTCTGAGAGGAATGCATAGTTTCTTGCAAGTTGTTCCCGGATAAGTTCTTCGGAATGGTCCTTTCGGCGAGGCTCCGCCGTTTCAAAATCGTCCGCCAGAACCAAATGTTCCTTGTACCGTTGGAAAGCTGTGACGGATATAAGAGCTACAGCCGCACCCAATGCTGCCCACTTTATTGGAGAAGACATTGTGCTAAGAGTTTAAGTCAGATCGATGTAACGATCGCGATGCTCATCTCATCTCGTGCAGTGATGTAGAGACGATAAAGCATGTCACGTATTCCCTAAATTTATACAATAAATTTTCAAAATTCGGAATATTAAATTCGAATGGGGAATCTTTTTTTTCAAAACCGAAAACATGACTTAGAATGGCTGGTGTTTTCAAGTTTCAACTACTAGATTATGGTCAATAAAGAAAGTTGACGTGTCAATAATAAAAGAAAGGAGTAGAATTGATTGAAATTAATTAATAAAAGATAGCTCGATTAATTTCTATTAGGCTGATTAAGTTTAAGGCGAATGCTCTGTAGTGAAAACTAAAGCGGCTTAAGACAATACATCCTAACAGGATATAATTCCTTAGGCATTCCCTTTTGAATGTCACTGGCAATGAGTTTGTAGCCGGCCTTTTCGAACAATCCTCTGAACTTGGCGTCGGTTCTAGTAACACTCAGGTCAGCGGAATCGAAAATATCCAGAACGGGGGCGATATTTTCCTTTACAATAAGCGTTCCATTTGGAGCAAGCGCTTCTTTGCATCTGACCCAGAATGCAACTAATTCCTCATCTGGCAATTGTCCCACACACCATTGGCACCAAACTAGCCAGTATTTGCCAACCTTAGCAGGATCACAGACCCACTGTTGCATCCCAATGGAATAAATGTCGCCTAATTTTCCAGCAGATGCAACTTGCTTTAATTCATTCTCCATTTGGGCAACAAAGGGAGCCACAGGCTCTAATAAATCGCATCTATCACTAATTTTCCACAAAAAGTCTCTTGTAATACGGCCGATTCCGGCACCCATGTCAATAGTAAGTTTCTCGCCAGCTGGAAATTCCATTCTGGCTTGAAGCTTCCTTATAAAAGTTGCTGATCCCATGATATCAGCCTTAGGGACAGGGGTTTGTTCACCAAAGCCTCCCAAGACTCCATTAACTGAGGCAGGAACAGACAGCCAATATGAGATGGCATCGTCATAGTTGATCAATACGTTTGGGTCTTCATCTTCTAGAAACTCGATATCGGCAGATTTAGCAGGCATTTCTGTATGAGATCTGGTGATGAGATACTAGCGAGCACCTATCGGATTAACAAACTTGAAAATTGTATAAAGGCAAACCACTACGAACAATTTAGGTAAGCACCACGGAAAACGACACTAAATCACCGTTATTTTTTTTTAAAATCAATTCTTTACTGAATTTTCGATGTATTGTTAAGAGGTAAATGTTGATACACGATGATTCCGACATTGAGTGACGTAATGAGTGAGAACTCTTATTAAAAAGAGGAAACCCAAAATAAAAAATACAAAAAAATGAATACAGGAAAGTTAAAAAAATCAATTTAGTTCATTTATGGCCGTGACAATTGGTTGAATTTTACTCCCTATTTTCTGTGGTTACCATCCATCAACAAGACGCGCATATACTCCACATCGAAGACTCCACCGCAAAAGAAGACTATTTGATTCTACACTGAGTGCTCCGAATCACTATTCAAAAGGCTTGATATCTATCAGCTAAGATTGCTTTCTACTATGGGCTATTATGATATAGACGACATTCTATCTGATGGAGAAAGAATACCATGTAAATTCAACCTCACTGTGCCCGGGCTCGGGTATTTAGAAGGAAACGTCGGGAAACTGATCGAAAACGGAACAAAATTGGACCTTCCGATGTGGCTTGCTGAGGTATTGGCAGTTTGTTCTACTCTGGAAAATACCCAGGACACTTTCATAGAGCTATTGGAGCCGGACTTCGTAGCACCTAAAGTGATGAACGCCATTCGTGCGGACCCCAAGGCTGTGGACCTACATAGCATCATGGCAAACTTCTATAAGCTTTGCGAGAAATGGGCTGCGATGTTTAACGAGAAACAACTAATAGAGACTGTGATGGTCATGCTTAAAGAACGAGCAATGGAGATAGACAACTATGCATCTAACGCGACGAAACACGTAAGCTCGTCTTTTCTTCTTTCTCTCGATGAGTTTGAGAAAGATCTCTATAGGATGACTTATGAAAGCAAAAAGCAGATGAGAATATGGAACAATGAGTAGTCAATATTGAGCATTGAGTGCCTTGAGCTACAATTAGTTTGATGAAGATGATATAATTTCATAATAAGTAATCTTTATCTCATTATCTATTGCAATGTACATTGACTCATGGTCGTGTTTTCTAGAATAGGTCGTCGTCATCATCGGATACATCCTCAGTAGGCTCGACGAATTCCGCCGATTTAGGTCCTTTTCTCCGCTTGCTAGAGGCCTCGTCTCCCTCAAGGTTCTCCCCATTAGCACCCTCATCTTCGTCATCTTCGATAGCTCTTCTCTTCCTCTTGGTACTTTTCTTCTTAGCTGCTTTCTTTGGCTTAGGTTCATCTTCTCCATCTGAACCAAACTCGGCCTCTGGTTCAGACTCTTGCGCAGAAGGTTCCTCGTCATCGCTGTCGTTGATAATGTCTTTCTTTTTACCCTTGCCTTTGCCTTTACCCTTCCTTTTACCGCCAAGCTTCACCTGCTTGGACTTCTCTTCGGCATCAGGGATCTCATCTTCTGAGTCATTGACGTTCATGTTCGCCCGAGACTCCTCGGCCCATTGAGTAGCCTGCTCCTGTAATTTAGCTCTTTCCAAAGCCATTTGCTCTTCTCTTGCCTTCAGCTCAGCCAAAGCAAGCTCTTGCTCCTTAAGTTTCTTTGCCTCTGCTTCCTCTCTGAGCCTCTTTGCTTCCTCAAGTCTTCCTTCAAGTTGCATAATGCTTTCCTTTGTTTCTTCTAAACAAGCGTTCAATCTATTGAGAAGCGTTGACACACCCAAATCTGCTCTTGCTTTGAGTTCACTCTTAGGGTAAGGAGCATGATTCTCATCTTCTGAAGCTAACTCATTTAAGATCTTAATGGCTTGATTCAAATTGGTAATAGCTTCATTGATGTCATCTATGCTCCGTTCCTCAACTGGTAACTTAGTGATGAAGTCTGCAATTTGGAACAGGACAAATGAGACATTGAACTTGTAAGAACTCTTGACACCAGAAGCCTTCGCCAATGCCTCCTCAGAGTATTGAAGAGCCTTTTTCAAGAAGGGTAGACTCTTCTCTGCAATACCTCGAAGATATAGAGCTCGTCCAAGGAATCCAATAATTTTGAAATCTTGATTATCAGTGAAGCGCATTAAGGCTATTTCGTAACTTTCGATTGCCTTTGAATATTGTTTCAAGTCAGTGAGTACATGTCCCAAGTTCAAGAAAACAGAAATATCGTTCAACGAGTCTCTGATCTTCCTTAAAATATCTAATCCTTTCGCTTGCTCTTTGTTCTCAATGTACACAATGCCAAGGCCTTGGGCAGCAAAAACATTTTTGGGGTCAATAGACAATACCTTTGTGTACAATTCTATAGCACGGACAAAATATTTTCTTCTTTTCTCGTCATCCTTAGCTCCTTTAAGATCCTTGGCCATGACACAATAAATATTAGCCAAAGAAATCAAAGCATACGAATCATGGGAGTCATGGTTGACAAGAGTTTCCTTTTGATGTGTACTATCCGCATCTGATTTCAAGCCAATCTTCTTTCCAAAGGTCTTGATGTACCAACCATAAAAGGACCGTATTTCCATATCTGAGGCGTTTGCGTCCAAGAGACTCTTTAATTCATCAGCAATATCACTTTTAGAGGACGTGTTCGTAGACACCGCATCGAGAAACAAGAGTCTGAGCTTAGCAGATACATAACTTGAGCACTCTTGAAGAACCTCCTCGTACATTTCAATCGCTCTTTCAATGGATGAGAATTCTGTGGATCTTGCAAGGTTGAAACGGAGAGTGACACTCAAGTCACTCTTCAATTCTGATGGAATTTCGTTACTCTCAGTGCAAGCAATAGCCAAATTGAAGTATTTCATCGCTTCTTCGACGTTGTTCTTAGAGAAATTGAAAACACCAACGTTGTTGTACACTTCCAATGGAACAGACTGTCTAATTTGTTCTCTCGATTCTATAGCTTTGTGGAGATAAGTCAATGCCTGAGCGACATCCAGAGACTCGTACAATTTACTCAAGGTTAAGTAAGCGTTTAACGCAATGGGTTCTTTGTTAAGCAAAGCATCATCTTCTTTTTTGTTTGCAACAGCTATTCCCCTGTTGTTGGATAAGCGAACGTATCTTTCAAGGAGTTGAATGGCTTGATCCTTTTTAGTTCTAGATGTACTTTGCGAGTAGAGTGTGCCCAACAAATACATCACCTCCAAACATTTTGGATTGGTCTTGAGAATAGACTCAAAAGATATAATTGCTTCTTCGATTGAATTTCTGCTGAGTTGAGATTGGCCCAAGCCTATCTTTGCAAGTAGATTGTTCTCGTTGAGCCTGATAGCTTCGTGAAAATACTTCTGGGACTTCGTGTAGTCACCTTCAGAATAAGAAAGTCTTCCAAGCCAGTATGATGCATGTGATTGGACATTGGCACCATAGCTGGATAAGCTCTTATGCGTCTTTACAGAGTCTGATTCTGTTAATGTAGAAGTCACCTTTGTGATAATCTTCTCTATTAATTCATACTTGCCCGTGGAATAATAGAATGGGCAAAGTGCCAACAAAACAGACTTATCGCTGCTGTGTTTGGCTTGTAAGCTTGCAAGTTCTTTTAAAGATGATTTGAAACCTTCGAGAAACTGCTCATCAGAAAGGGAGTTCAGAAACACCGAGTCGAATGAGGCTAAGTTTGACAACAAATTCGCCTTGAAATTCGAAGGATCCAATTCAGAGGCTCTTTTCCATGATCTTATTGCCATTTCATGATCCTTAAGGAACCAAAAACAGATTCCTGCTCCGATACGGGGGTCTGGTTTCATGGCAGGGTTTATAACCAAAACTTGCTGGTACATCTTCAACGCTCCGGCGTAATTTTGGGTTTTACGCAAAATGATTTGAGCTTTTCCTAAAAGAGCAAAACAATTATTAGCATCTGTTTTCAAAAGATCGTCGTAGATACGGAGACCTGCCTCAATCTCGTCTCTATAGATGTGCACCTGTGCCTTTGCCAATAAACTCTCGGGTTTTGTTGAAGATCCGGCTAAATCAAAGTGTTTCGAGGCCTTGTTGACATTTTCAGCTCTGGAAAAGCCCTCGCTTGCCAACTTCATGTAGATCCATCCAACAAGTGCATGTATTGACTGTCTGTCCGTTTCCAGGAGGAAATCGGCACCGAGGCCCAGATTTGCAATACTCAAGCCTTCTTCATACTTTGATTCCCTAACGTACGCCAACAGAACAAGTTTCCAGTATTTCACACCACAGTTTTCTCCTTCCAAGAATGCCACAAGCTCTTGAGGATCTTCTGGAAGCTCATCAATGGTAACAATATCTCCACTTCCAATAACAATGTCAAGAGCCAATACTGACTCTAAGGCAGTACCGCCCAAGTAGTAGGAGAGATCCAGGGCCTCGTCCATTTGGTCTGTTTGGTAGTCTCTAAACTCGTTGAATTGAAATTTCGTAGGCAGCCTCAACACCCGTGCCTCTTGTCTTTCTAGTAATATTTAAATTGTACGAATTTATAGCTGCGAATGCCGTTAGAATCGTTTGAATGCTTGTGTCTTTTATTTATTAGAATTTTTTTTATCGAATTTTTTAAGGAAGACTTAATTTCGGATTCCAACCTGATCGAGCTGAGCTCTTCTAAAAGATACATTCTCAACGATATCGAAAAGAAATTGTTTGAAAATATTTGCAATAAAATTTTTCGCTAATACTATTGTGCGGTTCACTCAAGACAATCAATAAGTCTACATGTTAGCATTAGGCTCAAGTTAGCATTAGGCTCAAGTTAAATAGAACTTGTGCCGCCATTTTTCTGTAAGTACAACAGAACAGGGAAGTTCAAACCCTTTAAACTTAACTAAGAAACCTTCTTAGACATAAATGGATAGCCTTTGGAAGTGCTTCTCCTTGGATAACTGCTTGGAATTCCAGATGTTGTTACAAGTCGGTGGCATTTTAAAATAAATAAATGATTTGATTTCTTGGGTGTAACCAATTTTTTTTTAAAAAAAACTGCTGAAAAATTTCATAAAATTGACATACTCATTTTTCATAAAATTAACATACTCACCATTGAAAACTTTCCTAGAAGGACTGTTGCTCTCCAAGCTGTAGTCTTTGCAAAGCTTCAAGCGTTGCAGCGACGAACACAAAAAGGCATAGAATCTACATGCTTGCCGAAGACTAAAGTGTTATTTTGTCAAAAAATACGATTCGAGAGCTTTTTTGTGGTCGAGGTAAGTCGTACTCTGTTACCATTGGTCTTTTTACAAAACTTCAAGTTACTTACTTGAAAGGTGGTTATCTATTTTTTTGGAAATTACAATCAGTTGGGTACAAAATCCTCAGACTTCTCATAGCGCTAAGGCGAGAATGTGAGTCTTTTGAAGTCTGAATTTGAGGAGCAAGCTGTATTGGAACTACCAAGGGAAAAGTAAAGTAAAAAGACGACGAAAACGGGAACGAAATTAACGATATTTTGTAAAAAAATAATAATTGATCATAATTGTTTTGATCCTAACACTGCACTTGTCGGCCATCGCTAAAGACTGGGGTTCGCTATTATTTAATCGTGTCCTTTCTTAGCCTGTGTTCTGTGCTCGCATTACAAACTACATTTCACCTAGTTCTCGATACCAAAAAGAAAATGGCAGAAACTGCCAGTCTCATATTAGAGACAGCCATACGGCATGCTCCCAGCTTGATAAAACGAGCCGTCGGTGGCGATGACCATTTCACAGATGCACCAGACGATCTTGAAGGTGATCCTGTGACGGAGGAGATGTTCTCCTCTTGGGCGCTTTTCATTCTTTTGTCGCTATTGTGCTCTGCATTGTGGTCGTCCTACTATCTTCAGCAGAGACGAATTAAGGCCATTCACGAAACGGTGTTGTCTATCTTCTATGGTATGGTGGTGGGTCTTGTGATACGTGTAGCTCCAGGACATTATATCCAAGATGCTGTCAAATTCAAGTCTGGATATTTCTTCAACATATTGTTGCCTCCTATCATTCTCAATTCTGGCTATGAGCTCCATCAGGCGAACTTCTTCCGCAACATTGGATCTATCCTAACATTCGCTATTCCTGGAACATTCGTCTCTGCCCTAGTATTAGGTACCATCTTATACATATGGACAGCTCTTGGCTTCGATGACGTCCATCTAGAATGGGTTGACGCCTTGGCCGTAGGTGCTACTCTCTCGGCCACAGACCCAGTTACCATCTTATCTATTTTCAATGCCTACAAGGTTGATCCGAAGTTGTACACCATCATCTTCGGTGAGTCCCTTCTTAACGACGCTATCTCTATTGTCATGTTCGAAACGTGTCAGCAATTCCATGGTAAGCCCGTAAGATTCTCCTCGATATTCGAAGGTATTGGCTTGTTCTTGATGACTTTCACTATATCTACAATAATTGGAATCACTATAGGTATTCTCGTGGCGCTCATGTTAAAGCATTCGCACATCAGAAGATACCCGCAAATCGAGACCTGTTTGGTATTGCTTATAGCTTACCAATCATACTTCTTTTCCAATGGTGCACATATGTCTGGTATAGTCTCATTGCTTTTCTGTGGTATTACTCTAAAGCATTATGCCTACTTCAACATGTCTCGTCGAACCCAAATTGCCACCAAATACATTTTCCAGTTTTTGGCACAACTAAGCGAGAATTTCATCTTCATTTACTTAGGATTGTCGTTGTTTACTGAGGTGGAGCTTGTGTTTAAACCTCTTTTGATAATTGTTACCTTTATCCTGATCTGTGTCGCCAGGTGGTGTTCTGTCTTTCCTCTCTCGCAGTTTCTTAACTTTTTGTACCGCACCAAGCACGAAAGGTTTAGCCGCGCGACAGTCATGGCTGGCGGGCTTTCTTCTCCATCTAACCCCGACGAAATTTCTCATTCGTACCAAATGATGATTTTCTGGGCAGGTTTGAGAGGTGCGGTTGGTGTAGCCTTAGCTCTTGGACTCCAAGGCGAAGCAAAGTCAACTTTATTGGCAACTGTGTTGGTGGTTGTCGTCCTAACAGTGATATTCTTCGGTGGTACTACAGCCTCTATGCTAGAGATCTTAGGCATCAAAGTTGGCTGCATTGATGAAGGAGATGATTCTGACTATGAATTTGATATTGAGGCTCCAAAATTATCCGTTGGAAGCCCCAACCCCAATTTGATGGGAAGTAGGCGAAACCAACCGGGTACCAGCACATACAGAAACAACTCAAACTCTTTGAGCAGAAATGACGTCAACTCTTCTTCACTTCCTTACCTGAAGTCCTCTGGTTCCCTGCATAACTCGCAAACAAACTTATCTCTTGATGACGAGGCTGGAAGTGATCTTGACGATCGAATCTCCAGCCACTCTACAAGAGCCGAATCGCCCTATAACAACAACTCTATGGGTGTCTTGAATGCATTTTTAAGTGCAGAAGAGCACGCCAAGTGGTTCACAAAGTTCGATGAAGAAGTGATCAAGCCGGTGTTGCTCGATACACTCCCCACTAACTCCTACTCAGACGACGAGCCCAACCTCAATTCTAGCCGAAATCTAAGTTAATATCTAATCCCGTTCTTTCGGGGACCTTCTTCAAACAAACAATACACCTTTATCTGAAAATCCTTTGTAAAGTTCTAAAATTCACAAGAAAGACTACAGAACAACCTGTGAGAGCAATACCACGTACATTATGTCAACATAACAGATTTAAGTTAAAGCAAATTTGCGGCGCGACTCTGATTTTGCTGCAGTTGCTGAGCTATGGAGGCATCAATCACCCACTTGGCCAATTTGAAAGCCTTAGGTGTTAACAGGAGATCGTTAAGCTTATAGTTGTATTTAATGCAAAGATTGATGAATTCTCTCATTGCCAAGTCATGTAGAAGGGCAATGAAAAGGTGGTTTCTGTTCTCTGGTGATTTCTTTTGAGCTTCTGTCAAGAAAACAGAGGCAGGAGGTACATTGATGTAGTTAGTACAAGACCTGATTGGGCGCTCAAGTAAATTAAATACCTCGCTGATGCTTTGATCAGTGACTGTGTTATATCTGTCTTCCTCCACAGCATGTAAGAGAATACCAGATAGAGCAATAATGGCATTACCACATTTGATTGGCTCTAACATCCTAGACATAGCATCTTGTTTCAAATTAATACGGAAGGGGAGTCCGAAATTTGATGAGAGAAAATGCTGTTCCTGACTGTGAATCCAGTCTCTTAGGGCTTGGATGTTCAAGTGAACGGATGAGCTCTCCGAAGGCGAGTAAATGAAGTTCCAGATATATTTCTTGATTAATTCAAAAACCTTCAAAGTCCAGAAGCCTTTGTTTGGCTTCAGGACTATAGTTGGAATGCTATCTTTGGATTTCTCACTAATCGGGCCCTCACTTCTAAGTGCTTGTTTCTCTAAGGGTTGGACCACTTCGGAATTGCCAAAGATTCTTTCCTGGTTTGTCTTTTTGTCACCAGGATTTTGAGAGTCGATTTCTCCGAGAGATTTTAAAGCGTCCAAGTCTGCTTTCGTGCGATAGTTAATCCTTAAAGAGGCTTCGTTAATAAGAAGAGTGCATTCGTCCAAAATTGCTGACCACAAGGAGGTCCTGTTTCTACTCGTAGCGAATAGTGATTTTCGCAAACCGACACAAGCCAGGTTATCATTGGAGGAAATGTAGGCTAATTCCTGGAATGCCGTGACACGTGAAAGTTGATTTTGTGGAGTCACATCTCGGAGACCCAGAATCAAGGTCTCAAGAGGGTTTAAACTTTTACTGCAGATCAATGTTTTGCCATCAAGACATCCTATTGAAGCATAGATAGCATAAACGTGATTTACGATTTCCCATGACAAGCATAGGAGGAAGCCAGCAAAGGATACAGAGAAGTAGTTCTGAAAACCGATTTCGAGAGGCGGGATATTTGTGTCTAACGAGATCACGAAGAAAACAATCCAATTGAGCTTGTAAATCAAAGGCCTTGCCCAGGCATATATGATTGGACTTGTAAACGAGACGTAGACCGTTATAAGGATCGTAGTGAAAAAGATCCTAGGTAAATTAGTAAAAACAACAGTTTGAGGCTTCACATATGAAACGCCAAACTTAAATCGAAGCCTGTTCCTTTGAAATATGAGATGCTGACAGGAGTAAACTATGGCACAGAAAATGCCATGAAACCAGAAGTATATCCATTGATCATTGACAACAGGTTTCTTACGAAACTCCTTGCTTAATACGTAGTACTCCAGCAAAAGAGGGAGTTGACAAAGAAAAGTTCCATAGAATAATATGGCTGATACGGTGAAGTACGTCGTTGTGATGAGGAAGTTGCGAGAAGCTATACTGTCCTTAACCTGCTGGAATACCGATTTAGCACGCAGATACTCAATTTTGTAATTAAGATTTCGACATAACTTGATGAGAATGAATGAAATGCAGAGACACGGCATTTGGAAGAGCCATAAGAGTAGGCTACCTCTGGCGTCCTTGTACGGGGCCTTCAATAGAAAAGAGATGACACACGCCAAGGGTATAATCACACGGTTGACATAGCGCAAACGCTTCCGCTGTACCTGCTCAAATAGTGACAGATATGTCAATACCTTAGTCGTTGGCTGACCGTTGACAGCAGACATAGTGGTAAAACAATGATTGACTGAAGGTGTGAGAAGCTTGACCTAGAGATGTAAACATTAATCTTTGACACTGAATTCAAGTACTGAAAATCAAGAATTATAGAATTTAATTGGAACAATTCAAAACGCGAACTTTTCTTTGTTTGAAAAATTTTTTTAGAAGCGCTTTGATTCTGATTAACCTCATTCTTGGCTGGAGAATAGTGAATCTCCAAGTCCAAGTTTTTGCAACCTGAAAGAAGACTCGATAATTATTCTATTTGTGTTCATCCTATGTACAATGTTTAAGAGTGGTTATTTAGTTTGGCTTCGGCATCTCTCGTGAACTTCACAGCATCTCCGCTCAAGGTATCCTCGATAGTGGCAAGACCAGGCTTTCCGTGGACTTCACCGAGAATCTCGTCTCTGACAAGTCTCTCGGACTGTCTGGGACCAAAAGAAGAGCCAGAATAACCGAACAATTTGTCTTCAGCCAAACGTTCAGAGCTCTCGAAACGACCAATCTTGTGCTCGAATGCATCAGCGATAGCGGCATCCAACTCTTCCTCAGTCGTGATGAAATTCTCGGCTGCGTGATACAACTCTAACAACTTGTTGGCCTTTGCCTCCTTCACTTGCAACTCCATGGTTTTACGGTTTAAGAGTCTTTGTTCCTCTACAATAGCTTGTTCTTCTGGTGTTCTGTGTCTCATGATAGGCCCTTCAAGGTATGAATCAATGGTAGGAAGAGTCAATTTGGTGGCCTCGGATTCCTCATACACCTGTTGAGCCGCCAACTTGGCGTCAGCCTCAACCTTTTCGGCTTTGAGAGCAGCAATCTTCTCTACACGTTTGGCCTCGGTCATATATGCTTCCTTTAAGTGTTCCATACGAATCTGGTTCTTTTGAACTTCCCACCTCTCCTCTGGACTCAACTCGTTCAAGTTCTCTGGGGGTGCACGATGCTCCATGATCTTCTGAAGTCTCTCTTCAACAGGTACAACCGCGGGTCTTTCAGGATTACGGGTGATCTTAAATCCTCTTCTTTTTGGAACAGGGATGCCTTCGGCGTAACCTTGTTCAATTTTGGCTTCCTCTGCCAATTCCCATTCAGAAGGTGGAATAATCGGATTGTGCTTGAAAATCGGCCTCACTTTGGGCAAAACACCGGACTTTCCGCCGTGCTTGAGCGTCCTTTTGCTGAGGTTTATGGCCGTGCAACGCATGTTGGTTGAAGTCTGGTGAAATGGAGTTTGAAAATTTTTGGTTTGCACATTATGCGGAGTCTGATCAAAACCGAAAGACATCTTTTTTCTTGCATAGAGTCATCAGCAATATTGAATTTTACTTGATGCTTTTCGGCAATTAATAAATTTTGACTAAGCATGTTCTGTATTGTTGTATAAATGCCATGTTTTGTTCCACACTGACTTGCAAAGATCTGCTTCCAGTCAACGCAAGAAAAGTGGGCTAGAAGCCTGATATAGACTTCGTAGTGATATCTCTAGTCAATAATTTTTGTTCAACTTTCTTACCTAAGTTAGTTCCACAAAGCCTTTTGGTTTCGAAGGACAAATACATGGATTGTCTTTAAAAATCACGACTCGGTCCCCCAAACCTCATAAACTTCACGCAGAAGAGATTTGTTATACTTTTTACTTCCAACTTGGTTTTGAAACAATTTCATTATCAACTGTTCTCTCTCCAGCTCAGACTTACCAGCACCCATCTCCAAAAAAAACTCAATAAGATTACGAGGCACCTTAAAATGCCTCTGCAATACTATTGCCTTTTCCAAAGACATTCCTCTGATCTGCATGAGCATCAAAATAAACATCTCGCCAACAGTCATCATCGTCGTTTTCGTTAACGACCCCTGATAGGTTGTGAACTTGTAAACGCATTCGTAGGATCTATTCATGGTTTCGAATTCAAGGCGGAACATGTTTAAGTACTCCAAGTACTGATCTTTTGTATTTACACTTTCAGGTTTGAGCACTACCAACCTTAAGCTCAGATACTTGTGAATTAGAATGTCAGTCATCGTTCGTAGCCAAGCAATCGTCTCTTCGATGCTTTTAAATTTCATGAGGTTGAAGTTTGAGGTTGTCATAATTGACGACATCGCTGTCTCAATCGCTTGCTTCATTTCACCTACAATTTGATTATCTAGCCCTCCTTCTTCTATAAGGTAACAGATATTCTTTAGACCAGAGCTCTTTAAACGAGACTTTTGCTCCTTGAATCTTCCATCCCTAATGGACAGCGCTAAGTCGTCTAAGCGCTTTCTCTCACACACAAAATTGAGCACAACGTCTTGCTTTTTTGTTTTGTGACGCGCAACCCATAATACATCTCCAACAGACAAGTTTTGAGTTTCGCATTTGATCCCGTTAGATGATATTTTGTCTTTAAAGAAATCTCTTTCTTTCGAAGAGCGAATTTCTCTGGTATCGATGAGTAGGACCACCTCAAATTCGTCTGATAACCAAATGTCGTACCTCACACCGCCTAGGGTTTTATTATCAATGTCGTGGTCAGGCTGGTTGTTGATTGGTAAGGTCTCAGGATCCTCATCATTGGAACCTTTCGGTATTGGGCCAGATATAGCAGCTTTTTTGGACAAAGGACTAGATGGTATCTCGGAAACGAACAATCGCTCGGTGATTTTACCTCTAGGAGTGGCTCTCTGTCCGTTATCGAATGATATTTCTGGGGTTTTCAGCTGACTTGGTGAATCCTCAATCCCCTCTTGGTTTATTATTAGTTGTGCCATTTGAAGACCCTTTTCTGTGATCTCGTAAACTTTAGGTCGACCCTTGGTAACGACACACTCATGCTTCAATAGAGTTGTCATACTTGACCAGGCAGAGAAGAAATCTCGGGCCCCAGGATTCGATGTGAAAGATTTGTCACAATATGGTGTTGCTACAGATATTAGTTCTTCTTTAGAAAGGCCCAGACGGTGTCTATGTTTGTATAGACCAACTAACATAGCCCAACCGCCTGATCGTCGTTTTGGGATCCAATTGCTATTGCGGCGTTGTTTAGGAGCTTTGTCGGGTTCAAGGTCTAAACGTCTCTTACCTCCTTGAGCTGAACCCACAAAATTTAGAAAGGCGTCAGGAACATCTAGAGCATTCTTTTCACAATATTCTCGAAGTCTTGAGCATAGCACCGTTATTATTTTGTCTCCAATATATGGCACAGATTTTAGTTCTTTAGGAGTGGTGATCGCTTGTGGGTGTTTGACCAAGTTATCATGAGCTTTTCTATATGCTTTGAACATCTGAGAACCTTTGTTTTTAAGGGCCTCCATTTCTTCGGTTAACCATGTTTTAAATAGGTCGTCGAGTGGCAACGATGCCTCCGCCATTTTGGGGTTCAGATCAGCTAATGATGGAAATGAGTTTCGAATTAAGGGCAGGGTATTATGAATAAGCGAGCAGAAGAACAGTTTCTGCGAATTGGGTTATTCGAATATATTCAGTTTGCTATTTTGGTTTGTGTTGTACCGTATTAGAGATTGTACATGTGTAATTTTTATATGGGGTAAGTTGATAAATGGTAAGTAAACATTGTTAGCCCAACTACTTGCCATCGCTTGCCCTATACTTCATATATCAAAACTCTATCATCCGAAACCCATAGTAAAGAAAGACTGTGCTCTTTGATTTTATCTATAAAATTTGTCATTCTCTCTGGATCAAGTACCTTTATTTAATATAATCCCATTTGAGATGGCCCCAAGAACTGTTAGCAGCAGCCTGAACACCAAACGACTTTCACAGGACGATCTGGGCAGTGGCAAAAAGTTCCAAAAGACGAAAGGTGGCCTTGATGTCGAAGTTCACCCTCTACTAAGGGAATTGGCTGCGGTCCCCTCTGCTTCCAGAAAGGGCCCTGGTCTACCACAATCCAGAGATATACATGGATTATTCAACCCTTACATTGAACAAAGTAGCATTTCCTCCGAAAAGCTGAGTCACCGCCGTCGCCCACTTCATCTCAATCCTAGGGGCAAATTCATCGCAGAAGCTAATGATAGGAGGACAGAGCTTGCCGAGAAACAGAAGATAATTGAGAAGGAGAAAGAATTATTAAAACAGGGAATTCTACCAGAAGTTAATACACAAGAAACACTATTTCGTTCATCATTTCCTCCGCTCATTGAATGGTGGGACATTCCGTATCTTCGAACTAGACTGTATCGAGCGTTCTATGACGAGAAAAAAGAGTTCTGCTTGAATGATGAACAGGCTCTAGTTTCGATATATGTCCAACACCCTGCGCCTATTCCGTCTGTGATAGAAGACCCTACGGAACAGAAAGTTTATCTCACAAAGGAGGAAATGCGACGGAAACGCAGAAATGAACGACAGATCAGGCTCAGAGAAAAGCAGGATCGCATTAAGCTTGGTCTAGACCCGCCTCCGCCTCCTAAAGTCAAACTTGCCAACTTAATGAATGTGTTGACGGATGAGGCGATTAAAGATCCCACGAGTGTAGAAAGGCGGGTTCGTCAAGAGATACAAGATAGATATGATAAGCATATGGCAGAAAACGAGGCCAGAAAACCGAGCCAAGAGCAGAAACATCAACAGATTAAAGAAGCGCAACAGAGAGATTTACAAAAAGGCTTAATGACTGCGGTGTATAAGATCAATTCTTTAGCCGACGGTCAGCATTTTTTCAAAGTTGACATGAATGCCAAACAACTTGGCTTGGTTGGCATTGCATTGATTAATCCCCGATTTTGTTTAGTAATAGTCGAGGGTGGAGCAAAGAGCGTGAAGTTTTTCAAGAAGCTTGTTAGCGCCAGGATCAAATGGGACAAGCTGGTTACTGGTGAGCCTTTGCAAAATTGCTGTACTTTAGTGTGGGAAGGGGAGCTCAAAGAGTTGTCGTTTAAAAAATGGTCACCGATGTATACGAGTGACGACGAGGACGTTTACAAGGTGCTCAAGAAGTTTGGGCATGAAAACTATTGGAGACAAGCGTTTAATTTATAAAGCTAGGTTGCTACAGAAGCGAAGGATTTGAGAATAAGTTGAATTGAGGTAATCTGTATTTTATCACATGTTTGAGCCCCTTTGGCCTTAAAATATCGTAATGGGTCTTTTCAACTGATTAATAAAAACAATACGTAGGGTACATTAAAAGAGGAGTATTGGAGAAAATTCCAGAGAAGGTTAATGTAAGAAGCGCTAGCCTGACCAATTCAATAAAATACAAAACTTAATATAAAAAATACAACTTGTATGTCTATTAGCTAGCGCTTCCTGGATTCTGCTCATCACCCTTCTCTTTGAAGGGTCCACCTCTAATTAACGATTTTCCCCTAGCTATGTCAACCACCACTCTTTTAAAATGAACCATTTCCAATCCAATCCAAGGAAACCGCTTGTTTAAAGTCATTCCTAACGAATTTGTGAACCTTCTATCTCTACAGCCCAATTTCCTTATTCTCGCTTTGTTTTAACCGTTTAAATGATCACCTGCACTCAAAACTTCAGGGCCAAACAATCAAGGTGGCAAAGCAACAACAAACTTATGCCTTTGAAACTTCGGTCTATGTTAAAAACACCACAATACCCAAAAATCATGAGAGTACAACAATGGCCGAACCGGAGACGTTACTGCATGCCTCCATGTTATTTATTGCATCTTTCATCCGCTCAAAACCCTATTTCCGTTTACAACGGGTGCAAACTCGGGAGCGAAAAGGCGTGCACAACTCACATATTCCGCCACACAAACCCCAACCCGTACGCGTGTGTGTAGGACGCGCGCGTATGTGTCGGATCCGCGTGCGCGTTGTTATGATCTCTCTTTTCTTATAAAAGACGCTTACGCGACCTGTTTTTTTTTTTCTCCCTCTCTTTACAGTCAGCTCTCTTTACCGATAACCAAGATGTTTGTATTCAAAAGAGACGGCCGTAAGGAACCTGTGAGATTTGACAAAATCACTGCCAGAATCCAAAGATTATGTTACGGACTTGACACGGAACACGTCGACTGTGTTGCCGTCACCCAAAGAGTTATTTCGGGTGTTTACCAGGGTGTGAACACCATCGAGTTGGACAATTTGGCTGCTGAGACAGCGGCATACATGACCACGATTCACCCAGACTATGCTATCTTGGCAGCTAGAATCGCAATCTCTAATTTGCATAAACAGACTACAAAGCAATTTTCCCAGGTGGCAAAGGTGTTGTACGAATACATTAACCCCAAGACTGGTAAGCACGCACCCATGATCTCGCAAGAGACGTACGACATCATCAGCCAGAACGCCGACGAGTTGAATTCAGCCATTGTCTACGACCGTGACTTCAACTACAACTACTTTGGCTTCAAGACGTTAGAAAGATCTTACTTGCTTCGAGTCAACGGGAAAGTCGCTGAGAGACCTCAGCACTTACTCATGAGAGTGGCTGTTGGTATTCATGGTAATGATATTGAGCGCGTTATCGAGACATACAACTTGATGTCCCAAAGATACTTCACTCACGGTTCCCCAACTTTGTTTAACGCCGGTACTCCTTCTCCGCAAATGTCGTCTTGTTTCCTTGTTGCCATGAAGGATGACTCGATCGAGGGCATTTACGATACTTTAAAGACCTGTGCCTTGATCTCCAAGAGCGCTGGTGGTATCGGTTTGCACATTCACAACATCAGAGCCACCGGCTCTTATATTGCCGGCACCAACGGCACATCTAACGGTATCATTCCTATGGTCCGTGTCTTCAACAACACCGCTCGTTACGTCGACCAAGGTGGCAATAAGAGACCTGGTGCTTTTGCACTTTACTTGGAGCCATGGCACGCAGATATCTTCGATTTCATTGACATTAGAAAGAATCACGGTAAGGAGGAAATCAGAGCTAGAGACTTATTTCCTGCGCTTTGGATTGCCGACTTGTTCATGAAGAGAGTTGAACAGAACGCCGACTGGACCTTGTTCTCTCCAAACGAAGTTCCAGGCTTAGCGGACTGTTACGGTGATGAATTCGAGGCCTTGTACGAGAGATACGAGAGAGAAGGTAAGGGTGTAACTGTCGTCAAGGCACAAAAGCTTTGGTACGCCATTTTGGAGGCCCAGACTGAGACCGGAACTCCATTCATGTTGTACAAGGATGCCTGTAACAAGAAGACCAACCAAAAGAACTTGGGTATAATCAAATCATCTAACTTGTGCTGCGAGATCGTCGAGTACTCTTCCCCTGATGAGGTTGCCGTGTGTAACTTGGCCTCTATTGCCTTGCCCTCTTTCGTAGAGAAAACTGCCACTACTTCGTCTTATGACTTTGAAAAGTTGCATGAAGTCACGAAGGTCGTCACTAGAAATTTGAACAGAATCATTGACCGTAACTTCTACCCTGTTCCCGAGGCCAGAAGATCTAACATGCGTAACAGACCTATTGCCCTTGGTGTGCAAGGTCTTGCAGACACATTCATGGCCTTGAGATTGCCTTTCGACTCGCAGGAGGCTAAGGAGTTGAACATCCAAATCTTCGAGACCATCTACCATGCCGCCGTCGAATCCTCCATTGAGCTTGCTGCGGAAGAAGGACCTTACGAGACTTTCCAGGGTTCTCCAGCCTCGCAAGGCTTGTTGCAATTCGACTTATGGGACAGAAAGCCCTCTGAGTTGTGGGATTGGGACACTTTGAAACAGAAGATGGCTAAGCATGGTCTCAGAAACTCTTTGCTTGTGGCTCCTATGCCAACTGCCTCCACTTCACAGATCTTGGGTAACAACGAATGCTTTGAGCCTTACACATCCAACATATACTCTAGAAGAGTGTTGGCTGGTGAGTTCCAGATTGTTAACCCTCACATGTTGAAAGACTTGGTGGACTTGGGCCTCTGGAACGATGCTATGAAAAACAACATCATCGCCAACAACGGATCTATCCAGTCATTACCTAACGTTCCTGATGAAATCAAGGCCTTGTACAAAACCGTATGGGAAATCTCCCAGAAGCACATCATCGATATGGCTGCTGACAGAGCCGCCTTCATTGATCAATCACAATCATTGAACATTCACATCAAAGACCCCACAATGGGTAAGTTGACTTCGATGCATTTCTACGGTTGGAAGAAGGGATTGAAAACCGGTATGTACTACTTGAGAACACAGGCCGCTGCTGCTGCCATCCAGTTCACCGTTGACCAGAACTCTGTCAACGCTGCAGGAAAGAGCATTGCATCTTTGGAGAAACTTGTGCAGAGGAAATACGTTGCCAAAACGTCGACCAGAAGCGGGACTTCGTCGCCAAACTTTGCTTCGCCTAATGCAGAGGCTCGCTCTGTCTCTACGGACCCAACATCTTTGGAGAATTCTTTGAACGAGTTGCAACTTAACGAAGCTTCTGAGCTGACAGAAAACAAGGAGGAGCAGAAAGACGGTGATATCTTCAGCTCGGCCGTAATTGCATGTGCTATCAACAACCCCGAGTCTTGCACTATGTGCTCGGGTTAAACGAGGTGAGAATAGTTTATTTGGTTTCCGGTTTGTGTAATTCTTCCTATTTAGTTGAAGTAATAATTGAAATGATAAAAATTAAGGAAATTTAAGTGTTTTAGTTTTAACTCACTAACTGATATTTGCTTTTGGATGCGATTCGAGTAATGCTATAAAAATTTAATTGATTCATTAGATTTAGTACAAATCAGGAATTGCGTGGAAACTGTGAAGTCGCTTCAATCTACGATCCTCTCATCGACTATTTCCATACAAATTGAATTGTCCTATAGGTGCCGAATTCACAACTCTAAAATCTTTGAAGATATTATTTTGAAAACATTTTAAATAGCTGGAACATTAAATTACCTGCTCCCTAAGCTATGTATTCAAAACTAAGCAATAGTCATACCTTGATTACTGTGTTTGGAGGTTGGCTTATCTATTTGCATCTTGCAGTACGATTGCACACAATAGATGTCTAAATAAACGGATCGTCTATCTGACACAATCATTAATTCCACCCCCGGATTCTATGTTACATTTGACTGGTAAATGTCTGCTCCATCGCTCTTTCTCATTATCTGCCGGTCTTTGGAGCTGTAGAACCGGAGGTGTTTGACACTTATGATGTACGTCTTGCGCTCAATTGCGCAGATGCATGGTATGCTAACCAGGAAGAGCCGTTTGAGGAACCGGCAGCATGTACGGAATCCGAAAAGTGAATTAGGTCTGGATCGGGAAATCAAAGGATCGGACTGCTCAATAAGCGCTAGCGAGTTTCAGCATCAGAGGCATGAGCCTCAGGGGTATGTGTCGCCGCATTTATGGATACTGGTGGTGCTCGTATTTGATGATAGATGAAGGACACACTGTGTAGAGAACAACTTCTTATCAGCCCGAAGTTGAATAGTTTTTTTGCGGTTTCGAAACGTCGATTTCATAAAATCAAGATCTGAATTTCATCAAGTACTTTTAGTTTCCATGCCGAATTTGGTCAGGGCGGAAAAGTTTCAAAAACACAAAAGCCAAGACATGAATGTGCGAGTATGCACTCTTTGGCAATACACAATACATCGAAGTGGGAACGGAAACGGGACGAGGGCTGCAAATCTGTGCTGCGGAGACCAGTTCCCTAGATAAGAAGAAAGAATTAGTAGAGTTTGGACTTAAACCAAGATCATGATAGGGCGATGAAGTTTAAGAAAATTACTCTAATGGATTAATTTTCTTGTTTCGGAATTTGAGACAAATTTCAACTTATGGCGCCTCAAGTTCATGCGTTGCGGAAGAATAATACACCGGTCGCACGGCGGCTTTTCTAATGACAGGTTGGAGCCGTTCACTTAGAGGGCATCGCGAATATTGTAGTGCCACTTCAGACAGTAGCAAGAAAAGCCAAAGAGACATTTTTAAGCACCCAAAAGCAAAAATTCTTCATTGAAGAGAAGATAATTGAAATTTTCTTTGGTAATTAGGGTATCACGCTTCAAGCCAGTACCAGCCTTGGATGTTACAATCTACGAGCCCGGACCCTGTATGCATGTCGCAACGGTCAGCTTCTCTTGAATGCTTGCAGAGGTCACTTTTACCGCATCTCCTCTAAGAGCCCTGCGTTCAAGAACAGAGAAAGAGCTGTTTCTGAGGCCACCTTGAGCCACACGACCCATCCCCTCATTATTGGCTTGATAAGCCTGATTCGGCCCTATGGTGGAGCCTCACGAAAAGGCGCTGGTCCTCACGTATTGACTCAAGCTAGCATGCAGAGCCTGCAAGAAAGGAAAGTCAAAATACGAGAAAGAAAACACATCCAAAAGTGTTTCATTGATGCACTGATTACCTTTTCTCCAGAAATTTCACAAAATTTTGGGATGTCACGACTCGCGAAGTTCTTGTGCTACCATGGCTTTAAGGTCTTATCAAAGAGTCTTTCCTTTTTAGTCAAGACAATTCCTGGTTAGTAACTTTAATCGCCTGTACATACTGCGTATTCGCTCACAGGCGCTTAATTATTACACTAATGCCACCCAAACTCCACCTATCATCAAATGTGATGTGACTATCAAAAATTAATATAAAGTAACGGCAACTCCCAACCGCAAGTGCTTCCGACATCTGAAATTCACGACTTTCATATTCAGTTTTCATAGGACTTGAGGTTAGAATATCTACCCCAAGCCACCTTAGACTACATTAATCACACAAAATGGTGAAGATTAAAAACCTCTTATTCAACGAAGACGTTGAGAAGAAGGGCTCCGATGATGAGGCTACAGAGGGGCTCTCTGTAGTTCAGTCGGCCGAATTCGACCCAGTCGACTCAAGAATCGCATCCAAAATCACCCACGATGAGTACGCTGCTATCGTAGTTGAGGATGACTCTCCATACCCAGAAGTCAGAGCCTCGGTTCCACCTACCGATGACCCCACCATGCCCCAAAATACTCTTCGTATGTGGGTGCTTGGATTTATTTTGACTACCTTGGGATGTGGTATGAACACCTTATTCGCGTTCCACTCACCTTCCTTCTCTATTACGACATATGTCACCTCCATCATCGCATACCCTCTCGGTAAGGCTTGGGAATATGTCATGCCAAATGTCAAAATTTTTGGCATGGACCTTAATCCTGGTCCTTTCAACTTGAAGGAGCACGCCATTATTACAATTATGGGCTCTGTTTCCTTCGGAGGTGGTGCTGCTTATGCTACTGACATTCTTACCGCTCAAAACCGTTTTTACAACTCAGATTTTGGTGTCGGTTTCGCTATTTGCGCCATCTTATCTACCCAGGTCATTGGTTTCTCTCTTGCCGGTATGGCTCGTAAGGTTTTGGTTGACGCACCATCGGCTATTTGGCCTTCTAACTTGGTTACTGCCACTTTCTTGACAAACATTCACATTAACGAGAACCACCCTGTTGGAAACTGGAAGATCTCTAGATTCGCTTTCTTTGGTCTCGTAGCTATCTCTTATTTCTGTTGGAACTTCCTTCCCAACTATATTTTTACAGCTTTGTCTTATTTTGCTTGGCCAACTTGGATCGCCCCCAACAATGTTGTAGTTAACCAGATTTTCGGCGCTTCTTCTGGTATGGGTCTCATGCCTATTACTTTTGACTGGAACCAAATCGCTGGTTATATTGGCTCGCCTTTGATCCCCCCTGCTTCGACCATCGCAACAATCGCATGTTCGATCGTTGTAATTTTCTGGGGTGTCGTCCCAGCCATTTACTGGACTAACACCTGGTACTCTAAGTACTTGCCATTCTCTGCTAGTGGATCTTATGACAGATTTCAAAATAGTTACAATGTGCTGAAAATCGTCAACAAGAAGACTTTGACCTTTAACGAGGCAGGATATAAGAACTACTCACCATTGTTCATTTCCTCGACTTTCGCCGTTAGTTATGGTTTGTCTTTTGCTTCCATCATTGCGACTTTGACCCACACCATTTGTTTCCATTCCAAGGACATTTACACTCAAATAATGCAAAAAGAGAAGCCTGACGTTCATTTGCGTTTGATGAGGCAAAACTATAAGAACATTCCTGAATGGTGGTACGGTATTGTTTTCCTCGTCTCTTTGGCTCTTTCCATTGTCACCGTTAGAGTTTGGTCTACAGAAATGCCAGTGTGGTCCTTATTTGTGGCTCTTATTATCGCCGTTATCTTTTTGTTACCAGTCGGTATCATTTACTCGTTGACGAACATCGCAGTCGGTTTAAACGTCGTCACTGAATTCATTATTGGTTACATGATTCCAGGTAAACCTTTGGCTATGATGTTCTTCAAGACTTTCGGTTACATTACCAACAGTCAAGCTGTGACCTTTGCTCAAGATATGAAATTGGGCCACTACATGAAGATTGACCCTCGTCTTCTTTTCTGGGCGCAAATGCTCGCTACTATTTGGGGAAGTTTGGTTCAAATTGGTGTCATGAGATGGGCTTACGGAGCCATTCCAAACTTATGTTCTCCTCACCAATCATCCGGTTACACTTGCCCTAACGGTAGAGTTTTCTTCAGTGCTTCATTGATTTGGGGTGCTATTGGTCCTGGTAGAATTTTCAGCTCCGGTCAATTATACAACAAGACCCTTTATTTCTTCTTATTGGGATTCTTGCCCGTTGTTAATTGGCTCATTTTGAAGAAGTGGCCAAACTCTAAGATTAGATGGTTGAATTGGCCAGTTTTCTTTTCCGGTACTGGTTACATTCCACCTGCCACTCCTTACAACTATGCCAACTACTGTATAGTTGGTTTGTTCTTCGGTTGGTTTGTTAAGAGAAATTGGACCCACTGGTACTTTAAGTACAACTACTCCCTTTCTGCTGGTTTGGATATCGGTCTTGCTTACTCTACGTTGATTATTTTCTTGTGTTTGCAATTAACTAACACAAACTTCCCATCTTGGTGGGGGAACAACGTTGTCAACAGCACTCTTGACACCAACATCGAGACCTGGTCCTACACTCTTTCTCCCGGCGAATCCTTTGGTCCTTCTACCTGGTAAATATCATATGTTGAACATTGCAACAGTTTAATTTAATGAAAGCACGAATATTTAAGAAAAGTTTTGTAGTGACAGTTCATTCAATATATCTTGAGCATGCGATCCTTGTGAATGTGTACCCTATTTTTTGTTTATTTTGCTACTTTGGAAGGATTGGAAGACAGCATAGTAAAATTCTTGTTTAGGTGAAATTTACCGCTCGTAAATTTAGAGCCTACGCTTAGAAGCAATACACACAAAACTTAAGCAATTGCAATGTCTTTTGGAGCCAGTTAGGGATGTATAAACGATGCTCAAATTTCTGTAGATTGATTTACCAACACTCTCCAATTAGCGCATTTGACCTAGCATTGTGCGTCTCTCGGCTAAAGCGGACAACTTTTCTTTGAATCCGTGCAGGCCATGCATAACGCTGTCTCAAAGTTAGCCATCGCAGTACAGAGAGGTACATCAGGAAGAACCGCATGAGATGAAAAGAATAAATAAAAATTGCCACGCTAAAAATGGTATTTGACATTTGAAATCCCCTGTCCTTGCCGTAGGTATTTCCACGGGTTGGTCTCGTGATTACTTCCTTCTTATCGCACCGGATCGGCTCTTAATGTGCACTCATCTGCCGGTGCTTAATCAGCGAAGGTTAACAAGGTTCCTTTTGCAAAACTTAAAGTTTCAAAGCAATCGATACACCTACATAGCGTATTACCAGATGCTGCTCCCACCTGTTGATTCGTCAGAAGAAGGTACTAGGTGTTCTACACCGAGTTTTTCGCAGCCGTTACTAAACGATAGGCACTTGAGTGACCAGGAATTACAAAGGGTCTCGGATGAACTAAGCGACACAGGAAGCGATGATGAGAGGATTGAGAGAGAAGAATCGGCCACGGGTCATTTCGGGAACAATACTTCCAATCGACAACCTCATGAAAACGTCAATAGCCGTGTTCGCTCTATTCTTGTTTCATGTAAAAGCTTTGCGGTTGCAATCTGGAGAGGGCCGGAACATGAGAGAGACCCTTCTCCGAACCCAATTAAATGCTTGCGAGGCATCGAATCGCTCCCGAATAGGATGCGTGTCCTAATATCACGACCTTATAGAGTTCTTCTCCTAACATTGTACATGTCAGTGTGGGTATTCATTTGGTACCAAGCAATGGTCCCCTACTTCACTAATGCTCCCACAGCAGAGGGTGTTCCAGTGATATCCTTGACCTGTGGCCAAGCCAGTGATTTCTGGAAAGGAAAAAATGCTGCTTGTGGTATCAACAGCCGTTTTTGTCCTACTTTTGGTGAAGATCTGGATGTCATCTTTAGATGCCCTGCTCTATGCGACCGTGGTTCTTGGCTATATTCGCTGCGTGTAGTAGGAAGCCAAAACATCAAATATAGAGGGTTTTTCATTGGAGGAGGAGAGAAACACGACGACACCAGCCCGAATATTTTGTCCTATCCTTATCGTGCGGACTCGTTTCCCTGCGGCGCCGCAGTTCATGCTGGAGTTGTATCACGATTTTTTGGAGGCTGCGCTAGAGCGTCTTACCAGAGCGGGCCTCAGAATTTATTTGTATCTACTCCAGGCAAATCTGGAAGCTCTGACTCTATTGGTTTCGAGTCTTTCTTCCCAACATCGTATATTTTCACGAGATTGCCCCAACTTCTCGGGCCATGCAAGGATCCACGGCTTGTCATCTTAGTGTTTAATATTTTCATGGGAATTCCCGTTGTGTTTTTTGGGTCCGCTGCCGCATTTTACTGGATCATGGCAATAGTTGGTTTCTGGACTATTTCACTAGCAACGGATCCTCCAATCATTGTGAATCCGCAAGATCCCGAAACCTTGTACAATCTCTTATCAGTCAGTCTTGAAAGGTTTTTGCCCACCTGCTTTATTTTGTACGTTTTGTGGGTTGTAAGTGTAAAGAGAACATTTCTCCTCAAGGCTCCACTTGAAAATGACACCTTAAATGACTTGGACGAGGAGAGACCACATTGCTCAAAATTATTTCCCAATTATTCGCCACTCTTTAGAATCATTTTTTGGTATCTGTTCTTTTGGATAGGTGTTGTTAACAACATGACCTTCGATAGGCTTCCGATTGATCGACTCACCCTTTACGACTTACAAACCATGCCTGGTGCATTAATTGTAATGTGTGTTTTAGGTGCAATTATGCTTGTTTGCGTCGTGGCGCAAGCTTACTACTTGTGGCTACTGGGCAGATTGTGGAAATTCTTCAAAGCTTATGCGCTTGTGAGTGGTATCTTAATATTCCTATCATTTCTTCCTGGCCTCACGCTTCGAATCCATCACTATATTTTCGCTCTCTTATTAATTCCTGGCTGCTCTACCAAGGGGTGGACAGCGTATGTCTTTCAAGGTCTTCTACTTGGCCTTTTCCTATCTGGAGTTGCACGATGGGGATATGCATCAATTGCGGAAACAAATTTTTCATTGTTGAGAGGAGAACCAATGGGCCAAATATTGGCTCCTGTCGTTCAAAGCTATGACTCGGGTGTTCTTCGTTGGCGCCGCCCAGACGGAAGTTCCTACGACACTGATCTGGAAGATATTGATCGCTACACTGAGGTCTCTTTACTTATTAACGACATTGAGCGGTACAGAGGTATGGATGTTGGGAGTGTAAACGTAACGGATATCATTGAGAAAAACGAGCATCTCGGACGATTAATTGAGATGGCTATGGGCAGCAGAAATGATCAGACGAAGGATTTAACTTTGTTTCTTAGATTGGCAAGATATTCCAACAAACAGAGGAAATACGGCGATTACACTCGTGCAAGTATCTTGAAGTATCCCTCTCTTGAGTGGAGACCTGCTCCACCCGGTCTTACTTAGCTTGCTTAGTGATTCAAGCCTAAGTAGTGAATTTATAAAACTCTTCAAAATCAGGCAATACCGTATAGATTGTGTCTTAACTGAATAGGGGCCTTTCTTCGATTTATATATAGCGCAAACCTAATCAAACCTAGGCAATTCCGAGGCGAATTGACCCTCATTAATGTATGAATCTCAAATTTTATAATTTTATAAGTTTGATTTGTTAATTTGTCGCTATTCCCAAAGCTGAAGTTTCCTCCAAAACCCGTACATTTTTAATACGTATACACCACAAAACACACTAGTGTTAACAATTACATATTCGTGGCCATGAACGACTTCAACGATTCAGGAGAATTATATAATATCAGAAACCAATTCTACACTGGCCAGCACCAGAAGGTTTCGGGTTACGACTTGGACCTGTTTACGCAAGAAGCTCGTCCAAAAGTGTTAGAGTTTCAAATCAGATCACAAGTTGCCTTAAGGAAAGATGCCTCTGAATTAATCGATGAGGGTCGTGCCGCGTTTGCCGGCCAAGATTCATTGTTTGATCTTTTACAAGCTTGGAACGACTTGAACGCGTTTGGCACCGAAGACTCGACCTATTTTGAAGCCATAGAAGAAGCCGAATTTGAGACGCAGGCCTGTTTGACAGCGCTATACCTTGTGAAAATCCACAAAAGCTACGAGCAGGCCATAGATATTTTGTCCAGATATATTTCCGGAACTAAAATCAACGCACACGAGTTGGAACCTTATTTACTATTGGTTCAACTTCATTTAATCCAGGGCAATTTCACTGAGGCCAACAAGGTGTACCAAAAGTTTCAAAAATTGCCTTTCAGTTCCACTGACGATATCGTATTCCATGTCACTGAGAGCTGGATTATGGCTGTCAAGGGTGGATTTGACAACATTAATAACTCCTCGTGTTTCTATGACGAGGTCTTGGCCAATGACTTCGAAGAAGATGCTCAAGGAAAATACCATATCTTAAGTGTTTTGTTCGCTTTGACGGTTCAATTAAAAAGATATCCGGAAGCTCAAGACTTTTTGGATCAAATTGATGATCTTAACTTTAAGGATGACAATAGTGGAGACTTGCTTGCAAACAAGATTGTATTTGAATATCTTACAAAAAACGGAGAAAACATTCTTGAACTCTTGAAGGAGTTGGCCCGGATAAACCCGGAGCATGCTTTGTTGGTAGACATCAAAGATAAGAATGCTAAATTCGATGCCATCGTGGAAAAATATCAACCTGCCAACTAGTTTAGATCCGGTTGTTTAAATATAATAAAATTCGAGAGTGTCTTTGTTAAATCACTGATCTACAGCATGAACAGAAGAGTTGAATCTAAAATGTTTAGTGGTAAAAATCCATTGTCTATATTTCGAAGCGTAACTTGAGGGTATAGGGTAATATGTCTTTTGTTTGGCAACAGGAATAGGTGACTTAAAGTTGCTTATCAAGAGATCCTCTGAGTTTCAGCATCAACTGTCTCCATCTCGTCAACGTCATCTTTCAAACTCAAACCTTCAGCCATGAGTCTCTGTTCAATTTCCTTTAATTCCTTTTCTCTCTCCAAAAGCTCTTTTCTTTTGTTGAGGAGATCTTGGTGAACTCTTTCTTCAAACTTTTTCAAGCGTTCTTCTTCTAACTTCATCTGCTCTTCCTTTTGCAAATATGCGGAAGCTTCTGAACCATTGTCAGACTTTGCAGCTTCGTCATGTGAGTGTTTGTCGGAGCTGTAGTGGAATTGTCTACCTGATAAGGCCTCCGTTCTGTAGTTTTCGTAAATCACGTTATGGGTTATTTCCTTAAACTCATTCAAGTGTGTGATCAAAAGAATATTCTTTAATATCGTGAAATCGTTGAATTCTGGTAATTCAATATTAATTGGGAGTGCCCATGCTGAATTTAACACTCGCAACTTCAACATCTCGTCGTCATCTTTCAGATCCTGATAGGTGTTAGCACCAATTACAGCAAATGGGATCAACAGGTTTAAGTACTTGTTATAAGCAATGATTTCATCGTCAATGTAGTCTTCTTCGTATTCGTACTCATTGAACTTGTAGTAATTGATGTTGTAGTTGTTTAAGTCCTCCAACACCAATTTCTTGTTGAGTTTCAACTCCTCGGGAGTCAATGAGTCGGCCTTAGCAATAACCGGGATAATGTTTACCAAGTTACTCACGTGCTGCAAGAACTTCACGTCGATTTCGGACAAACCGTGTCCTGTGGCATTGATCAAGTAGAGGAGGACGTGGATTCTGCCGTCCTTGAAGCGAGGGTTTCTCTTGACCCTACTTTCTTCTAATAATACCTCGTCGTATTGATGTCTGATGAAATCCACCACGATTTTGAAATCATCCTCGCAGTTTGTGGCATTAGCGAAATTAGGGGTATCTATGATATTCAATGAAATCTTATGGCCCTCGTTATCTTCCAATTCCACATTTTCGTGTCGTAATGTGAGCTTGCGGGTATATGGATCCTGGGTAGCTGTCAGGGACGTTGGAACGATCGTGTTGCCTCCACACAAAGAATTGATGAACGTTGATCTGCCCAGACCACTCTCGCCCACAATCATGAAGGAGAAGTTGATCGTCTTTTTGACCGTCTTTCTCTTTCTCAAAGCTGCGGAGGACGTGTTGTAGTCGGTCATTTTGTATTCTTTAGAGTGAACTTGAATAGAAATGGAGTGTGTTATTACTTGTGATCCACCTGAAATCTTTCGTGAGGTAGTTACTGCACGTAGGGACTGATCAGTATTGGGGGTCTTGCAAAACTACCTCTATATACATTGAATTGTATGGTAGAAGTAATTCAATAAAAGAAGACTTTGGATTTTGATACAGGCTTTTTATTGACCGTTTTCAATTTATTATTTCCAGTCCGCGATCATCAATGTAACTGAGAATTTTGGCGCGTCTCAAAGAAGAAGTATAATAGGAAACTAAAAAAGTGCGATAGATTCTTGTTTATCCCAACTCAATGTAAAGATCAAAGCATGAATCTAAAGGTGGAAGTGGAGGTGAAGTTGGATTATCCAATATGTGAATTCAAAAAGTTCAAACTCTACAATAGCCAAAAAAAAAGTATACCTTGCAAAGCTAAAAATGTGTTAAATAGATACCTAGTCCGCAAAAATTCCCAATATTGTTTCAGAAGTTAGTAGATTAGAGCCATCTCTTTTGTTTAGCGCTCGATAATGAGGCCTGGACAACACGCTCTGAGGCAGGGTAGTAATACGTTGGGTAAGCTGCGATCGCGGCGGTGTTGAACAACGAGGTGACTGCGTAACTCCAGCCAGGGGTGATTGTGGAGTAGACGTTAGGCGAAGGACTCAAACTAGTGTAAGGGGTGTAGGCAGATGTTGGATGTCTGGTGGAATACATGGTGTGTGTCACCAAAGTTCCTGGTTGCATTTGCATAGGAGCGAATCTAGTTTTGCCGGTCTGCAAAGTGTACGGAACCGTGAAAGAAGCAGAGTTGATGGAGATTTGGGTGCCGCCAACTTGCAACTGTGCATCAGGGCCATCTCCAGAAATACTAAGCAAGGAAGCAGGGAATGTGATGGTATTTGTTTGACCGTTCATGCCAGTAAGCGAAAAACGTGGGGTGTAATGGATGGTGTAGCCGTCAGGGAATTGGGCGTACACTTGGACAAAGTAAATACCGTTAGGAACGTCACTACTCAGCACACTAGCATCGTAGGAGAGCGATGAAGAAGTCAACGAGGTTGTGAGCGTCTTGAGAGGCTTGATATTGGAATTTGAACCAGTACACAAAACGATCGAATACTTAGAAACTTTAGATAACGAGGTGGGCGAATCTTTATCGTCAGTATCATCGATCCACAGGACTGTAAACGTAGCAGTACCTCCCAGCCCGGAAAACGTTGAGCCGACCGCAGGCTGTAATATGGAAACATCGGCTAAGGCGTATGCAAAGAGGAAGAGAAGCGACCAGAGTTGTTTGAGAGCCATATTCTATGTGTTTGCGCTTTTCTTTCTTGTTTTCGGAAATGGACGCTCAGACGCAGTCAAAGTAAGTAATATGAGGCGGAACACGAGGTTCTTGTGAAAAGAGTGAAGGGGAAGGTAAAAACAAAGAAAATTTGAAAGTCTGCTGTGGACTATCAGTTGAAGAAAATGTGTTGAAAAAAAGCCTCTGGTGTAGATGTTCGTTTGTGCCTGAGAGGAAAAGGTATGTGGAAGTTGCTGCAGGACATCCTCAACGTGTCTGAAGTTACGGAAAGGGTAGACCTGTCTGGCCCTTGATAACAGAGATGAATTTGTGGAAACTTTATCGTCGCATCGATTAATGCTCATAGAAAAATGTTATTGAGTGCCATTTCGAATGAAATCTTGTTTGGTTTCGTGACTCGTGACATCGTGTTTTGCATTCAAACATCTTAAAAAATTCGGACAAATTCATGGATAGAACGAGCTCTTTTCCTCATGTGATATCGTTAAGAATATTGTGGTTTATTTTTTATCGACTTGTATTGTTGTTGTAGCTAATTATAGTAGATTGTGTTGACTATACAGGGAGTTCCTCAACAAATGGGTGTAGGCTCCATCTAGACAATTCAGCAGACTCTGGTAACAAAGAGTGCAAAATCTTTACCGCAGTGTTTGAAATACTTAAATTGCTGGACCATATTTGATATTTCGTATTTTTTTTTTTTTTTTTTACTTTTTTTCTTTTGTGAGAAGTTACCTTTCCAGGCTCAAGAGTTGAATTCAACATTTGACAATTTTGTCGAAGAAAGTCAAAACCTTGATGAGTATAAACATATTTTTGGAACTCAAGTAAAGCTGTAAGAACCAAAGCCAATAGCCGCATTCGTCACTAAGAATGCTTTTATTTCATACAATTGACAGTCCTTTGGTATAATTCTACGGAGATCGTCGGTGATACAACCAGATCCTGAGAGACGAACAACCCACAATTCAAATTTCAAATCATTTAATTTCATGAACATGAAAAATTCTTGGAAAAAGCACACGTAAACCGAGAGAACTAGAAATTTAGTAATGAATACTTTTTGTTGATAGCTCCATCTCTATCTCTGGCTTCTTATCACACTTACATACGCTTATTCAACCAACAATAGAAAACATCATGTTTAGAAATATAAGTGGTCTCCGACCACTTGCTACCAGACCGTTTAGTACTATACGCAGAGTTCTGCCTGCCAAGAAATCAGCAGCCTCTCTTGTTAAAAATGCTGCAACAACTTCCACTACTCAACCGGCAGATGCCGCTGCCTCTGAACCAGAGGTTTCTGAGCCAGCTCCCGCGTATACTCCTATCGCCTCAAAATACCCACTCAAAGACTCAGTTTCCGTTGGAGAACAAGGTGCTCGCGCTATCGACTGGTCAGATTCGTTCCATGGCTTGGGCCAGATGGCCTTTAGCAAAGAGGCAACTGACCTCCTCTTGGCTCCTATTGCACTAGATGATATCGAAATTAAACCAGACGGTCTTTTGTATTTGCCAGAAATCAAGTATAGGCGAATTTTAAATAAGGCATTTGGTCCCGGTGCATGGGGTCTTGCCCCAAGAACAGAGACTCTAGTCACCCCCAAACAAGTGAGTCGAGAATACGCGTTGATTTGTAACGGACGCTTGGTTTCTGTAGCTAGGGGTGAGCAGGACTACTTTGGTGGTGAAGAGAAATTGACCACTGCTTTGGAAGGCTGTAAAAGTAACGCGTTGATGAGATGCTGTAAGGACCTAGGCATTGCCAGCGAACTCTGGGATCCCGTATTCATTCGTAAGTTTAAGAAGTCTCATTGCGATGAATTGTTTGCCGAACATGTAGTCACGAAGAAGAAAAAGAAGTTGTGGAAGTTGAAGGTCAATTCGTTTGACTACCCTTACAAAGCCTGTTGAGAGGACTGAAAACGAAATCAATTGAAGATAGAATGACATTATTAATCTTATACATAGATATGCAGTAAATAGGCTCCGTTTTGATTGTATTGTTTGATCGGATTCAAGAATCAAAGACTTACGACATGAAGCGAGCCCGCCTCAAACCTTTTCTAAACTTTCATTGATTACTCCAAAAGGAGCTTATTGTACCTATACTTGGTTTCCTCTTCGAATCGAATATTCGTTGTAAATCCCTTAAATTCTCAAATGCTAATCACAGAACTTAGTTCTTGTAAATACCTCTTCCAACACCCAAAAGCTCCACAGTTTGGGACATGGGTCTTCTTCTCCAGACATCCCAGAACTCCTGCTTGTTCTCAATTGGCTCGTCGGTGTTGGCATTCAAGTACTTGACGTCTCTACCGACAAAAGATGCAGATTGGGCCCACCAGAAATGGTCAATGGCAGCAGCAAGGAATGCACCGGAGATACCAGACATGACCTTGTGCTTAGCGGGCATTTGCTTGAAACCAGCAGTTAAACAAGCCAAGTTGGCAGCACCAACAGCCCAGAAGGTGTTCCATCCGTCGTTCTTCTCTCTCAAGTTGGTAACAACTCCTTTCGTACCAACAGCAACGGTGGCGAATGCAGTGAAAGTCAAGGGCACTCCTACCTTGAACGTCGATCTTCTCCAGAGGTACAACCAGGCATAGGCACCAAAGGTGGTGTATAAGCCGAGTCTCAACACCTGGAGGGTTTTCTTCTGCGTGTCCACAGGTTCCCACTTTGGATATGCACTGGCGTTACCAAAATTGACAAATGGCTTTGGCCACTTGTTAGTGGCATCAGGAAGGGACGCAAGAGTTTCTTCTGCCATTATTGATATGGTTTTTGAGCACTTCTTGTGTGTTTATGATGGGCTAGGTACGAACCAATGAAGCTTGATGAAAAGGTGAGAGGTAATGGTAACACATCCGTACACCACACAGTACAAAATGTACGGAGAATAAATACAGATAATTCCAAAGGCCCTATAACGAGGGTGGTGCAAACGTAGATTTTGAATCTTGACTAGAATTTAAATACCAGCTGGCAAAGGAATTAAGCCTGGGATTCTCAGGCTTGTTGTAAGAGTCAAAAATGAGGGTAGATCGTAATATTGAAGATAATATTGACAACAAAGAATTTAAAATTTTCATCTGTAACTCTTTTCAGAGAGAAGCAACAAGTCTCGAAAAGCTAATAAAAGCGATCCGTATTGAAGTTTCCTTGGTAGCTAAGAATGGGTGAACTGAGTCGATTGGCAGCAAATGTGATAGGTCCTAGTCTGAGTTGCTACTAAAGCAGAGCCGGAAAACCCCAGAAGAGAGAGAATTGCTTACTTGAAGTATTAAATTTTGTCTGGATTTACAGCGTTTCATGCGTAGAATGTGTGTTAAGTTTTCAAGATTTTAATGCATCATCTAAGCCGTCCAATACAACGAAATTGCGGACAAAATAAAAGAATAAAATGATAAATTTGTCAATGGTTGTCAACCAAGAATTGCCATCAATAAGAAAGAATTTGTAGGAACCACTTGTCATTTGTTGCAAATACCACTTCATTTTATGCAGTCTACTAGTCAGTACTCAAAAATTTTCAGCCTAAGCAAGGATCCTCCTACAAGAAAAGAAACAGAAATGAGGACCGCATTGACTTTTGCAAGTGTTGTTGCTGCCGGTGCCGTTGCATATGCCGTCTACTTCGACTACAACCGTAGAAATAGCCCAGAGTTTAGAAAACAGTTGAGAAAGAGGCAACAGAAGGAGCAGAAGCAGGCCCAAAAGGCACAAGAAGAAGATAAGAAGTCCAAGATGCTTGCAGTTAAGAAGGCTTTGACGGAGGATTTAGCTCAAAACCCTCTCCCAACTGACTTGTCTAAGAAAGAAGAGTTCTTTTTGGAGAATGTCGCTCTTGGTGAACAATTGGCCAACGATCCCCTGAGCAAGATTGAGGCTGCATTGAAGTTCTACAAGGCTTTAGCCGTGTACCCTAACCCTACTGATATTATGGGCATTTACCACAAGACCTTGCCCGAGGATGTCTACGAATTATTAGTCATGATGATTGCCCTCCAGCCACCAGCCACTATCACCAACATTATTGGCGGTCCTGGCGGACTTTCGGGTGCTGCTTCCGCTGCACAGGCAGCTGCTGAGGCGGTTTCTGAAGCTGCTGAGGAGATCAAGCCTTCCGAGACCGATTTGGATTGATTATGTGGTTTACTCCGTTGTCAGAAGATTTGTTAATAGCAGTAAGATTGTGTAGATGGGATATTTATCAGTGAAGATACGTTACGAATTTTGACATGAATCCTCTGTAGCGTTACATTTTGGCGATCTGATCTACAACTATAGCGTGTTGTAATAAACACTGAAGGGCAACAAACACAGAGCACAACATGGGATTGGCGGTCGATTCATTTTTAAATACATTGTGAAACCAAGACAAGTTCCTGTTTGTTGGATTTCCAGATCTTCGACTTTAACAAGTCATTGTCACCGCGGTCAAGATCGACGACGGATGTTACGTACTACATTCCTTGTATGATCTACGGACTACAAAAGGCACGTCCTACGTCAGAAGGGCACCAACCCAAGAATTTGAGTTTCGAAAAATCTCATGTTAATTCTTCCAGCATTATTTCTTTTCTGGATTGTGCCAATCCTTGCAAGTTATAATAACTTTACCTTCAATAATGGCACTTACAACATAACCACCTTCAACAACAAAACGTTCCCCAACATCACGTCCACTTTCGGGTACACAAATTCGGAAACGTCGAACTCTTTCAAATATCAGGGTGTTGCTCTTGGAGGCTGGTTACTTTTGGAACCATGGATAACACCACTGTTGTTCAAAGCCACTACCCTGGATCTTTCGAAAATGCCCATTGATGAATACACCTTTTGCAAATATTTGGGAGCAGAAGAGGCTTTGACACGGTTGTCAGAGCATTGGAGCACGTTTTACAATGAGACTGATATCGCAGACATCAAAAATTATGGGTTCAACATGATCCGTATCCCCATTGGCTACTGGGCATTCGAAACACTTCCAGGTGACCCCTATGTATCGGGAGCTCAACACTATTTAGACAAAGCCATAGAGTGGGCACATAAGTATGATCTCAAAGTGTGGATCGATTTGCATGGAGCTCCTGGCTCGCAAAATGGCTTCGACAATTCCGGTAAGTTCTGTGACTTCACTCCAGGATGGCAGAACTCAACTGAGAACATTGATTTGACTTATTTGGTTCTCCGTCGGATCTATACAAAGTATGGCGGGAAGGACTTTTACTCCAAATACGGGGATACCATTCTTGGAATTGAGGTGTTGAATGAACCATTCGGTCCAAAACTTAACATGAATGAGGTCGTCAATTTTTATGAGAATACATACAAAGATGCGCGGATCTTTTCTGACACCAACAACACCATCGTTTATCATGATGCATTCCAAAGCGCAGGATACTGGAACACGTTCCTCAATTCTTCAGACCCTTACGAGGGCCGCTTGCAAAATAGCAACATTCTCATTGACCATCATCACTATGAAATCTTTACATTCAATGAGATCAATAAAACAATCTCACAGCACTTGGACAGCATTCGGGACTATTCTTCTGGTATAGAAAAAGAACTCAAAAGCCATCCAGCTATTGTTGGCGAATGGAGTGCTGCTTTGACCGACTGCACCCCTTGGCTCAATTCTGTCCATTATGGATCTAGATGGGCGGGCACACCTCCATTTACTAACAAACCGATACATAATAAGTACATTGGAACATGCGCTGACATCAACAATTGGGACAAATGGACACTGGAGCACAAGCGGTATACTAGAAAATTTATTGAGATGCAGCTTGATCAGTACGAGTCCAAAATGAACGGCTGGATATTCTGGACTTACAAGACTGAAGGGGCCATAGAGTGGGATTTCAAGAGACTTGCCCAATATGGCCTCTTTCCTCAACCATTTTCCAACAGACAGTATATCTTTGGTGGTAATGATACAAAACCAGAGACCGGAGCTTCTGATAAATTGAGGCCAAATTTCGGCTTTTTGGCATTGTTTGCCAGCGTTTTGTATTTCTTCTAGATAACACCATGCCATTACTGTTTCAAACTTAAAAATTTCGAATTTGTCATATATAGAGTTTTTGAGCCATATTTATCTGAATTTTGTGTTGTTACACTGATCTACTCAAAGCGACTTGCGGAAAAGTTGAAAGTGTAAAGACTTGCCAAGAATGCAAAGGCAAGCTCTTCTTAAAACTTGCCTGTAACAAAAAGATATCGAGCTTAATAGGCTATTTTGGAGAGCCTGAGTTCGAACAGCTAGAGGCTCATGTGATCATTAAAAGTAACGAATTTCATAAAATATAAGTGTGACGAAAAGTGGAAGTTTTCTTTTGAAGCAAAAGCATTTACCGATATGCAATCAAAATTTCAAATTATGACGGAAATGGAAGATGTTTAAGACTGCAAATACTTATGGTAACGAACGTGGAAATTAGGGAAAGCGAAAGACACTTGCAAAAAATATTGACAAGAAGCGTGCCAAGATTGAAATAATTAAAAATAAATTGTAAATTTCTGAACTATCGTTAAGAAGACAGTCTAATACCTTTCGGGCTAAAGGATCTTTCAAAAAGTATTTTGTTTTCTGGATCAGAACGAATGAAAAATTACATCACGTGAGGGTACATAATTTGTATTCAATATCTGATAACCACTCTTCTTTATCAAATGTCCGTAAATATCGCCATTATTGGATCTGGTGTTGTTGGCTCTGCCTTCATTAAACAATTGAAGAACGTCAAGTTCCCAACGAAGTTGAATGTAGTCTACTTCGCTAGAAACTCCAGAGAGGCTCTTTACACTAAGGACTACCAACCTGTGGACTTGGAAACCTACGAGACCACTTCTCCAAGCAAAGTTTTGTCATTGCCTGAGTTAGCCCAATTTTTAAAAGCTGGCGCACACCCTCCCATTTTGGTCGACAACACCTCTAACCCGGAATTGGCATCTTACTACCCAGAGTTCATCAAGCAGGGTATCTCAATCGCTACTCCAAACAAAAAGGCTTTCTCCTCTGACTTGAAGACCTGGGACGAAATCTTCGATAGCTCTAGTGCTCCTGGTGGTGGCTTGGTGTACCATGAGGCTACTGTTGGTGCCGCTTTGCCGATCATTGGACCTTTGAACGATTTGGTACTTACCGGCGATAAGATCAAAAAAATTGAGGGTATCTTGTCTGGCTCTTTGTCTTACATTTTTAACTCCCTTTCTACCAGCGAGCCATCTACTGTCAAATTCTCTGACGTTGTGAATGTGGCTAAGGAGCTGGGCTACCTTGAGCCGGATCCAAGAGACGACTTGAACGGTATGGACTTTGCCAGAAAGGTTACCATCTTGGCCAGAATCGCTGGCTTCAAGGTTGAATCTCCTTCTTCTTTCCCAGTTGACTCTTTAGTGCCTACAGAATTAGAGGCTTGTGCCACTGGCGCTGAGTTTTTGCAAAGATTGCCTGAATTTGACGCTGATTTCCAAAAGCGTAAGGATGACGCCTTAGCTGAGGGTAAGGTCTTGAGATACGTCGGCCAAGTTGATATGGTTAACAAAACTCTCTCTGTTGGCATCGCTAAGTACAGTTTCGACCACCCATTCAGTTCGTTGAAGGGCTCGGACAACGTTATCTCTATTACAACTGAAAGATACACTAATCCATTGATAATCCAAGGTGCTGGTGCCGGTGCAGACATCACCGCCCACGGTGTTTTGGCTGACATGCTTAAAATCGCTCAAAGAATTGCCAAGTAAGCTTTTATTTAGGCTATGTACAACAGTTAAAATTGTAGTTCAAATTCTCTATCGTAATTGTCTTGAGCATATTTTGCTGCTTCTCGGAATGTCTTCCGTAAGAAGGCCTCATCTTTACAACTTTCTCTGAAGTCTAACATAACCTTTTGCGAGTCGAATATGATAGTTTTACCTCCCTTTTCGGGTAACGAACCGATAAGCGTATTGACTCGTAATATATGGACGTTGTTAGGTGCCATAAAGAAGTCCCCTTCGTCTCTCAATTCAACGATATAAGCACCTGTCTTATGAATAAACTGAGCATATTTGAAAGAAGATTTACCCCAACTGTAGCAGATCTCGATGTTTTCTTTCGAGAAAAATGATGTTCCTCTGTTATCAAGCAAAAAATCGGCAGTTTTGAGTAGATGTAAATGGAAAAAGAATTTGTTACTTTGAAGGATATTATGGTTTTTGAATTCTTCATCAGTGAATGGGTTCAATGCAAGTTTTAAATCAACAAAAGAATGAAAAGGGTTGAGTTCAGGTATTGTACAAAGTTCTCGCCAAGGGGTCTCAACAAGTTTGAGTCCATACCGCTCACAAAGTCTTCCCCATGCGATAATGACCTCATCAATGAATTTGGTAGTTGTGTTGAGCCACTGAAGGCGAATATGGAAACAATGCTCTGGATTGTGCACTGTATCATAGTGTACATCCAACAACTCAGGGCGAAACGATTTTCGAAGTGGGTCACAGTTGTACTTGACTTTCTTACTAATGAGAAACTTCTTTGGACGACGCATTTTTTGGGAGTCAGATAAAGAAGAGGTCTCGCTGTCACGCTGAACATTAGACAATACTGTCTTGAGCTCGGGCATTCTGTCAAAAGTTAGAATGGACTCATTGTCAGCTTTTGAATGTACCGGGGTCTGCGGCAGAATTGTTAACAGGGGAGAGGCTGTTAAACCTCTCTCTCGGTCCTTTTCTTTTGGACTCTCCTTTTCTGGAGAAGCCACTTTTTTGAACCAACGAGATGTGCCTTGCTTAGCTGCCTTTGCCATATACGCTTTATCTGCAAACTCTGGAGTAAATTCGTAGAAGTAATGCCCGTCGAGAAAACCGTGTCTTCTCTCGACATGATCGAAGAGACGACGATTTTTTAAAGATTGGCCATATTCGATAGCTTCTTCTCTGGTATTTACATCCTCAAAGTACTTGAGAAGCCATGATACAAGTTCACTTCCTAGGAAGCAATGTGGGTGAAATTTGAAATGCCAGATACGATCGACTAACTTGAGACCACCTTCGCCTTGAAGCTGTTGAGCCAAAAGACTCAAATTAATGTTCTTGTTGAACCTCAGACCATCCGACATCATAAGGGAATTTGTGGGTCTTGTTCCACTAATATCGAAACTCTCCGCTTGGTCATTTAAAAAATCGTACAAGTTCCCAGTGTAGAAATGAATATCTGGCAGAATGTCTTCCTTTAATTTTGCAAATGCATCATCCGATTCAGAATACCTTCCCTTCTCAATCAAGGTTATGAGTTTCTGAAGACCTTCAAGCCGGATTTCTTCATCTGTCAACTTCTCACCTGGACTTTGGATTGAGTTTGCGGGAGGCTCTGCGGGCATAATAACGAATTTCATTCTGTGGAACTCACTGCACATTTCAGTGATGGCATCTTCATAACCAGCGAGAAGCTGATCAAACTGATTCCAGTTGAAGGTCAGTGGCTTTGTTTGTCTCCAATCAACCTTAGAAAGCATGTACTCGTTTGCATATCTTGTTCTAATGAGTGGCTGTTCGGTTATGGCCTTACGTGAGCCGAGTAGAATCCGCAGCTCCTTCTTTTGCTCAATTTTGTGATAAAGCTGAACATTGAGCGCACCGCTATAGTCGTAATAAATTCTATGGATCTCATCGTTGAGCGACAAATACATTATCGTTTCCAGACTATCGAGCTTTGGGAAATACTTTACGATTTTTTCCGGGAACCCTCCAGATGGTCGTTCTGCTTCTATTCTCTTGACTCGGTCACCGTAACAAATTTGAAATCCCATGGCAAGCCGAAGTCTGATCATTTCCCTCATGAGTTCATTGGTAGTTTTGAGTTCTAGTCTATTGTCATAGCTAAGCGTGAGAACGTAATTATGCAACGCATACTCCATTTCAAGTTCTGAGCTAGTAGGAAACAAGGTCGTTGCGATTGGAAGGGCGGCAGGAGCCTTTAAGGACCTCCACTTGAAAAGTCTTCGTTTGATTTTACGAGGAAACACGCCAGACCAGCGGCTACATTTTTCAACCTCAGAGTTTGGGCCCTTAGACGGATTGGCAATTGATTTGAAGTAGTAATTATTATCGTCACGTTCCAAATCCTCGTTATCAACTTCCAGATTGGATTTCTCAATTTTGGGACGAGAAGTTCTGGGATTTATTGACAGGCTATGCTTGGAAATTGCCGATTTTTTCTTGATAAAAGCTTCTGAAGACATATGCATAGACTTGTCGCTACCAATGGAGGATTCACTGAAACTTTTTTGACTTTCCAAACGCCTTATCCCAGGAGGAGCAGAAACAACTCTAGATTGTAAAGAGAAATTGCCCTTGAGGTCACCTGTTTTGTTAAGATTATAAAGTGTCGAAAGCGCGGAGCTGGTGTTCGATACATGTGTGACTGTTCCTTGGGCCGAGGAGTTGGAGGTGAATGTATTCATTTTGGCAGAATTAGATCGTTTTGGATACACCGGGCCATCTTTTTTCCCCATTAGCATAAGAGTGGCGATGTTCGGTTTCCTGTTCTGGTTACTATTATTCTTAGTACCATTACTTCCCGAAAATGTAACAATTGGTTTTCTATGAATTGGCTTAAACATGTTGCTATCATAGTCATCCATATATTCGACAGCCGAAGCTTTATTCTCGAAGTATAGCCTCTCTAATTGGAATTTGTTGGCTTCGTTACCCATTAAACCCATCATTTGGAGTTCATATATTTTGCAGCGAGGAATCCATTGAGAATTACTACCAGCAGCTGCAGCATAAAACGACATATCGCACCATTTGGGAACACAATGACGAACTTCTCCAAGGCAATCTCTATATCTAAATAATGGTACAGTATGGAGGGGAGGCTGACTGAGGCAGATGATGTCTAAGGCACAGTCAAGACTGAACATCTTCTTAGAAGTCTCTAACATCATATCGTAGTCAACATCAAAAAGACCCGAGCCAGGAGACACTACTACCAAGTGATTGATTGAATGTCTTAGGTCAGTGTTCCTGAATCTATCACAAACTAGACTGAGTGCCAAATTTAAGGCTTCGAGAAGATTACCTTTTACGGATGGACAAGGTTCACCTTGAATTTCTGCATGCTTCCCAGACACTTGTAACAAAATGTCACGTTTGAAGTTAGCAAACTCAAGACGTAGATTCGCCATGATATTATCCCAATTAAATACACTCACTTGATCCACGACCACTCTATAGTAATCTTGGCACTGCGAAGGACGCTCTCCTCCGCCTAGAGACGCCCAAGGGGCCCTCGTATAGTCCACACTTGTGAAGAGTACAATAGTGATGGAATGATGTGAGTTATTGGACCGCCATTTCTTGAAAATCATCGGAAACAACGTATTCACGAGTTTATGAAACATAATTTCACCATTTTCTTCAAAATGCCACATTTCTCGAGAAAGCTGCACTAAAAAGACAAGTTTGGCGCTTTCTGACCGGAATACAACGTTAGTGTTAGATCCAACGTAACCACTAGAAATTTTCTTGCCATCCTTGAATAAACATTTGACAAATCCTATACGATTTCCCAAGTAGGTCACTCTTTGATCTAAGTAACAACATGATCCCACCATCGAGGATGCTAAACTCCATTGAGAGTCACGACCGAAGTTGACATCTTTTAAATTAATTTCAACAGTGTCAAGCTCAACTTCTGAGATATCTGCAACTAATCGTACTTGAACAGCCGACCTTGGGGGTATATCTAGTAGTTTCTGGAAGCTGGAGATTAAGGATATTTGAAATGAGGCCTTTGGCTTTGATCCTCCACCGACAGCAGCAGCTACCGTTGGAGAAGAATTCGAACCCTTTTCTATAATATTTTTCGGTCCAATCGCAAAAACAAGTTTTGGGACTTGAGAACTCTGTTTCCTAACCGGTTGGAGCTCGTAGACGTTCCCTACTTTAAGGCCAGCCAAAGCAGCAGAATCAACAACAACGTCTTCAGAATATGAGCCGAATTCATGGAACCACACTGTCAATTGAATTGGTTCTAGGGTCAAGGCCCTGGGTCTTGTTTGAGGAGGATTAGATACTTCTGAATCTCCTCGACTATACGTCAGTCCTCGACCCTTAGCAGCCAGTTTGGATGTTAATTCCGTACTTCTTTGACTATCCCTATGGGCAATATGTTTTGACAGACCCACTACAAGAGTTGTACCTACATTCAGCATGTTTCCTACCACCAAACTGGTTTGATTGGCACTCATCTTTCCCATAACGGGCAGTGAAGTATTAAATCGTCGATAGCGGATAGGATCTTCTCTTTGTGGCGCCCCTGCTTGTGCCAGAGTGCTCTTCTCTGAGCTTTTTGAGCTGTTGACCCACCTAGCGTGTTGCATTGTTTCTTGAAGGGTTGGAGTTTCGGAAGCTTCTAATTCATCCAACCAGCAAACCAATTTCAAGCAGTAGCTACGCTTGTGCCATGAATATTCAATTGGGCTTCTATGGACGTGGCCGCGTGTCTTTTTTCTAGTATCTCTTTTGAATATGGGGTATTAACTGTTAAAATCATCATGTGCACACTTTTGTACACAGTGGGAACTAATTAACATCGAGATAAAATGTGATGGTGACGAACAAAAGAAAAGGTTGGAAAGTGGAATAGTAACAATTGAAAAACTTCCAATCGTTTATATTTAAAATTAGCCAATGAGAGTCAAAGACCCAAGCATAATCAAAAGGCATCCAGAGTTTTGGGTGCATTCATTTTGCTTGATAAGAGACAAGAGCAAATATTGAGAGTTAAGGAGAAAAAAAATTTTAAGTTTACAGACAAACGTGGAGTTGAAGTCAACGCATTATCCCCTTATTCTTTTCGAAATGTCACTAAGTGGGGCAAAACCGCATCACCTGGGCTGGCCCAGTAATATTCGAAATTGTCAGTAAATAAAACAAATAAACTAGGAACAAAAATCAACGACATTAATCTTACGGCTTATTCATAATTCATTGTAATCACGTTCCTTTGCATCGCAACACTTGCCATAGTGTAGTATTCCTAATGCCATTTATATCATGTACACCCTTTCCCGCGCTCTTTCAAGCTTTTGCGAGTGTCTCCGCGTTACCCTTAAGTTAGACAATTTACAAGCCCTCCGTGTCAACAAAAAGGAGAGATGGTATGTTCAACGCAAAAACTTCCAGGAAAGCAGAAGAAGTGGAAAGCCGTTTACTTTTTAAAAGGGCTTGCTCCAATTGTAGACGATTTTTTCAGTGCTAAGAGCGTTACCCTGCTCGAGTGCTTCTTTCGGCCTTCAAAGCTTCGCTAGGGTCTATCAGCTGAATGAAGCAGTAGTCGATTTATTCAACTTTCATGGCTTATTCGAATTACCTTGCACTTTACTAACATAAGTCTGTCTTCTCTCCACTCAATTTGAAGGAGGACCCATCGGCTAAAAAAGAACTGGAGGAGGACCACACAAGAGAACTTGAAATTGAAAATGCGTATCTCACTTACCAAAAGGCAATTGCCTTCCAGGAAGCTGGCGATCTAGTCAACGCCTTTACCGTCTACCAGCAGCTCTCAGCATCTAGCATCATTGAGAGCCACTACTATGAAGAATCCGAGTTTACTCGTGGCGTTCAAAATGGAGGTGACGGGAATCATATCGACGAGCTAAGTTTCGTTGCTCAGAACGTCAAGAACATTCGCTACTTGTATTTGCGCAATAGAGGCTTTCTTCATTTATCCATATTGAGGGCTGGTCCCGAAATGTTGAAAAAAGTCTATGAAGCTGATCAAAAGCTCACTCATGCTGTAAAGACGAGCACGGATAAAGCCAACAATGATGAAATTCTTTTGTTGAACACTCCAGAATTAGAACTCAATTTTCACAAGGAAATTTTTTACACAATGCTCGATAACTTGGTCTCATGTATGATCTACCAAGAAGCGGACAGTACAGTTCTTCGGCTACTATTTGATGTCTATTCGTACTTGGAATTTCATCGTCTCGCAAGATTCTCTCTCGATCTGGCTTTATCTTTTGGTGCTGAAAGCGATGACATAATGGGCATCCTACCGATAAACAATTGGGCCACGAAGTTACGTAAAAAAGTTAGTTCATGGCGAGACCATAGCCTCATCACTAATCTGACAGACTTGAATGATAAATTGTCATTTTTGCAACCGATCAAAGATGATTTAGACGTACAGTGCAACCGTATTGCTTCTTTGAGATGCCTTGATGTACCAATCAAGGCTGATGCAAAGTGGATTGACGTTATTCAAGCTGTTAATAGCGCAATCAAGCAAATTCTGGATCGGGAAAAGGCTACAGTTATCACAAGATATCCAGAAATCGATCCATATCATGCTTCCGAATACGCTTATGACTATATCAATTTCAAATTCGTAGCAGTCGACGAGCCAGAAGCACCCACAATTCCAGATGTGGAGGAAGGAAAGGATGAACATGTACTAATTCTCGCATCAAAAAGCGAGGCTACAACCCCTGAGGTTGAGAGTAGAATAGATCAAACAGAAAGTGCCACAAACGTCCAAATCGAGCTGCTGGAAACAATTGAGAATGATATGGTGGAAAAACCCAACTCTGTGGTGGAAAAAAGTGATCTGATAGAGAAGACATCCATGAGAATCTCTCGTAGGCTCAACCCTGATGACCTGAACCCCATTTCTTCAGATGACATCCTCTTAACAAGACGTTTTTTTGTCGAAACTGAGGCGTTTTTTGAACAAATTAACTTGTCATATTCTGAAGTCGTCCCGAGTGCCGGAAAAGTCTTACGAGATGTTATCGAACCACTTGTTTCCTTACATCCTAATAAGAACGAACCTCTTTATATCCTAGACTTTTTGAGGACTCTCAATGAATGGAAAACAAACTTTTACGATGGTATAATCATCCGTGAAAGATCTGATTCAGGAGGAAGAGGATCTCATACGAATAGTGACAAAACAAGGCTTATTGAGGTTTTGACTCGATTTGGCAATCAATCAAGTGATGCACAAATTGTACATGATAGTATTGATGACTTACATGCCAGTGATACAATAATTGCATTCTTGGAAAAGATTGGCGAAGGCAAAAAGTCAATCTCACTCATCAAAACAACCCTCCTAGCTAATTTGCTTCTGACCGTTGCCTATAATGGTTGGTCACCACCTTTAATCTCAGCTGTCTGTGATTGGATTAGTCACTGTGAACTTGAGATATGCAATTTCTATACGTCGAGACCAGAAGAACTCAGAGATCAAATAAATATGGAACTCGCGTTGGGCATCTATGAATTTTTAGTGGATCAGTTTGTCTCAGTGAAGAAAAATACGGAAGAATGTCTTGAGAACACTGCCGATTCGTGCAAAGGAACGAAATCTCAGTCAAACAGCTTATTTCTTAAGCTTTTACATCTTCGTGGCCGTATACAAAAATGGGAGCATCTTTTGAATGAGGACATTCGTAAAAGAAGCTCACAAAGTATGACAGAGGATGAGGTTTCGTATGTGGTCCGATATTACTGGCTGACTAACTATTTCATTGCCAGTCTGAGCTTAAAATGGGTTGAGAAAAAGCATGTCGTTAGTCACTTAGATGAACTTCAAAGACTATTGCAACTAACTGGTTTAAAGGAACTTAATATTCCTTTTCCTAACTATTCGATGATTGGCGAATTCTCTTTCGAAACCCTTCATCGAAGACTTTCAACGGCTTCCATCCTAGCAATTTTCTCAAAGATCTTGGATAGCAACAGCCTGGATCTCAATGCGAACGATGACACAATCTCCCTACTCGAGGCTATACTCACAGGAAGTGACGACAGCATAATGACGTCTGGCTTCGATAACAATCATGTGACAGGGCAATCTTTAGCCGAATCATTGACAAGAGGGACAACTACATTAGACCCAAACTCACTTAACTCCGTGAAGGAATTCTTGAATGGCTGTCCCATTGATCTTAGGCTAAACTTATGGAGTATTTTATTGCTGTACTACGAAAAGGTTTCAATGGAAAAATATCAGAATGGGTTCGAACAATATTTAAACTTTATGCTCTCGTTTTTCGCTTTACCGGGCTATCAAAAGCAGCCACGCGACCGGAGTACGTTATTATTGCAGCTCATTTCATTCTATGATGGTCATCTCAAATGTTTTTTGCGCAATCTTGCAGCAAGGAAATGGATTTTACCAAAACTGGGAGTTTTTCCTAACGTCATATCTAATTTGTGTCGAGTCTTTGAACTCAGCTATTGCTTCAGTTTACACGAAGAATCTGCGCTTATTACAGGTTGTAAAGTTTCGCTTGAAACAAAATCACCTGTGGCATTCAAGTACTTTAAAGATTTGGTAATCGATTCTATTAGTATCTTGTTGGTTTACATGTTCTCTACAGTTCAGAACGAGAATCCTAAGATACTAGAGAAGTTCATTTCTTCCTTGATAATCATGGTCCACAATCAATTGGGTATCCGTAGGCTTTGTGAATCATCAAACGGACTATTTTTGAGATTCGCTGAGGACCTCTTAGTAGGTCTTAAAGAAGTTCCAGATAGGGAGCTTGCTCAAATTCTATCATGCAGATTTCACTATAAAGTGAAACTCAATGGTCAGTTTCCAATAGATCATTACACTGAGAAGGTTGGCGAATTGGACAAGGAAAGTGCAGAAGAGCTAGCCAATTTCATTTTGCCATTTTGCTTCCGTAGAAACCCTCTCACTCACAACCCTCGTAACGATCTTAAACAGATTGTTGAAGATTTGTACGAGATTATAGGCGATCCAGATCTTGAGACTGATCACGCTCTTCTGGTAAATTTATCTACTATCGAGCGATTCTGCGAGCTGACTATGTTGTCACCTCGATTATTGAAAGAGGCTTTCCATGGATTACAGAAGGTTGACTTGGCCCTGCTTCCCAAACTGAATCCTGTCGCTCAAAATGGTCTTTATTTTATGGAGGCTGTGCTCATGTTCAACTTTTACAAAATTCGTAAGAAATCAGCTCAAAGTCGCATTGTTGAGTTAGAAAAGATTGTATCGCTTTTACATTTTGACTTGGCATACGACAGTACTAGGATTGAAAGCTGGATTCTTTTGGGTCAAGCCTATGGATTTCTTGTTGAGGATGATCTCCTATGGACTTCAGATAAGATAAACATTTTGGAAAGAAAAGTTGTCACAGCAAACTCTCAGCGCAAATCTCTCGTTAGTTACTTGATGGCGATAAGCCTTATGACTCGCCAAAACTTAGCTGAGATAGACGGAATGAAATCCGTGGTTGCTGTAGTGATGAGCTGCTTTACGAAGGAGCTTTATAGTGCCTGCCTCCCTCCTATGGACATGACCGCCTTCGCAGTCTATCCTTCAGCTAGACTTATTCGCAAGAATGGACAGGCAACTACCGCCACGATCAAAGAAAATCCATCCGTTTCGAAGGCATTTTGTTTGCGACTCATGTATAAATGTATCCTCTTGAGCATTAGATCCAAAAGCGAGGATTGGTCGTCTTACTACTATTTGGGAAAAATCAAGGCGAAATTGAACCACGACCCCCTTGAAGTTTTGGATGTTTTTAGAGAAGCCTCCAGACTAGCGAAGCTGTATAGCGTTCCTGGTGATTTAGTTTTGGATCCAGCTTATAAGTACTTTGTTTTGCTTTACAAATATGTGAAAAGCGACAAGATCTCTTTAAGTGACGCTGTAAAACTTCTTAACGACGAGCCTATGGTCATGATGAGTGTGGCACCTGCTATTCTTGCTAAAGAACCGATCTATAATCTATTATCGAGTTGCTTTGCTAAGATTCAAGCTTTGGATAAAAAAGGGTGGTATCACAAGCCAGCATATCGACAAGCGTATATTTCCCTTCATGACTTCAATGATCTGAAGAAAGCCAAGACCCTCATGTGGAAGTTCTTCAGCTTAAAGACAGCCACTAAGTCATTTCTTCAATTATGGAAGCCAGAACACGAAAGACCCGGCATGCACTTCGTATACATGTACCAATATACCCGGTTCTATACCACTGTATTACTTGAAGAGCGGGATTTGCAGTCTTTGGTCTACATGTTCCAAAAAGTCCGGAAGGCGAATTCAACCATGGTGCTGTTGTATTATGCATGGGACTATATTTGCTCTTCATTTTGCAAGTTCATTCGGCAAATTTTTGGAATTGAAGAGAATTCCGTTGAGAAATTTCTCAGTGCTCATGTCCATCCTTTGTTTGTTGCCAAAGCCAAAATTCTCGTTGACACATTCACTTTAGAAAATTTGCCTGAAAGTGTAATTCCAGCGCTTTGTTCATTGAGCACGCTTTTTGAAATGCGAAAATTGAATAATGGATTCGGTCCCACCTCACTTATAGATGATACCTTCACTGCATTTTTCCTCATGATATATCATGACGCTTCGAGTAGGCAGCCACTTCAGACTGATCTTATAATTGAGCCAACAAATGGAAAACTGAAGAAACTAGCCAAGAAAGATTTGTTTCCCTTCGCGATTGAGCTCACCACAAAAGCTAAGAAATTTACAGATGCATACATCAAGGACCACCCAAATATTTTTAACGAATATGTTGCTCTGTACGATCTTAGAATGGAGCAAATGTTAGCCATGCAGCAAATGCAAAACTATCAGCAAAGGGTACAAGCTCTCGGTTATATTCAGACAATAGAATCAGAGCGTGTTTCAGCTAGCCGATGGTGGCTCTTTGAGCAAAAGCTCTCCATGAAGAAGATGCTTTATAGCACAATTCCCGACACCAAGAAGTTGATACAGGAAGAAGAAGACGAAATTGTTGAAGTTACACCTGTCTATGACAATGAAAACAATTTTAATAAAAACAACAATAATAACATTGTTGCAAATTTTAACAAAACAACCTCGCCTAATTTTGAAACTGTTACAAAGACTTTAGTGCAAGAAAGTTTTGATAACTCATTCTCTGAAACTCAGCATGATGGGCGTCTACTTCAAACGGTATCAAATGAGAAATTCTTGACTGCCGACTTGCAGTCTCCAAATTCACGGAATAAGAATGAGACTGTCTTCAACGGACACGGGTCAGAACCGGATTTCCAAATACTGCAAAAGGAGGCTACAATGAATTCTTCTGTACAAAACATGGACAAGTTCTCAAGGAGTACTTCTGTTAGGGGCAAGATCTCAGGTTTGGATTTGACGCAAGAACCCGTTACTACCTCAAAGCCTGATGAACATGAAACGCCTCAGTTAGTGCCTCCAGTGGCTATTTCAGAACCAAGGAGCTCGCCGGTGAATACAACCCCACTGCCGATCACAACTATCACAGAGGCGAAGGCTGCGACTCCTGTGACACTTTTAGTTCAATCAGAGCCCTCAACTCCTATGACGCCGTTGGAGCCTCTGCGCTCATCTAATCTTAGAGATCCTTTGACGAAAGAGTCAACAGTAGTAATTGAGGAACCGAATGAACCTATTTTTGTTCCACGACGCAGATCTTCCCGTCAAAGAGAAAATTTATTGAAAAGCAGAATGAATGGTCTATCCAAAGATATTCCTATTGTTGTTGATGTTGATGATGAGGGTCCCAAGCGCACTCTGAAGGATATGTTACCGCAACCTGATTCGAAGCGCAAGAAAAGTAAATAGTCAGTTAAATTAATATATGTTAAGGAGACCAAAAAATAGGTAGTTTTAGGTTTATAAATGAAAAAATAATGCTCCACGGCAGGTTCGAACTGTCGACCTTCAGATTATGAGACTGACGCTCTGCCAACTGAGCTAGTGAAGCTATTATTACATGATTTTTTTACGAAGCATATATATCAACTAGCTTTTAGTAAAACAGAACTTCAAAATCTTAATCGGAAAGACTCATCACACAAAATTGATTGAATTTCATTTTTGACAACTGACAATCTCATAAATGTGATGTTGAATCCCATTTGAAACGTCTCCAAAATGTCAAATTTCAATACTCGACTAGGAGAAGTACTATCATCAACAGAAGGCTGGACTCGGTATTAAACTTGACCGATGTACAATTAGTTAGTTCGAGAAGTGCTCTCAAGCCAAGAAGCAAAAAGAAAATAGAGGAAGTAGATATCTGACTCCGGCGTGATTCGAACACGCGCATCTTACGATAACAGAACTTGAGTCTGCCGCCTTAGACCGCTCGGCCACAGAGCCTCTATTGGTATGTAGTTCCCGCTGGGTATATAATAGTTTTTCGCTGATATTGTAACCATCTCACATTCAACTCATAGGAATAGACATAGATACTGGTCAACATTCTACAGATTTACGATAATGATGTGGCCTGGAGCCGAATCGTATTGAATTTACAGTTACAAGGATGGATCGTTAAGTTTTGTCGGTGCTCCTAGAATAGCTTCTGCAAATTTCTCTCAAGCGCTGTCGTTTTCTCGAATAAATCGAGCTGGTGTAAATATTTCTCGTTGTCAGGAAGCTCTTCACGATTTGAAACAAAGAGTCTGTCGTTCATGTAAGTCAAGATTTTTTTGACGGAAAGTATTTGGTCCAAGGTGTATTCAGCCCTAAATGACTGTTGCATAATGATCAGAGGCAGCTGAGAAATACCGGCGGTGGTGATATAGAATTTCAAGGCGAGAAGTTGGAATAGCCTCAATATCTTATCGATGGCTTTCAAATATAATCGCTTGCCTGGGAATTTTTTGAAATCCATCCTGGATATTAGGCCAAAAATCTCGCTACTGTTAGATTCAAGCTGACTACTATCTTGGAGAGTTGAAAGTAGGCTTAAATCATACATGCGAATTAAGCGTGAGAGCCCACTAAGGCGATCTTTACGAGCTCCTATGACACCCCGAAAGAACGATATGACGAGCTTGAGGCGTTCTTTATATGATCCATCTGCTAGAATGGAACTTAAAGAAAGCTTTGTGTCGATGCTTGGGTCTGAAATAGGCTCGCTAGCCTTTGGAACTGAGACATAACTTCCATTCCTAGACAGGGGAACAGAAACCAGCTGGTCTAGCTCTGAACCCACTCGATGATTAAATGAGTCAACAAAAAATTGAAGTTCCGAATCAAAATAGTCATCGGTTGATACAAATGTTTCCAAGCTGGTAAACATTAGGAGCCTGTTGAGCACGTAAAAAAACGCTAATTCCTCTCTTTCGAGGAATGACACGTATCTTCTGGAGAGTTGACTCAATAAATCACCGTAAGTTTGGAGTTCTAGATTGTAATTAGTCAATTGTAGGTTCGGAAGGTTTAGTAACATTTTGAAGTATAAGTCCGCCTTTCTAGTAAGATCATCATCGATGTTTTCCTGCTCTGCAACACAAGATACAAGACAAAACCCAGCGTATTTAAAATAGTCTATGAGCAATTCAACGGAAAAATCCTCGCAGCTGACAAGTGGTAGCACGAAGTCATCTGAAACACAATTTGGAGCCGAAGTGAGGAGCGGGAGAATAGCATTAGGACTACCACAATAAAAAAAAGCCTTGCATGCTTGCGTGACTAAAGAGATGATCTCAAATCTGTGAGAAATTTCAATCTCTGCAATTTTCGATAGCGAGGACGATATGAATCTATGGAAAGAAGCTCCAAAGGTGTTAGCAAGAACGTGGAGGGGTAAGAAACTCGCACATTCGATGAGATATATGCTCATAAGTTTGGCTAACTTCATAAATTTATTGCAGTCTTCAGGGGATTCCGGGTTGATTTGATATACGCGGAAGAAAGACTCCACATACTTTACAATCAGTAGTAGACTATCTTCAAATGATTTAAAAGCGAGTACAACTTGCCCGTCTAAGACTCGTTCAAATTGCTTGTGTTGGATCGAGATGTGGACGCTCAATTCCAAAAAGTTTGTCAACACCGGATACCAAACGTTGGAATGTGTGTTCACATTGGTCTTTGCCAAAAGGACATAAAATCCGTGCAACGCGTCAGGAAGCTTTTGAGAAGCTGCTATGAACTCATTTCTGCTCTGTAGGTTGCAAAATGGTGCTAGAGAATGCTTGAGCCTAGATTGAATTGCGCTTAATTGGTCATCTACAGCCATTCTAATCGAGATTAAAGATAATCAGAAATGATTGTCGAGCCAATTGGTCGATGAAAGCGTACTGATGGTATTCAGAGAGGAATGGTAGAGTTTACAAAGGGTTGAGATGTAGGTAAACTTGCACCAGGTACAGTTCAAGGATCAGATAAGATAAAGTTAACGAGCAACTCTGACAAGAAAAAGCGCAAAAGTTGGATTATTGAGTATTTATTGCTGAGTATTTGACAATTTTTTTTTGGATCTAATTTTCTTCCATAGCCAATTCATTATCGTAGGTCGTAGTATTAGGGGGTATAACATACTGGACGATTCAATTCCAGCTAAACAAATTTTGACCACCTCGAAAAATTTCAAAAAACATTACATAGTTGGCAAATACAAAAACTTTGTGACATTAACTTCCGGGAGATAAGCCAAACGAAGAATACCTAAGAAGAAGAAGAAGAAGAAGAAGAAGAAGAAGAAGAAGAATTCACAATTGCGAGAACTGCGGCTCAAAATTATAAAAAGCTCAAGTTAAGAAATTTTTTTTAATAACTCAGAGATCAAATTCAAAATTGAAAGCTGAAGTTTTCTTATGTGTTCTTTCTCATTCCTAAGGCCACTACCCCAGATTTGACAAGAACTAATTGCATTCTCATGGAGCTATGCTTGGTAGCTCGAGATCACTTCAAAAAGCCCTAGCGGCAGTGTTTGATACGTGGGATAATGAAGTTGACTGGCAATCTCAACCTCCGGAGCTAGTCAAGAGCTTATACGATGTCATCAATGCTTACACGGACAAGCACAATTCCATCAGCAGTCTTAACTCGACCATTAATGAAGAGCTACGAGCAATCTACAATCAGCACATAACTAACGCTGACAGGTTAGCGAAAGAGATCTTTTTCTTGGATCTCCTCATCCGGGTGCTGCCGCTGTTAAACAATGAAGATTTGAAATTGTGGCTTCAGACGTACCTCCGCCCGGCCCTAGATAGCGCTGGGTTTGACCTAGAGTTTGTGAAAAAGTGCCAAGAATTCATTCAAGTTTTAACAAATGACTCGTTTGGCTCTGCTGATGCTTGTCTTGTTCACAGTAGAGGAGAGTTAACAGACTTCATAATGGATAGAGTCCTACAGGTGTACATCGCTAAGACTCAGAATGTCTATGTGTTAATTGGGTGTCACTTCCCTGAGGAGGAACGATCAACTCAAATACATACTGAGAGAATTCGATTTCTTGAAAGGAATTGCGCGCTCATGATTGAAGACTGGTGTTCCCGGCGGCCCAAGCTTTGCCTAAATCTAATTAACAAGTTTTTCCTAGACCCCGAATGCAGGCTTAAGACTCTAGTTATGCTCACCATTCTAACCTCTTCTAAGAAGGCCCAAGTAAACTGTGTCATCGATACACCTCTATTTGGAAATCTTCTAAAATCTCTTGCGTATGACACCAGTGAGGCAATTTTGGGTAGTGATTTGGGAATATTAATCATGATCATGGGAAAGGCCTGTGAAAAACTTACACCGTACCTTTCCGATCTCCTCGTGATCTTTTCTAGACTTCTTCTTTGGAATACCAACCGTATTAATGACAATAGTTCCATGACCATAGCAAAATGGTCGGAGGTGAAGCTGAATTCGAATGGATCATTAATAAAATCGCAATTCTTCTGGGAAGATAAGTTCAATTTGACATACTTCTTGACAATTTTGTACGGTCTATATCCGTCCAGTATCATCGCTTTTTTTCAATCCCCAGCACAATTTTGGAGCAAAAGCATACCCAGCATCTACTCAACCGAATTTCTCACTCAAGTTAATACCTCAGACAACTTGTTTGCTGAAATTTCGGCAGAGTCTAAGTCACTTACTTCTCGCCTCCTTCTTCATCCAAATATTGTAAACAACGTTAATACCGAAACTGAGCTCAAAAATCCAACTGCTTGGATTTTGGCAAACTCGTCGACTGGAACTTCTTCAGAGGAGGAGGTGCTCTTGGCTTGTCTTAAATTGAACCCAGACACAATGTTAACTCTCCCCGATAACCTTTGTATCTCTAATGGTACCGTAACAGGACCTTCTTCCACTCGGGGCTCAATTAACGAAAAGTATGATATTCGGTGCGCTCAAGGCACTAATTCTACAACTAATTTATTGCAGCTAGACGGTATTTCTTCATTATCCGTTGAACCATCCCCAACAGCTATGAGGGCGAGACAATTTGGATACTTAAACGATAGGAGAGTGTCAATCGTACCAACAAAGCTTTCTCTTGAACATTATTCTTCGCCTGTGATGGCTGAAACTGAACCACGCGAAATTAAGTTTCTGTCTTTCGAATTCAATTCTTTGAAGTCTAGAACCAATTCCGAGTCAATGGACGAGTTTACGATTGGCCCCAAACACGGAGGATCAATTGGAGATTTATTTGCGGAACATGAGAAGCTCTATTCATCGCTGGATACGGTGCCTCCAAACGGACAAGCACTCATGGAGAACAACAAGGAAAGTGCAACTGGGAGTTTCCAGCCTTCAGATAAAACCGCATCTAACTTGCTTTCCAAACAATTGCATGCTGATTCCCAGATGGAAACAAGTAAAGACAATCAAGCTTTATTCTCTGGAACGGCGATCGACTTTTACCAAAGAGAATTGCTCATCATGAAAAATGAGGTTGAGTTTACAAGCTTTTTAAAAAACCTTAATAAGCTCAACTATGTGAAGCTCAAAACCCAGTTAAACAGAATGAACAAAGAATTTTCAAGAAAAGATAATACTTATGCTATGTCTCCTAGCGCGGAAGAAACCCAGCTCTTCGAAGAAACGATAAAAGAGCACCAAAGTAAAATCGAATCCATCATTCGTGAATTTCTGATACAGAAAGCCCAATTTTTAGACAAAATTAAGGAACTTAAAGATCAACTTCGGTGCCTGGAAGGGTCCTTGGTTGAGCTTGAGCTGAAACTTTCAAAGAAGGAAAGCACTATCGAAGCAATAAAGCAGAGGTTAAAAGAGAGCGACGATTCACGGGTTTCAATTGCGACGCAACTCAAATATGTCCTTGAGCTGGCTCAACTGGGCACACATCCCGTGCAAACTCCTCAACCCACCCTCTCCAGGAAAGACACGGGAGTTTCCCTCACCCAAGTCGAAACCGATCTTGCCCAGACGACTACCGAGATGGCTCTGCTTAAAGAGCAATTAAATCGCGCCATTTATGATCGCGAAAAGGCTCGTGATGAATTGGCGGTGACCTCAACCAGGTACAAGAACGAGCTCCGAATTCTCAAGTTAAACATAGGCGATAGCGTACGGGAGCAAACTGGTCACTACGAGAGAAAAATACAGGAGCTCAATCGTATCATTTTAAGATTCGAATCATCGATTGACGAAAAAGATGCACAGATTGCACAGCTTTCAAGACCCAATCCAATTCAAATTCCAAGACCCATCAATATTCATTCCGGAGATGCTACATACCATGCTTGGGGTAGCTCTCATCACGATACTTCCGGTAGTATTGAGCCCGGGTCCATGCCACATGAGTATGACTACATGATGAAACGAATGCCATCGGTGAACTCGCTGTCGTCGTCGTCAACTCCTATGGCATCTACTCCACAACAACCTGCTTGGCCACAACCAGCCACTCCGCGCCATAATTCCCTGAACAATATACCCATTATCAAGGGTCGTGGCGGATATCAGAAGCGTACAAAAAAAATTATGTAAATAATATGAACGCATTTATATGTTCTACAAAAAGACTTCATTAGACTGATATGAGCATACCGCTCAAATGCGAATTAATTTTTTCAAAGCATTAGAGCATTACAATAATAGTTTGTGGTCATAATATACGTTTTAGTTTTGGATCGACAAGAGTACTAATTTGAGACCTTGCATACACAACAAATTACCCCCCATAAATTTTTAGCACCTTCCAGAATTCACCTACTTAACCTCAATAAAATTTCTTGAAAATCCAGTTCATTCTATTTTTTCATTCTCATGCCTTTTTCTCGTTGATTACATCTTAATGGTGTGTTGTCATAATACCCCATCCTGCGTGGTGCGATCGAAAAATCCCCAGGACCACGTATAGAACAACTCTGACGCTTATCTCCATTATGTCTCAGACCTTGAAAAAAAGAGGAAAGAAGGGCCACGTCGAGGCTCCTGTGCCCGATATCGACGTTCTTCATGAAGGCTCCAAATCTATGGTTGTACACAAGGATCCCGAATTGCATTACTGGATTGGCCTTATTGTAGTTTCCGCCGTGGCCGCATTCTTGAGATTCCGTATTATTGGATATCCCGCCAAAGTCGTTTTCGATGAGGTTCACTTTGGTAAGTTTGCTTCATATTACTTGGAGGGGACGTATTTCTTCGACTTGCACCCTCCATTCGCTAAGTTACTCATTGCGTTTGTCGGTTGGATGGTGGGCTACGACGGACTGTTCAAGTTCGACAGCATTGGCGATAACTACGTAGAAAACAACGTCCCTTATATAGCATACCGTGCTTTTCTGGCAATCCAGGGAACGGCCGTCGTTCCTATCATGTTTTTGACCATGAAAACCCTTAAGTTCTCGGCTCTCGCGTGTGTGTTGTCTGCGTCCGTAGTCGCCTTTGACAATGCGCAAGTGATTGACTCGAGATTAATTCTCTTGGACGCAACGTTGATCTTGGCCGTGGCATTGACTATTTTCTCGTACGCAAAGTTCAGTACCTATCGCCAACAGCCATTCACCAAGTGGTGGTGGACGTGGCTTCTCGCAACTGGACTTTCCTTGTCGTGTGTGATTTCTACTAAATACGTCGGAACTTTCACCTACTTGACTATTGGAGTTGCCGTGTTGCACGAGTTGTGGATACTTCTCGATGTGAAGAAGGGACTTACTCTTGAGGAGTTTGCCATGCACTTCTTTGCCCGCTTTGTATCCTTGATTTTGATTCCATTCGTCATCTATTTGTACTGGTTCTACTTGCACTTCCAAATCTTGAAAAAGTCTGGTCCTGGTGACTCATTTATGTCTTCAGACTTCCAGGAAACTTTGGAGGACTCGGACCATACTATCCACAGTAAAGCCGTCAATTACTACGATATAGTCACTATTCAGCACAAGGATACTGAGACTTTCTTGCACTCGTATGATGATGTTTGGCCATTGAGATATGAGGATGGAAGAATTTCATCCAACTTACAGCAAGTCATCGCTATGAACCAAGACTCTAACGCCGCTATTGAAGATATTAACTCCCAATGGGAAATCCTCCCAACCAATGGGGAGGGTAAGGGTTCTCCCGTGTACACCAATGACGTTGTTCAATTGCGCCATGTGGGTACCGATGGTATTCTTTTGACACACGACGTCGCCTCTCCATTGAAATCTACTCATGAGGAGTTTATTGTTGTACATGGAGAAGCAGCGGTGGAAAGACGTCAAGAGACATTATTCCGTTTGCGCCTTTCTGAGAACTCCGGAAACGAAAAGAAGAGAAAACTCGTGAAGACCAAGAGCGTAGGACTCAAATTCGTCCATGTGGACACCGTAGTAGCTATGTGGACCCATGACGATGAGTTGCTTCCTGATTGGGGATTGGAACAACAAGAAGTCAGCGGTAACAAGAAAGTTACCGATAAGGATAACACATGGGTCATTGACTCCATTACCAACCTTGCTGAGGAGGATATTAGAACGCAGTATGTCCCTAAAGTCATTAAGCATATTCCTTTCCTTAAAAAATGGTGGGAGCTTCAAGGATTGATGTTCTTGCACAACAACCAGTTGAGCTCTGAACATCCATTTGCTTCTCAGCCAGGCTCGTGGCCATTAGCTCTGGTTGGTGTCTCTTTCTGGAACGACAATGATGAGCGTAAGCAAATTTTCTTCATCGGAAACATTGTGGGGTTCTGGTTTGAGGTGATCTTCATCTGTATCTATGTTGCCTACGTCTTTGCGGATTTGGTCACAACCCGCCGTGATGTTCACCTCTTGACAAACAAGGGAAGATCCAAAATGTACAACACGTTAGGTTTCTTGTTTGCCGGTTGGGCCTTGCACTACTTCCCATTCTTCTTGATGAATAGACAAAAATTCTTGCACCACTACTTGCCGGCACACTTGATTGCCGCTTTATTTTTGGGAGGCTTCGTTGAGTTTATGTGCACCAACCACAGCCACCACACAAAGAGAGGTGTTCCTCCCTACTGCATCAACAAGAGAAAGTTGACTTTTGCTACACTCTCAATTGTCAGTGGTATAGCTGCTTTCTTCATTTACACCACTGTGATCACCTATGGTAACTTTACGTTGCCACCGGAGGAGCTTAAGAAGCGGGAGTGGATGGACATTGTGTTGCACTACACCAAGTAAAGAGAAAAGATATGGTGGAATTATAAGACATTTTGAAGGGATAAACAGTCTGCATCGCTGTTTTAGCTGCATTCTATCTTTTCTGGTCATGAATTGAATGGTCCAAGTTTCTATCATCTTTGATTTACGTCTGAATTCGTAATCACAGAGGTGACTCCAATTTAAAAACAATAAAACAAAACTATATCTAAGATGATGATTTTATTAAAAAAATTCATGTGATTTTCTTATTCTTCTATTCTTGTAGTTTTAATGTCTTAAAAGGACAGTTAAATCACCATCCCTCTCCCAAAAATTCTCATCAGTGCACACAATGTCAGTCAAAACGTTCTTAGAAGGCCTTAAAGTGAATCCTGTTAAGGGCCCCATAATTCGCCTTGTTTCTGGAAATCAGTCATGCGACATGGACTCTGTGGTGAGTGCCATTGCGTACTCGTACCTTTTCTCTAAGAAGTATCCCTCTGAACAACCATATCTCCCACTTCTCAACATTCCCGAGGACCAATTAAAACTCCGCAAAGACATCGTATTGCTCCTCAAGTCCCATTCCATAAGTCCGAGTCTTCTTTACTTTTTGGACGATGTTCAGAAGTGGTCAAAGCTGTTTTCCCTGGCCAGGTTTGATGTAGCCCTCGTAGATCACTGTAATCTCCAGGGAGAGATTTTAACAGAATTATATTCTCAAAATCGCTTGAATGTAAGTGCAATCATTGATCATCACGAAGATGAGAACGCTTTCGTCAATGCAAAACCCAGGGTCATTCAAACCTGTGGCTCTTGTTCGTCCCTAGTCTTTGACTACTGGCATTCGATCAACACTCCTGATATAGATCCCGGTATCATAGAATTGCTTTTGGGCCCTCTCTTAATTGACACCCTGAACATGTCTCTGAAGGTTGAGCAGGGAGATGTAATTGCGATTCAGAACTATAAAGAGATCCTTGAGAACGCAGGGTTCCCACTTGATAGCGAGATTCATTTCGCTGTAGACGGATCCAAAAACAATTTTGAACGCGTCTACGATACCTTGAAAGCCGCTAAAAAGGATTTGGACGGGCTTGCGCCATACGATATCTTTCTCAAAGACTTCAAGCTGTTTGTTTTTCAAACTAAATCAAATGAGCCCGTCAGCATCGGATTCAGCTCCATTGGTAAACCAATTTCATGGCTCTTGAAGAATTTTAAAAAGTCCGAGGTCATCGATGGCCTCAAAGGTATCCAAAAGACCTACCAGTTGGACATTGTTATATTAGGGACGTCTTTTAACAAACACAATCCTAGGGAGCACGCCAGAGAGTTTTGTTATTATCCTGTGAATTCTAAATTCTCTAGTTTAGGAGACTATACTTCAACTTTAGACCTTAACTCAGACATTTACAAACTTGACTCGATCGAAAGCAAACTAGAAATGATTAACGACAAAATTATATTTAAGGTATACAACATGGGTAACGCTGAAGCTTCTAGAAAGCAAGTTGTACCTGAAATCAAACTGATCATCGAGACAAAGTATTGATAGAAAAATGGATAGTTCAGATTCTGTTTCTTAATGAATAATTAATATAGATTAATATACTTATCGTGACAAAAGGTATCCCACCAGAAAGTTGAATCTCTCTCCTTCATCTAGCAATTCCATACTACGAGATCTTGTGGGGAGCTTGTTTGTGGTTCCCAAGAGAAGTTCTTGAAAAGAAGCCCATACTACTTTTGGAACCTCCAAAAGGTCGTCGGCGCTCTTTGTCGGGGTCTCTCTATACAAAACCTTAAGTGTATCTGAGTGGCATTCTCCATCAAGACATATGTTTAGGCCAACTGCTGAGATCCATATCCGCAATCCTAGCTCCAGGTCTTTCTGGGTAACTGTAAATTTGCGTAAGCCCGCTGAATTGATTTTATCCATGACTGAGTGGTACACAAATAAATAAGGTGGGAATGACTCTATATTGTTGGCATACGTCAACTTAAGGTTCCATTTTTGTAGTTTTGTGGTCTCCAGAGCCACATCAACATCTCCTAGATAAAACGAACATTTTTTGCAGGTGCTCACAGCTGCTTTGAGAAGTAAATATGAAGAGCCAATGTATACATATCCGGTTTTGGGCGTTAGTTTCCCGTTGTAGTTCTTATCGTTGTAATTATGGTGCTCTTCGTGAGGCTTATGACAATGCCAGAAATCCATTAGCTCTTGCCAAAACTCCAGCGGCATTTCACCGAATTTGTACTCAGTAGAGTCTAACACTTTCGAATTGCAATTGGCACACACAAACTCAAATGCATTAGCTCTGTTGGAAGTCTTGGGAGTCTTTTCTAGTAGATCTCTGACCGACCATAGTTGTGTTCCGGATGCAAAGTTCATGAAATTTGCAGCGCTATTAGATATAACAGGCTTTGTTGCATTTAGTCTGATCACAAGTTGCAGTTCATCATGGACAATGCTCTTGATAACTAATTGATGATCCAGAGAAACAGTATTTGGCGACCCACTAGATGTAACTAAATCGGGCATACGCAAGATATGATCCTGTGAGTTTTTTAAGTATAAAGTGTTTTCTGTAAATTTCAACTCAGTTATCTTGCCCACAGAGTCTGGCGTATCGATGTAAAAGGAGACTTGACCGAGTCTCGGTAGATATTCTGACAAGTACATGGTAATTATTTGTTTATGCAAGAGATGTGATTTGGTATTTGGCACGATTTGTTCAATTGAAAGACATTGATGGTTGACTTGGTAAATGGTTGTGAATGTTGTACAAAAGCCCGAAGTCTTAGGATAATCAGAAAGCCTAGGCTCAACTTTGATAAAGCGACAATGTGGTCTTACTGGATAGGATCTTAGAGAGAGAAAAAAAGCACTCACTGATTCTTCAAACCTGTCGTCGTTATCAAGTATGCGAGATAATAGAGAGATGAGAAGATGAGCTGTGATTGCCACTAAGTAATTACATAAATCCGAAAATCTTTACCATCAACAATACATTCGTATTGAAAATCTAAATTCAAAAGCTTTTCTTTTTTTGATACAAACAATTTCAAAGTGGTATCTCATATCAATTGCGAGCTTTCTCCTACGCGTCAATCATATCTACTAATTCCCTAAAACATACTACACAATGGACTCCCAAGATCTTTTGGGGCTTGATCAGCCAATCAAATTAGGACGGGTTTCGAGAATTCCCAAGTTGACCGACGAGCTTCTTTTCAGCAACATCAGAGGAATCCCCCAGATAAGGAACAACTACAAGAAGCTCTCGGCGCTGCTAAGGAAAATTGACCACGAGTATGCGGACAGAATAAAAAAGAGCGCGTCAAAATCTGGTGCGCGTCAATTGAAAGTTGCTTGTCAAACTGAGAAGCTAAAAAAAGTGCTTCTGTTTTACCAACTTTGGTGCCATGGATTGTTCCCAAGAGCCAACTTCAAGGATTGTATTCAAATGCTTCGCAGATATAGTTCGTTTCCTTTAAAAGAGTATCGCCGAGGTCTTATTAATAATGAGTTACACAAGTTGAAGATCGAAAAGGGCATCATATCTGACGAACCCCCACCCATGTCAGACCCTGAAGACGAAGATGACCTATACACGGCCCCAAATGCGGACAATCAACAAGAGGGAACTTTGGAGTCTACAGCTAATGCTAATATTGACGATGACGAAGATGATTGGGGCTTTTTATCTATTCGTAAAGGTAATCAGTTGTTCGTAGCAGATGACGACGAGAACACTGATGGTGAGCCTGATAAGGACACATTAAACGAAGCAAATGGGCACGCGCAAACAAAAAACCGGAAAACTATTGATGATATTGACGATGATGAACTTCTGGATCTGCTTCCAACAGAGTTTCTTACGCAAACACAGACTCAAATGAATGATCCTGTTGAAACCAATCCAGAAGATTTCGTAGAAAATATCTCTGAACATGACGAGGAACTAGACATTATGAGGGAAATGGGAATGTAATATTTCAATACAACTCAGATTAAGACATGCAAACCTTATGAACGAGCTGGACATGATCAAATAGTCTTGAAATTTTCCCAGCATCGAAAAACGTATCACTTGTTTGACTAAAGATGCCGAGCACATACCCTCCCGTTCTTAAGAATAGATCGGTGGTGCCTTCTTTGCTTTGAGAATACTTATCCCTGACCAAACTTGGCGTTACTCTGTAAAACGGCATGACTAACGCGTGGTTGAAATATGCGTTATTTTTTGCGTTTCTTAGCTGAAGGCCATATTCACTGGTGAAAGCTTTCTGCCAGATTTCTGCATCGGTTGACTCTACATCGTACAGGCCACCATACTTGGAAAGGGTACGAATTTGCATTTTACTCTTACCATTCTTTTTAATCATATCATCTTTATAGCTGTACTCTTCAAAGTTGACTTTTGTCACTTCGGCAGGAAAGTGGCTGGAGGGGACAATGTACAGATCAAGAAACCGTATTTCCATGACGCATGTGAAATCCAATTTGTGATAGATATTGATGGACTTCGTCAAAATATCTATGGCCCTGCGGACACTACCGGTTTCGCTCAATAAGCTACAAATGCTAGTGTTCACTCTAGGTGGTAAAGTGTGTCTTGCGATTTTCTTATTGATGATCCTGGTCCAACTGCCGAAGTTCAGATTCCGCGAATAAGGACTTCCTGATCCGTCCTGCTCAAAGATTGTCATGTATCCGCCGGTGCATGTGGCTCTGCCAAGTTTGGTTGCGAGCTTTAACAAATCAATGTCGACTTGGCTGTGGTGATGTGCGTATCGTGCATCTCGGTAAGAGAAGAAGTTTTCAAGAGGTAATTCTAAGATTCCCATAAACTCGTTGACAATTTCCTGGAGTTTCTCTAATTTAGGACCAGGTATTGATGTGTTCGGCTCATCATCAAAAATTGAAAACGCTCCAATTGCCTGGCCACCCTTGGTGATCATCGGAATACCACAATAAAATCTAATATTTGGTGTTCCAGTAACCAATGGGTTGGCAGCTGTTCTCCAATCTTGACTGGTATCGGAAATGATTATTGGATTCTTAGATAGAATTGTGTGGGAATCGAACAGGACAGGCCTAGGAACCTCTTTGAATCCAAAGCGAGTTCCAAACTTGACTAATACCAGGTTTTTTGTAACCAAGCTAATTGTCACTCCAAAATTTCCAACAGTTTTGCGAATCTGGCGTGAAGCGTTACTGAAAATTTGGCGATCTTCCCAATGCTTCAAGTCTGCAAATTTCTCAACAGAGGAAAGCCTTTTTCTCTCGTTATAAGCCATTGGTGCTTCAAAGAATCCGATGTTGCTTAAGCACGGCGGACATCTGATTTTAGAAAGATCGAGATCACCCTGGAGTTAGTATTCACTTGCGAAGCTGAAAGGGTTCACCATGCATACCTGGGAGTACTTGTCAAGGAAATGAGCAACGGTGTTTGGATTAGTGTAGGTCATTTGCTTGTTATAAGGGGCTAAAACTTCAATCATAGGTCCCTTTACTGGAGTGCTACCATGCTCTTTCTCAGTATTCGACATGATTATTGGATGATAATTAGTGGTAGCAAATCTAGTGAAACTGGGTGGGTATAAATTTACTGACAGTTTAATAGAATTTAGATTTTTTTCCCGCCTGATGAATACGTACTGTCTGATCTCATATGTCTTTGTAAATCTGGCGCAGAACAAATTGAAAAAATGGTAAGCAAGCAGATGGCCGAACGATTTCGTATATCTGCTGGCATTGCAAGGCATTTTGCCTCAGCTTTCGTTTAAATCTTATTAAAGGATTTTGGTATGTCACCAAACAACTCTACATCTCGTTCTTCACACCTGTATTACTGCCTACCAAATACAAATCGTAAGCGTTCTGCAATCTCTATTTAGAAAGGTACATAGCCCGTCAAATTACTTCGCCTTTTTCTCTTCGTCTTCCTCGTCGATCTTTCCCAAGTCTTCTTTAGTCGTTTCCTTCGCCTCACGCTCTTGTCTCTGTTTTTCCTCTTCTAGTGAGAGTCTCAAGGCCAATGCCAAGTCAGGATCCATGTTTGCATCTACGCCGCCCACACCAAAGAAGTCACTCGAATCGTTCATTTCAAAACCGTCCTCCACCAAAATCAGGGAGGTGGCAATCACTTCATACAAAAGACGTGGACCCGGAGGAATTGTGACCAAGTGGGAGTTATCATGGTTGTTTACAGCAGCGTGAAATTTCTCCAACTTGGCCGTGTTGACGTTCTCCTCGCCAAAGTTGATGATATCCACAGCTACGTTGTTCTTCTTCATTTTCTTGGCCAATTTCTCCAATTCTTTTTCGGTTTCGCGAATAGGGCTTCCGACGAACGCAATGATTCTTTGACTTTGGACCTTATTCTGCCTGTGCTTCAAGGCGAGAGCAGCCACCTGGAGCCCGCTCGAAAAGTGGTTCTCTCCGCTGATTTTCGTGCCATGTGCACCAGATAAGATCTTGCCAAAGTCTGTTGTCAATGTTGATAAAACCTGGGGGCCATTGCCTCCATATGATAACAACCCCACAGTGTTTTCGGCGTTGGCGTTGATCTTGTTCTGAAAGATGATTTCAGTGGCGGTGGCCTGAGCATCATAACGGGTGGAGACATAGTCGCCATTCCGCATGTACTCAGAGTTATCAATGGCAATTATTGTAGCTTCAAGCACCATGATTGTAGTGAGATAAAAGTAGTGAGGTACAAGATACTGGTGCGTATAATGCTGGAGAATGGGGATGCAAACAGTGGCGGAAACGTTGCAGGATATATTACAATACAAAAAAAATTCTTAAGTTAATTGAAATATTCGAAATAAAACTCTTCATTGCCTTTTGAACCATAAAATATGTGATTTGCTCTGTCAGATCGTTTATAGTGTCTGAAACGAAATAGTCCTTCAACCTATGATCTGGATGACTTTTTCTCAAATTTAAACAAGAAGCCAATATTGGTTAATGCATTTTGTTATTGTTTTCTTTCACATCGTCTTTCATACTTTTCTACTTTTTTTCATCTATCTTAACCGGCGTTCCCCATAGTTTTGATCAAGATTGTGATCCTTAACTGTGGGCAGCCAACACCCTTCCTCGAATCACCTTCACACAGACTACTTTCCTTCAAACTTATGCTGAATTTTTAACCCCTCTTGCGGTTTACTTTAATTACAATCACAATTTACACCAGTGAGAACGCTGGCATATTTATAGCCTCCTAGGATACTTTCATGGCTCTAACGAAAGAAGAGAAGAAACAGCTTGTTCTGGAACTCCGCAAGCTAAAGCTCATTCATGAACACCATCTACGAGAAGCTGCTGCGCGACTTGCGCAGAATTGCCGCAGAAAAGTTCTTCGACGGGTTAATCGAGTTGGAATGACCATGAGGTCAGCACAAATCCGAGCTGTTCTCGATTTGGAGAGAACTAGGACTCCTACTTCTAAAGATGTGGTGGGTATCGCTCATGGAGGTCCTGATAATGCTGAATAGCGCTTTTGGAAAATACCTTTCTCTACATATATAGCGGATATCGTAGCTCTCATTTATTACTGCAAGAATCAATAATATAGGTCTATTTTACAAGAGTTTTTTAAATCGACTTTTTTTTCTGGTAGTAATAGTCCTTTTAAGCTGAAATACGAGTATTTAGCTTAAAACAACTGGTGGACAAAGAAAATATAACCATAGCCAACAGCAAAAGCATACCAAATCCTATAATTATAATATTTAATGTCAATCAAGCATCCTCAGGAATGCCTTCGTGGAAGTACTTGCCCTCCGTTGTTTCCTTAATCTCTCCGATTCTAATGCAGAAGTCTCCAAAGGGTTCACCCTCGTTTCTCTCCAAACTCCATCTCTTGAAAAGCGGCTTCAAGATACCCAAAATCTCGTGCTCCTTGATCGAGTATCTGTAGATCTTATTCAATCTGTGTCCGTGATGTCCACCTCCCAACAAAAGGTTGTATGCACCGGGCGCTTTACCCACCAAGGCCACTTCAGCGAGCCATGGTCTGGCGCAACCATTTGGACATCCAGTCATTCTCATCACAACTGAGTCGTGTCTTAAACCGTATTCCTCCAAGGACAGTTCCAACTTGGTAATCAACTCTGGCAAATAACGCTCAGATTCAGCCATGGCCAAACCACAGGTGGGAAGAGCCACACAGGATGAAGATGACAATCTCAATGCAGAAAATTCGGTGTTGTCGAGCTTGTACTTGGCAAGAATCTCCTTGACGGCAGCCAAGTGTTCATCGGCAATCTCTGAGATAACCATGTGCTGGTTACCGGTCAATCTGAACTCTCCCGATGTGTTTTGGGCAATCAAGTACTTGGCCAACTCTCTCAAACCAGTCTTCTGCGGCAACTCGGCGGTGTCCTCAATACGGCCGTTTTCGATGAAAGCAGTGAAGTGGTTCAATCCGTTTTCATCCTTCACCCATCCAAAGTAATCGATGTTGCTCTTGATCTCGAACGCACGAGGCTCCTCAAACTTCTCACCCCAGTACTCCTCGACCTTCTGTTTGAACACATCAACACCCAAGTCATCGACCGTGTACTTCAATCTGGCGTGCTTTCTGTTAGTTCTGTCACCAAAATCTCTTTGGACCAACATAACGTTCTCGCACGCGTACTTAATTTTTTCGATTGGGACGAATCCCAACATGGATCCTGTTCTTGGGTACGTCTTAACGTTGTTATGGGTGGAACCCATTCCTCCTCCGGCGAGAAGGTTGAAACCTACCACGTTGTTGTTCTCAACAATGGCGATCAAGCCAATGTCGTGGGCATACACATCGACGTCATTATATGGGGGAACAGTAATGACAATCTTGAACTTTCTGGGCAAGTAGGTAGGACCGTACATGGGCTCGTTGTCTACCAAAGCGTTGCCGGCAACCAAGGTCTTCTTTTTCTTTGGGCCGGCGGGTCTGGCCTCCCACTTTTCCTTGTCTCCAGCATAGTCATTGTCGTCGGCACCTTCCAACCAAATCTCGTGGTATGCAGTCGTCTGAGGTAATAAGTATTCGGAGATAATGGTACCGACATCGGCGACCTGCTTGTGGACCTTGGCATTTTCAGGCAAAGCGGAGACCATTACATTTCTGTTCACATCTCCACATGCAGCCAAAGTGTCCAATAGCACACCGTTCATACCTCTAATGGCGGGTTTCATGTTGTGCTTGACTACACCGTGAAGCTGGAACGTAGCACGAGTCGTTATCTTGAGAGTTCCGTTACCTCTGACGTCGGAAAGCTCGTCCAATCTCAAGTATTGGCTTGGAGTAGCAGCACCACCTGGTAAACGAAGACGAACCATGAACGAGTAAGCGGGCTCCAAACCTTGAGCCTTACGTTCGTCTCTGATATCTCTATCGTCTTGCATGTAGATACCATGGAATTTAGTCAATTGTTGGTCGACTGCGCAGATTGCACCGGTGGATTCGTCTCTTAATCCCTCAGCGATAGTGCCCCTCAAAAAGTCAGATTGAATCTTCATGTCTTCGTTGGTAAGAGGCTTTGGATCTTCCACGCCATCAACGTTGTCAACACCCAAAGCTGTCCAGATTTGAGGGAGCCACTCATCGTAGCCAGTATTGAATCCATCAGGGTCTTGATCGTCTCCCAAACCGAGGCCAGCCAATTGCACACCACCGTAGAATTCCAATTTGTTGAACAAGTCAACAGCAGGCTTATTGTAGTAGTGCTTGTCTTCCTTTCTTGGCCAGTACTTTGAGTCACCCAATCCAAACACGGAGAAACGGATAGAAGACAAGTCCAAGTCTTGCGACTGCTTCAACTCATCCCAGAAACCCTTACCATTGTTAGGGAACTCACCTTGACCGGCAGTGGAGGTCACAAAGATGATGTTGGTTTCTAAGGGCAAATCTTCGACTGAAACATCGTCCATTGACAAAACAACAGACTTTAAACCACGAGCCAAGGCTTGGCGGTTAATTTTCTTGGCCACAGCCTCAGCGTTGCCTCCATCAGAAGCAAAACCAATGGTCAATGGAGGTCCAGACAAGCCTTGCAACAACTGCTTGTAGGACTCGTCTTCAAGTTTGGCCTGGATTTTCTTAGCCTCGGAGTTCGCAGTGGCAGTCAAGTTACGCGAAAGTTGTGGGTTCTTTTTCGATAAGAGAGTCAATTTGTTCTCACGGTCCAAGAAATCCTTCAACTGAGTTCTCAAAGCAGATGAATCGAGCTTAAAGCGAAGCTGATCGTCTTCCTCGGACGAGTCGAATCTGTACAAGGGCCAGTATCCAGAGTCTACAGCAGCCTTGGTGTCTTTCAAGATGCTCAAGACCTCCTCGTTCTCGGTCTCGTAAGGCAAGTAAGCCAAAACAATGGATGGCCCGTTGAACTTCTCGGCCTCAATAAACGCTTGTAACACTTGAGTGTAGGAAGAATAGATGGCCACAGAAGCAACGTAACAGTTACCATAATTCATGGCATACAAACCAATGTCTTTTTTACGAAGGAGGCCACTCTTTTTAGATGAGTATGGCTCAGAGTCAATGACCAACATGTTGATGTTTTCGCCAGAAGAAATGACACCGTGCACACCAGACGAACCCAAATCATATGACCAGGCATCAGAACCAACCAACCACTTGGATTGTATGGTGAAAAAGTCCTTCAAGCTGAGAATTTCTTTGGCAGCTTGAGATTGATCAGAACCTAAAAGCGACAAGAGCTCTTCGCTTTCACTGAATGGCTTACCTTGCTTCAATTGAATTAACCACAACGATAAGAGTTCAATCAACTTCTCGTTGTTTAAGGAAGCAAAGGCACCGCTTTGAATGGAACTGGAGACAAGAGCAGCCAAGTTGTTCTGCTTCTCCTTGAAGTACAAGAAAGAACCAAAACCAAACTCAGGATTGCTTGAGCCTCCTAATGTTTTCTCGGAGATATCGTTGATAATGGTGCTATTAGGGTTGACCTGAGACAAAACCTTTAAGTAAGCCTGTTCCAATTCGTAGACCTTGACCTGGCCAGACATCTTCTCTTCCTGTTTAACTTGAGATTGAGGAGAAAGAGTGCCATCAAGCTTTCCAAAAGTCAAGTTTTGCATAGGCTTCTCGGATCTTGTGTTGGCCAATAAGTTAGAGATTGCAGACGATGCATCAGTAACGTGGGCGTATTTGGCGCCGACGATTGTGGTGAAGTTTTTTAAATGCTGGTATGTAGAATATGCTTTGAAGAATTCTAAGAGCAAAGGGGAAAACGTTGTTTGCTTGGTAGACTGCTCCACCAAGGTCAATCTTTCCACGGAGGAAGGTATTATGGAGAGAATAGCCTCCAAGTCCAATGGCTGGTAAACGTTAATACTGTACAACAAAGCCTTCTCGGAGGATGCGGCTTTTACAATATCTGGAGTGATCTGACCCAAGAATAAAATGGCATCTTTGGCGTTGCTGACTTTATTAAGGGACAGGAAGGAAGTGATACCGTAATGAGAAGTGATGTCAGTCAACGAGCCCTGAGGAGCAGGAGCCATCTTAGACAAAGAAACCTTGGCGCTTTCGTTTGCTGAGGAGAAGAAATGGAAAACTGTTTTCTTCTCGGAGGCGGCAACGGCGTATGCAGCTTGTGTGAGCACAAACGCTTCAGCGGGAGTCTGAGAAATGAAGATGGCATATTGCAAATCGGAAAATGCAGTTACAACATCATAGTCACCCAAGGCAAGATCAACATTGACCACAACTGGAGTCTTTTTGTAGGCGCCCAATGATAAGAAGGGTAAGTTCTGCAATAAGGTTGTACCATCCGTGATAATAGTAGTGGGGACCACAGTCGCTTCGGATTCTTGAGCGCTTTCTTCAATCGAGCTAGCAACAAGGGCAAAGGGCTCGTTTGCCTCGATCAAAGGCGTGTACGAGAGGTATTGGGCGAAATCGGAGGCGACTGATTTCGTGGGTTGAGTCACAAAAACAGCACCAGCGACAGTAGAAGCAACAGCCGCAATCGACTCGACAGATGAGACTGCCATGTTTTGAATGGTTTTTCGGTAGATAGTGCTACCTGTTGATAATGAAACAGCAGGCGTAGAAGACTTTAACTCTTTCTTTTCAAGCTCCCTAATACGTTATCAGTATGCTGCAGCAGGCACTTGAGGACGATAAGGTTTCAATCGAGCAAAGAATGAAACAAAGTTATTGTGAGGGCTAGGCAAAAGAAATCCCAAACAGAAAATAGCTATCCGAGAATCAATACTATCGAAAAATCAAAATAGTAATAATTCGAGTTGCAAATCTCCGATATATGAGACACCATGGTATCGGTATATGCAGTTGGAAAATTTTCTATTGAGTGATCTCACGTGAAGAGAGATAATAAGAACCTGGTGTGGGTGATTGGCTGCAAATTAGACTTTGGACTAACGAGCAATTAGCTGAAGTAACGATTTTTGGAAGGATGAAATTACCTAATTAAGAGAAATTTTGGGTATCCGAAATGACTGCAAAAAAAGTTGCAATTCGCTTATTAGCTTAAATGGTTTTACGAATGATCAGTGGCTCCAATTCAGTTGCAATAAAAACAAATGTATCCGATCTTTTACGAATTTTCAATGGGCTGATTTGCGTTGATACGAATCCGCTAAACTATTCTGGTCTTGTCGTTATAACATTAGTGATTGCACGTGAATCCAGAGCATATTTCGAAAGAATGAGGTGCAAATAGACAGAGGGTTGGAGCCGAGGATGCGATTTTGGTATTTATGGTCCAAGGATGAATTTTAAGGGTTGACCTAGAAAAAAAGAATAGATTTCTCTGTTATTATTCTGTCATTTGTGTGCGGGAGTGATTTTTTAAAAAATTGCACTTACCCTTCCACCATCTCCATAGGAGCCATTCCCTAAATACCTGTTATCAACAACGACTGAGATGGACAATTTCTAATAAAATTAATGGACCGCCTAAATCTGCCTTAGGCTTGCCGAATATTTATCTCCTATGAATTCCTTTCGAAATTCTCATATCAGAGTTCCGCGTTCGTTCCTGACCTTTACCAGGGTCGTTTCTAAGATATGGCAACGTCTCCGCCTTTAAGAAAAAGATATGAGCCCCGATGCCCGATACCGCACAGATACACTTGTTCATTCTCTGACGTTACATGTCGTCAGGGAAGTTACCCGTAGGACCTGCAGACGACTCGTATACTTTGTTCCTAATTGAGTAAGTGCTCATACGAGATTAAAACAACCGCTATGCAACGGTTATGAGGACAGAGAAAACCCACATTGTGAAGCTCCGGGACCAGGGTTCGTACGCGCTGTAGTTCTATGGGATTTTTTTAGCGAAACACGCATGAAATCTGTAAATGCTAATGAAGCACAAGTTTAGTTGAGACCTAATCGACGATACATAAAATCGGATTTTTTGAGAAGATCCTGACTGGTCTTTCTTGCGAAATTTCTTAAGGTTCAGTCTTATGAATCAAGAATGCATGCGTTTCCTAATTTAGTTTATTTAATAATATTTCGTCCATGGGGCAGATAAGAATTTACTAAGCGAGAAAATGAAGTTTTCATATAAAACGATTATTTTTGTCGCATTCTATTGTACACTTTCATCAAGCGAAAATACTTCATTTTGTTAATGTATTTTGTTGTGTAGAAACGTTCATCGTAAGCCGTTGGAAATTGAGGATCTCGCATGCAAGGTTATCATGCAATGCTAAGGGCGATGGGGTGCATATAACTACTTAATTCAACAAAATTAAGAGAGTAATAATCATCTACCTGTTTTCAATTCCAAAAGCATTAAAAATGCCAGAGACAAGAGACCGATTTTGCCATTTTTGCCGCTTTCCATGACTGTTTTCGCCTACAACATTGAAGATTCCTCCTTCATGTATCCAACAAGAAAGAAAGCATACAATGAATTATCTTCTTGAACATTGAAACGTCATTATTATCATTCAGAGCTCTTGACGTCTTGTAATCATCGTGTGACTTCTTTCCTCATTCATTTTAACTCATCACGCCTGTGTCGTGAACAATTCTGAAGGGCGTGCTTAAGCCGCAGCTACCCAAAACGGTTCAATGCTACACAACTTTAGACAAAATCAGTAAACGTTATACAATTAACGTGCCACAACTCCAGTTTAATTAACACTGGCTTTTTTTCTCTGTTTATATTTCCCTTCATGGAAACGGGGATCACCTAGTCCAATTCTTTATTTGGACTACTAAATACCTTATTATCTCTCTTTGGATCCTGCAGAAAGGATCCATACCTAAACTCATAAAAATACATCTACATACAACAACAAGCCCACAGAGCCACAGACTTTAATGATTGGACACTTGGTCGCTTGGCCGTTTGGTGCCTTGATCCGAATCATGGCAGAAAACGTTTATTCGGTATGTAATTCATTCCTGGGTTCGAGATCACACTTTGTTGTAGACCTACATCTTAGCAAAACCGCTTACTGCAACCTGCACGTTCTGCAGATAAATTTCCTAATTCGTTATGACTGTATAAAAAGGACTCTATCGAAGTCAATGCGCCGCGCCGGGTCGGCCATCTTGATTTAGCTCGGCTCAATAAGTGTTATCTGTATTATATTCTTTTACAGCGACAAAAGCTGTCCTTGATCATCACAGCAAAATCCTGTCGAAAATTAAGCTAAAGAACAAATCACATCGATGAAGCGGTTATGAACATACCGTGGGGGGGCGCTCATAACCTCGGCGATAACGATGGCTGGAACCCGTTAGATTACACATAATTTTTCAAATGCGGATGCCCACATGAAATTTTTTTATCACAAAGACTCTGATCCCAATTAATTTTGTTGTCCCGACGGTGTTACTTTCTACCGAAGTTCATTTTTCTGAACAGCTAATTGTTAGCAGATTGAGATTGTTTGCCCTTTGTCGTTAACTCTTCTCTTACACTTCATAACCATATTGTAAAGCATGGTTATGATCCTTTGATTCAATAATTCTCTATAACCTGCAATTCGAGTGGCATCGCTTATGGTAGGCTACATCAAGAATGCTTAAGAAGTGGCTGATTGCAAGAACTTATGCACATTCTCACTTTACCCGCCACGCCCGCCATAACGACGACATAGCCTCTTCCGCCATCTCGAGTTATCAGCTTGGAGTAGGCAATAAAAGAAGGAGAGACTTACCTTTTATGGTCTTGCATCTTCCAACTACTTCCAGCCGGTCGTAAAACAAGTTTAATAAATGGGATTACAATCACCGTCGCCTGGAGCATAATTCCTTATGGTTACCGTAAATTCTTTTTGACACTATCTACAATATGCGGCTCGCGCTGTGCTTAGTGGCTCTCCTTTTCGGTTAAACTGCAGGATATGCCACCTGAACATGTGCAGGTGTTGCATCTTGTCACTTTTAAAGCAGTCAATCCCTTTAGAATTCGTCGGCGAGCAAAAAATAAGTCCGCTAGGCCCTTCTCACGTACTATAGACACTTATCATCCACCACAACAACTAAGCCTTTGCCATTGCGAAAATACTTCTTCCACTACATCGTTCATGAAGTTCGGTAAGAACCTTGCCCATTTATCTATTCCAGAATGGAAGGTTTACAATCTAGAGTATAATGACCTCAAAGCCACCATAAGAGACCTCACAAGACAGAAGTCCGGCGATATGACACATTTGCACCGTAAGTTTTTGGACAACTTTGACTATCTCAACCTTTTTGTGATGACCAAGGCAGGAGAGCTTGAACGAAGACTCAAGGTAGATACTGCGAAATTCATGACCATCAAGCGCAACAGCGACGAAAATATTGCCGATCTGTTGGCCCGCCTTAATTCTTTGCATTACGATGTCATAAATGAGATTTCCCTCGAGGTCCGCAAGTTGACGAAGTTCATTGTTGTCCAGAAAATAGCAGTTAAGAAGATCTTCAAAAAGTTAACCAAACATTATCCCGATCCTGGCGCCAGCAAAGCGTTTGTAGCTGAACTCATGCAGCAACTACAATGCAATCCTTACTCATTTATCAATTTCGATCTCTCGAAAGTCACTACAGACTTGACTTATCTTCTAAACGAAATCGACTCGGAGCTGCGGTACTTGCTAGAGCATGTGCGAAAAGGGTCTTCCCAGGCACATGCAAACTTGCTTAAAAAATCTCACTCTGGCTCTACCATCAAGAGTTTGCGCGGGTCTTTGTTTTCTCAGCACTCTGGCTTCGATGACCTCATTGTCGACGCAGGTTTCGGGTCTGCGGATCAAATCGCCAAGTTTGATCTTATTACTGTTCTCAAAAAGAATTTTTCCGTTCATTCTTTAGTTCCTCAAGACATTTCATCTCGTAATGATTTGTCTTTGACCCTTGATGTATTCTTGACCATTCCTATGATAAGCGATCTGCGCAAAATTTCCATCATTTACTTGACCCATCCCCTGAGTAAAGACCCATCATGGATTATATCGTACAAAGATCAACCTCTCTCGATCGTTATGGCATTCACTGGAGGTCTTAGAAAGTACTCGTACTGTTGCTTACTGCACAACATGGTAGGTATCATCTTAGCCTTCCTAAATGAAAAAGAGATCGAAGACAAAGAAAACTTGAGAAAACAAATTAGCGAATACATCACCAATGGTGGTTTGTCCAGTATGACGAGGTCAATTTTAGACTTTATGTTGAACTGCAATCTTGTGCCCTCTTTACAATTAGTCTTTGACCGTTCTCGTTACTTTTTGTCGCAACAGCCTTCTCAGCATGAAGACACTTCTGTGGTTGATAAGAGTCTAGCACCTCTAACCCCAAACTCCGAGCCTCAGACTCCATCGATCGACAAGAAAGTATACGAAGACAGTTTCTATATGATCTTAGATGAAAACATCTTTACAACAAACCACATTGCATCAAAAGTCTCTTTTAACACAGCCCAAATGGACTCTTTTCCTTTTAATTCTTTCAGTATTTACTCTAATGACTCGCATTTGCATTCTTTCGAAGACCAGCTTGTGACCGAAATCGATGGCAATGTCTTGCGAAGCAAACCGCCAATTTCAGCATTGAACAAGCTTCCCTGCAAAATTCAGAACCTTTTTAAAAGCGCTCCAATCCACGCATTCAAAGGATTTCTGATTTACGACTACATGAACTCCTGTTATTCCAATATGATCCCTGAAAACCCTAATAACCATTACTCGCGCCTTCTTAATCTCAATTTGTTGAAAAACTATGAGAATATTGAGATCTCAAATAAGCAAGAGATGCTTGACAAAACCATAATCCAATCAAGATCAAAACTTATTTTGAACAGACAGCAATCTTGCAATTCCATGTTTCCTGTTCAACATACCCCAAAAGGCTCTGTTGTGGCGTCTACTAACAAATCTGCATCCGTGAAGTCACTGGGTGCATGTGAGTCGCCGGTTGTGATCCAAAGCACTGATTACCCTAGCCCTCGAGCTTCAGACTTGGAGAATTATTTCGAGGAGAATGTCAGCGAAGATGGGTACTTGATGTACCTTGGATTTCAAAATGAACTTGATGACAACATTTTCAATCGTATTATACTTGCTTTTGTGAAAATTAAGTACAGAAGTCTACGGGCATTTAGGGCATTCAACTTGATGGACAATGACGACTTCCGGTGGAAAAGTAAAGAGAAAAAACCATTTGATATTTACAATGAAGCCGTTTATGACTCCATCAACGAAGAACCCACGTACTTTAACCATGACAATGATTATCAAATTCAATTCATGACCGACTACGATTCGGTAGTTTCTTTCCTTTCATTTTCACTTTGCTTCAGCTCAGTGTTCATCATGGGTATAAATCTAGGAATTCTCTGCTCTTTGCTCAATTTCCAAGGTAGAGAGACAAGACTTTCCATATCAGATAATCCTATCCTTATCTTTACGCTCTTTGTCGGATTTCTTTTTGCCCTTATCTTTAGCATGGGAAGTATCAACCTTCACTTTCAACAGTTTAAAACACCCCCCGTTCTTCACTCCAGTATTTTATGGGTGTCTTTGGTGTTCGTAAACTTTACGGTGATGTGGTCTATAGCCCAGATAATCGGATAAGCAAATGGGATCTACTCACTTTAGCCAACTCTGGTTCCTGAGACATTTTTGAATAGAAACTAATATAATAGCATATCTCGTTACCTTTTTGTTGACTCTAATTGGCCAAAGCGTTCAAATAGCCAAGGCTATGGCCTTACCAGTAAATAAATTTACTCTGTTTAGAAAATTCATGAGTTATGCGCCACGGTCTGCAATTTTTCGAAAACTTCTTGTGTCATGCACATTCATATATAATATTGTTTCAAGTTCTAGAAGCCAACACTTTACTCTAAGAAAAACAAAGAATTGCTAAAACACTCTAATAAAAAATGTTTAATTTCAATCTCAAATACATAAAAATCAGGATCACCAGTTAAGCGCCCTTGGCTTTCAGGCGGTGTATACCTGGACTTGGACATCATACAAGAACGTATAGCATCGATTATAGCAGGAACTATCAGTCAGAATCCTCAAAATGGCTGAACTTCATTGAAAGAGAGGGCCATTCGAATCAAAAGGATTGCCATTTCTATAACATTACTGCAAATCGAGGGATCAATCATTCCCTTTACATACTGAAGAGAGCTTACGGTCAACGCTACCCAATGGATATTATTCAAAGCCGAAGAGATGGACAACATCAATTTATAGAGGAGTACAGGACCACTGTTCAAGAAGCGAAAATAAAAACGGACAATGGCAGCAAATGATTTAAACTTAGTCCAAACATGTTTTATGATTGTGGAACTGCAAGTAGCCAAAACTAACATATGGCCAAGAATCTCCGTGTCTTTGTTTACGAATTTGCTTTTGCAGTAGACAAAAAAGAATTGACGAACTTTCTCCTCGTACTTACTACAAATGGAACGCAATCTGGACAATTCGTTTTCCAAGGATTGTCCAAAGAGCTGTGACCCTTCCGAGACGACTCGGGACATTAATTTGTTGATCACGAAACCTTGCTTTTCAATGTCTAAGTAAAGGTTGCGGCCCAACATGGAAAACTTATCATCAACCTCAACTATCGTTTGTATCTGATCTAAAGAAAGTGTTTGAAATGAATCGGATCTGAAAAGTTCCTCTCGCAGTAATGAAGCAAGTCTATTACTGGCTCTCAACATTTGAGAAACCAGAAAAACAAAGCTAAACGAAACATCAGCCAATGGAGGGTTATTCCCTCTTTCAAAACAAAGATCAAAGAAAAATTCAAGGTCGAAGGCATACATCTGTTGAAAAGCTTTACGAAAACTATAAAAAAGAAGGTGTCGATAAATAATCCTTCAACCAGAAAAATTTGGCTTTAAATACCCTGACCACGTTTCATACCTGCATGCGGAGACATGTTCCCAACCTGTTTCAAGCATCGACTCAGTTTTCCGAGTTAAAACAGAACTACAGAGGCGTCACAGCATCTCAAGATGCTTATGCGATTAGCCTACAAATCACAATTGAATCAGATAAAAGTCGTTACATTTATTTATCGTGGCTATTGACTACAAGTCTCACAACTTCACGGCTAGTTAGTTCTTAGCAACGTGCTCCAACAAGTCAACAACTCTGGTGGAGTAACCGAACTCATTGTCGTACCAAGAGATCAACTTAACGAAAGTTGGGGACAACAAGATACCGGCCTTTTGGTCGAAAATGGAAGACAAGTTGCAGCCCAAGAAGTCGGTGGAGACGACAGCGTCCTCAGTGTAACCCAAAACACCCTTCAACTCACCCTCAGAAGCCTTCTTGATGGCGGCGGAGATCTCCTCGTAGGTAGTCTCGGTCTTCAACTTGACAGTCAAGTCGACGACGGAAACGTCAACGGTTGGGACTCTCAAAGACATACCGGTCAACTTACCGTTCAATTCAGGGATAACCTTACCAACAGCCTTGGCAGCACCAGTGGAAGATGGGATGATGTTACCGGAAGCGGTTCTACCACCTCTCCAGTCCTTGTGAGATGGACCGTCGACGGTCTTTTGGGTGGCAGTGATGGAGTGGACGGTGGTCATCAAACCCTCCTCAATACCGAAGGTGTCGTTGATAACCTTGGCCAATGGAGCCAAACAGTTGGTGGTACAAGAAGCGTTGGAAACGATGTTTTGACCAGCGTACTTCTCGTGGTTGACACCGACAACGAACATTGGGGCGTCAGAGGAAGGAGCAGTGATAATAACCTTCTTGGCACCACCGTCAATGTGCTTTTGAGCACCCTCCAAGGAGGTGAAGACACCAGTGGACTCAATGACGAAGTCAACGCCGGCCTTACCCCATGGAATTTGGGCTGGGTCTCTCTCACCGAAAACGGTGATCTCGGTACCGTCAATGACCAACTTGTCACCCTCAGACTTGACCTCGCCCTCGTACTTACCGTGGGTGGAGTCGTACTTGAACATGTAAGAGGCGTACTCTGGGGCAATGAAAGGGTCGTTGACAGCGACAACCTTGATGTCTGGTCTAGAAAGAGCAACTCTCAAGACGAGACGACCGATTCTGCCGAAACCGTTAATACCGATAGTGATAGCCATTGTAGATGAATTGAGTGTTTTGATGTGGGGAAACAACGAAGAAAAAAAAGGGTAGGCCGAGTGGTGAACGGTGTCCTTTTATATACTCGGAGCGCCGGGGCGATCCGACCCATAAGAACATGGCCTGCACATGGTGGACATGGGCATAGATGGTTCTGGGGCTTTCGCAGTGGGTCATCCCGGGCACGTTTACTCCGGCAGGTGTTCGCAAGTCCGAGCCCGCTGGGCCATTCACGGTGAAACATGGGGTTAGCAATTGTAGATTGTGGATTGGTGGTTTTTGAGTCAATTGGTAGATATCTTAAAGGAAAACGCTCGATGTATTGTATTTGGTATGGAAATGGCTTTTGTAGGTAACGAATTTTGTCATGTTGTGTCATTTTGCTGTGTTATTTGGCTGAGGTGTGCTACTCATGTGCCCTTACATAATTATTGGTCCTGTGGTGAAAAATCAACGCACTTCCTGATTCAGGTAGACAAGGCTGAAGAAAGGTCGTCCAGCGTAATTTTGATGTATGTTTGGATTAATATCTGTTGGGTTTGAAAACACTTTAATTTTTTTATTAGTGGATATTTGAGGTTAGTTTGTCGTTTCCTTCGGTGCGTTGTAAATGGAGTTGCTAGCGGCGGTCCTGGTTCTGGTTCGGGTTTAATTAATGTAGGCAAGACGTGTATTCGAAGAGGGGAGTTGTTGCGCTACGCGAGAGAAATTGGTTACAACTACGAAATTCTTGAGGTTTTGAATAAATCCAAAGAAGGTAACATCTCGGTAGTCTTTGAAAATACGATGACCCCTCTGTCCTCACCTTGGTGGATGATAACCGAGTGCGAAACCTCGACACTTTTATTGAACAAACAGATTTCGATAAATTCATTGGATTTTTAATTCCAAATTGTTCATTTGGATGTTTTTGTACCGAACTTTTGCCTGACTCCCTTTCACATGGGCCACGGCACTGAAGCATTAATCACCTTTCGATAACTACACATCTCCTTGGTATTAATTCGCGACGAAGACATTTTCAATTCTTTTTGAGCCAATGTTCTCATTTTTTTTTTATCTAATGGTAGTTTTGGTGGTTTCGGGGTTATAGCCCCGGTGATGGTCGGCGGTTTTAAGGACCTCGGGGTTTGGCTAAGAGGAGTAGAGAGGGCCACACAAAACAGGGAGATTCCATTCATTACACACGCAAGCGCGTAAATCGGATTCAATTTTGTGAGACAAGGTTATTTCCGGGGAAGATGTGATTCACGTTGGTGCATTGTTTTGTTTTGCACAATGTTGAGGTTAATTGCATAATATATCTAAAAGTGGTTTCTTTCATGTCCAACAAAAATTACATTAACTGAATAATGAAAATTTCAAGAGATTAAGTCGTGAAGCTCTGGCAATAAAAACAAAAAAAGTCTTAGATTTGTAGTTTTCTAATGTATTGGCACCAATGTTGTCAATATAGACCACAGTTGTAAATTAAGAACATTCCGAGTTTCTTAATCCATTATATTAGACAAGTGCCATCAACTAGCAATGAATAAGTCATGAACTCGTTTTTGTAGGAATTCCCTAAACGGTTCATGCCATGGACGGTGATCCATTACGAGAGCCGACCAGTAGAATCGATACTTCTGGAAATGAGTATGTAAAGGACATACTCTCGATACTTTCCAAAGAATGCTGAGAAATGTAAGAAATCTGAATTTTTTGTATTCTACTTACTATTAAGGATCAGTATCAAATTTGAAAGGCTTCGGCTGGTTAATTGGATAACCCGCGAGCAAAAATAAATAATACCACAGAAAACAAATCAAAACAAACAGACAAGCAAATACAAAATTTAAACTTCACAGAAGAAGAATGTCATGTCATTTGAATAATGAACTCATTTCGCCAACTTTTCGGAAGTGGCTGTTACAAACATTTCAACCCAGAGGATTCAACAATATTAGAACGCGTTTTCTAAATTTATTCAAAGAAGAAGTAGCCTTTCAAATTTTAGCGTGATTCATCATTAAATTATGATTGTAGCCAATAATTTTGGATAGAACTTGTTTAATGACATGGACTGCACATTGGTAACTTCCTGGCAACAAGAATAAGATTTAAATAAGACTTAATAGCACGAAACCCAAGACAACCATGTTTAAGAAAAAAAAAGACTTCCAATATACTTACTGAATCTCAAAGAAATTCTCATTTTTATAGTATCCTTTAGGAAACTATCTAGTAACTCAACACGATACTATTTTTCGTGTTTCATCCTGCAGACTACGTTCGAACCACGTAGCGACTCGACTTACACGTCCTTACCCTTAGTTACCTTCAACAATTGTCTATCTTCACAACAATGTCTGCCTCTGGTGTAAGCGCAGACACTGGGTCAAACTTGAAGACCAGGCGTACTACTCGTCTGGCTCAAGCCCTGTCCAATGAAGTATCTTCGGCACCTGAGGAAGTTTACCCCCAGGACAAGTATGAGGAGTCGACCAAACTGGCTCTTCTCAACTTGGAATCTTGGATGGCACCACTTGTATTTACTATCATTGCATTCGTGTTGAGAGTTTATAGAATTTCCGTCAACGATGCTGTCGTTTGGGACGAGGCTCACTTTGGTAAGTTTGGTTCCTACTACTTAAGACACGAGTTTTATCATGACGTGCACCCTCCATTGGCAAAGATGATGGTAGGTCTTTCTGGTTGGTTGGCCAACTACAACGGCTCCTGGGATTTCCCATCTGGGGAGATCTACCCTGATTACATTGACTACACCAAGATGAGAATCTTCCAAGCCGTCTTTTCCACCTTGTGTACTCCATTGGCCTACTTCACAGCTAAGGAGGCCGGCTTGTCCATCGCTTCCACCTGGTTGTACACCATCATGGTGGCATTCGAATTGTCTTATGTCACTTTGGGCAAATTCATCTTACTTGATTCCCCTCTCTTGTTCTTCACCGCCACTACTCTTTATACAATGACCAAGTTCAACAACGTCAACAACGTTGGTATTGATTTCTCTCGTAAATGGTGGAAATGGCTTCTTCTCAATGGTGTCTCCATTGGTCTTGTTTGCTCTACCAAGATGGTGGGTCTTTTCGTTACAACTTTGGTGGGCATCTACACTGTGGTTGATTTGTGGAACAAGTTCGGTGATAAGTCTGTCTCTTGGGCTAAGTACACATACCACTGGATTGCTCGTATTATTGCATTAATTGTAATCCCAATTCTTCTTTTCTTGTTGGCTTTTAAGATCCACTTCGACTTGTTGTACAAGTCCGGTACCGGTGACGCCAACATGTCCTCTTTGTTTCAGGCTAACTTGCTTAACTCCGAGGTTGGCGGTGGGCCCAGAGATGTCACCATTGGCCACTCTGTTGTCACTCTTAAGAACCAAGGTTTGACTGGAGGATTGCTTCACTCGCACGTCCAGACATTTCCCGAAGGTTCCCAACAGCAACAAGTCACTACATACTCTCACAAGGATGCAAACAATAACTGGATCTTCCAAAGGGCCCGTGGCGAAGAAGCTTATGACCCAGAAACCAACAAGGAACTTGAGTTCATCCATGACGGCATGAATGTAAGAATTATGCACCCTGCCACTGGAAGAAACTTGCACACACACGAAGTTGCTGCTCCTATAGCCAATTCCGAGTATGAAGTTGCTTGTTACGGTAACTTGACTATCGGTGACTTCAAAGACAATTGGATCATTGAGATCATGGAAAACTACGGATCCGAGAATAAGTCTAGATTACACCCCTTGTCCTCCTCTTTCAGAATCAAAAACCCTGCCATGGGCTGCTACTTGGGTGTTTCTGGAAACTCTTTGCCTGCCTGGGGTTTCAGACAAGGCGAGGTTGTTTGCTACAAAAACCCATTTAGAAAGGACAAGAGAACATGGTGGAACTTGGAGACTAACGAGAACGAGTTGTTGCCCAACGCTCCCGAAGATTTCAAGTTGCCAAAAACCAAATTCCTCAGAGACTTCATTCAAATTAACTTGGCTATGATGGCAACGAACAACGCTCTTGTTCCTGACGTCGAAAAGCAAGACGACTTGGCATCACAGTGGTGGCAATGGCCAACCTTGCACACTGGTATCAGAATGTCTTCGTGGGCCGATGACAGAACGAAGTATTACTTGATTGGCTCTCCTGCCACCACCTGGACCTCTACCGTCGGTGTCATCTTGTTCTGTTTCATTACCTTGTACCATTTGATCAGATGGCAAAGACAAATCAACGATTTTCCAACCAAAAATAGCCTTAAGGTGTTTTTAATGAGTGGTATCTACCCTATGTTTGGCTGGGGTTTGCACTTCATGCCCTTCGTTATTATGGGTAGAGTCACCTATGTTCACCACTATTTGCCAGCCTTGTACTTTGCCATGTTGGTATTTGTGTACGAAATCGAGGCCTTCACTAGAAGATTCCGTTCCAACAAGACCGTTTACATTGCCATCTACGTTGCATTGTACGCCTTGATGATTGGCACCTTTTGGTACTTCAGATGGATTGCATGGGGTATGGATGGACCAAAGGAAGATTGGTCCCACTTGAAGCTCTTGGAGTCGTGGAGAGTTTCTGATGACGAATATCGTTAAACGATGAGCGATGAATAGTGTTGAATGTATAGATTAAAACGACTTTAGTTTACACAAGAGGCACTCTTAGTTCATTTTGAATACTTAAAAAAAAAATGAAATAAATAACAAATACATATGGTTTGAAATTCAGGAAAGTCTTCTTTAGGACCTAAAAAATTGAGTCATTTGTTTTTTCTTTGATTCATAATCCTCATGAACAGTTTTTCTGTACACTCCCTCAATTGAATCAGTTCCATCCTATTACAAATCGACTATTGTCACTGATACACTAGAAATGTTTCGTATAGCGAGGTCGGCTTTAAAAAGACAACCTTGTATTTCGATACGCCCTAATTTTCACTCAAGTTCGCTTCTTAGATTCGTCTCTCTGACACAAGCGAGCACAGCACCTAAACGCCAATTGAAGGCAGAGTCTTACCACCTACCGAAGGATGAAATCAAAGAAGCCTTCGAGCATCAAAACACAACTATACCCTCTGAACTAGGGGATTTTGAGCTAACGAGGGTGATTCATGGACACACAGACCTAAAAATAGGTATTACCGACAGAGCTAGGGATAAGTTGGCAGATATTGCTAAGAAGGATAAGAATCCTGAGACAGCACTTCGAATCCAAGTTGAAAGCGGTGGATGCCACGGATTCCAGTACAACTTAAACCTCACAACATTATCCGAGGCTCTTGCGAAGGATGACGATTTGGTCGTCTTTCAAAGAAGTGACAAATCAAGTGCAACTGTGATTTTCGACGAACTGTCACTAGAAATCTTGCAAGACAGCAAGATTGATTTCACAAAGGAACTCATAGGGGCCTCTTTCAAGGTTATAGACTCTCCATATACATCGACCTCTTGTGGATGTGGAGCTTCTTTTGACTTTGATTTCGACAAGCTTGAGGAGGCCAAGGCCAAGAAAGCATAATAGGTAATTACACAAACAAGCTTAAAAACATAACTATAGCAACATCTTGCTGAGCAAATCACGGTTACATCGTAGGATAATTTATATTTGTATATACGAGACACGAGAATACAGGGGATGAATGGAAGATTGCACCGCAAGGGATCGCAAGCCGATGAACAGGGAGTCGTTACTTGTCATGAAAATAGAGGAATTACATCACATCACTCATCTGCTTGATCTTTGCGATGCTCTCCTTTGCGTAGAACACGACGTCTACGTCATTGTCGTTCAGAAGATTGTCAAGGCTGGGCAAAATACCCTCAGAAACCAATATTTGAAGGTCTGGGTATTGCAGTTGCTGCAATACTTCAACTATTGTAGCATATGATTTTGCAACATTAAAGCGGATGTTGGGGACCGAGTCTGTGGTCAAGGAATTAATGAAAGGCAAGATTTTATTGACAACAATGGCGGTGTTGATCACAGGAACAAGTTTGGTGAATGCAAAGAGACAGGTGATACGAATTATGAAATTCGAGAAATCCACTTGATCAACAGTAATGCCCTCCTCCTCAGAAATTCTCTCCTCTTTTATGTTGAGCAATCTTGTTACAATGTGTTCGTCTGCCCATGCAGAGCCAAATATGACAGTCAATTCTTTTAAGTTGCCAACAGCAGCCTCTCTAACAACAAACACAGGATCCCATAGCCATGACATGCACAAAGTCAATAGCTCATTGTTGAAAAAGGGCTCTCCAAGCTGGCTGGCTAATTTGGGGATGTACTCTATAATGGCCAAACGCACTCTCCACTTGTTATCTTGAGCTAATTCAGTGATTGCAGGTAACAAACTGGTAGACAACAAGTCCATACCAATGGTCTCATTGACAACCGACAAGTTTGAGATTATATTCAAACGCACGTCTGGGAACTCATCTTTCAACATTTCAAGGAAAATTGGTAATAATTTGTCAATGGTAGATTGGCGTGGCAAGATTGGGGACAATCCTGCAACTGTGGAAGCTAAAGCAGCTCTTACGTTCTCATGAGGGTCTTGGCTCAATTCGTTAACCACAGAAATGATTTTTGTCTCGATAATCTTTAAGTCCTTGATTAACTTACAGAACAGCGGCAACTGCTTAGCAATTGCCTTTCTGACCTCTCCCTCGTTATCTTTCATCAATGATATAAAAGGGTCCACAAGTCGGTAAACATCAGCATCGACAGAGCAGAAGTTCACTGCAATATCTGCAAAACGGTCAGCGGCAGCATACCGAACTCTCCAGCTCTCGTCCTTAATCAATTTTAATGCGCTGACAAAGCAGTCTGACTTGTGCGTATTATCATTGACGAGATGAAAGTAGCTTAGAATAGAGACCAAGACGTCAATACTCAACAATTTCACGCTGTCTTGGCTGTCATTGATCAAGTGATGAAACATCTTGGAAATAATCTCCAAATCTGTGTCGTCCATTTTTCTGGGAGAGTCCAGGTTGTCGCGAGTAAAATCACTTAATTTATCGATTAATGTAGGCAAGTTTTTTGCGGCGCTACGACGAACCATTGGAGAGTCGTCCACGATCATGTTGTAATAGAGCATCAACAAGTCACGACGGGTGTTAGCATCCACACGGACAATAACAGACTTAAACAATCCACACGAGGAAACCTTCTTGGAGAACCAGTCACCCTGACTCAAGGATCTTATCAATTCTAAAAATACCGAGTTGAGCTCCTCGTCCGATAACTCCAAACTAATGGCATGTAAGGAGTCTACAGCATGGTCACGAACAATTGGCTCTTCCATAGCCGCCAAAACAGCCAAAATGCGAATCAATGGCTCACAATTGGCGTGGCCGCCAATAAGGGGAACGAACAGACCTAGCTTTTCAGCTAAAACGGCAAACACCTCCTCTTCATCGTCCTGGGCCACGTCGTTCAAAAATGGGAGCAATTCATGCAATGTCCTCTCGGGGCCCAACGCTATAGCAATGGCGTCGAGCTTCTGCATAGCCTGGACACGATTACTAACATAGTCGTGCTTTAGCTCGTCCATGAGTAAAGCTAGCGGGTAGAAGTCGTCGTTCATGGCTGATGGATTCTACGGTGCAAGTGAAGACGGTGACTTTGTAGCAATCAGTACTCAATAAGTTTTATGTGCGAGACAAAGGGTGGATTAGGCTGAGCTCACAACTAGGTAGATGGTTTGAAATTATGGTGATAGCTATCGGGGGCATAACTCTAATGGATAGAGCGAGTACTCGAGCTCGGCACGACCACGCTACTCAAGCGGATTAGACAGAACAGGGACTGGAATGGGTGCGAGATGTTTAGAAATTTGCAAGTGATAAATTGAATAAAGTATTTGTGGTATGTGGTTGGTTTCGAGCTGATTTATGGCTTGCGTACTTAGGTATTGAGGATTGCTGTTGTATCATACAGTTTGTAAAGTGTGTATTAGGAGAGTTCAAAGCCATATATAAAACCTAAGGGATGTTTGAGTTTAAGGAAGACTCCTCTCGACTCAGTTCCAAGTTGATATGTTGTATGAAGCTTTGCTGGGTAATTGGCTATGTTATTAGTGTCCCAGCCAGCCTTCTAAAATCGGAAACTTATTGGGCTATTAAATCCAAATCAGACCAAAACACCAAAACAGATATAAAAGCAATTTCTTCCCGTTCAAAATCTACCTGATTTTGCGTTCACTTAAACTAGTGATACCCCTACCTATCGACAAAAGTTGTATTCCATATCCACCCACTATAATGCAACGGTACACATTATGGCCATTTTTCAATAACTCAAAATAAAATCAGTTCAACGTGAATTACGTTACTAAATTGTCATCTCTCCATATCATATCCACAGTTGCAAATCAATATTACACCACGTGAGATCAGGAATCTGAATTAATTTAGGGCCTAACCTCAAGGACCAACCTCAATTCGAAGAACAAAACCAATTACCCAACTTCAAGTCCCCACCACACAAAGAATATGTCGACCAAGCCGGACGTTTTGGACGTTCTCAATTCTCAGATTAAAGACAACGACAGAATTGCCTACTCCAATGCACAAGATCAAGCTAATGCACCCTGGCAATTGGAAATCGTCCCCAATTACTTCAAACAGTCTTTGGCTGAGACAGACGATACCAAGTTCAACTACTTCGACGAGCACCTTGGTGTTATCAAATCATGGGACGAAACCCTCACTGATTTGCGGAGGTTGAACGAAAACAGCGACGAAAACACAGTGTACAAAATCTTCTTGCTCGGGCGCCATGGCCAAGGGTACCATAACCTAGCAAACTTGAAGTACGGCGAGAAAGCTTGGAATGAACATTGGCTGCATCTTACTGGAGACGGAGAAATCGTTTGGGCGCCGGATCCTGAGCTTACCGAATTGGGCCAGGCTCAAGCGAGGGACAACAACTATCAATTGAAGATTGAGATTTCCCGGGGGCTCGAGAAACCAAGCAAATGGTACTCATCGCCTTTCCGCCGATCGGTTGATACTTTAATTGGCAGTTGGAAGGACATTGTTGATCTTCAGGAAGTTCGCCCATTGATCAAGGAAGACTTCAGAGAGACTATTGGAGTCCATCTTTGTGACAAGAGATCAACGCGATCGGTGATCTTTGAAACGTATTCGCCTCAAGGATTTGTCATAGAGGATGGCTTTGAGGAGAAGGACATTTACTTCACGGACAACTATAGAGAGAAAGTGTGGGAACAGGCGTTGCGTCAAATGAGAGGGTTTCAATTCATATTCGAATCCACAAACAAGCAAGACGATCAAATTATTAGTATTACTTCGCACTCAGGATCGATTAGAACACAATTGATGGTCTTGAACCACAGGCCCTTTGCAATTGGGACTGGAGGCATGATTCCAGTTTTTGTAAAAGCTACGAGAAGGAGGTAACGTTCATGTGTTAGATTATGTAGAAGCGTTTAAAAAGAATTAGAGAAAACGTGATATCAGCGGTTTAAATTAGGTTACGCTTTATTCGTCCCGGATATGAATATTTCATCAAGATGGAAACTCAAAACCTTCCACAGATTCAATACCAAGACTCAATGTCCAATACTTGAACAAAAACAATACGACAAATCAAAGTCAGTTAATTAGTGCCATTATATTAATCGAATTTCCCCTTCCTCCAACAAGCGGTTCTGTGGTCTAGTTGGTTATGGCATCTGCTTTACACGCAGATAGTCCCCGGTTCGATCCCGGGCAGAATCACTTACTTTTTTTCCAAAGTCGCACGTCCTAGCCAGCTGGGGACCCCGCGCGCGTCGCGCCAAGTCCTGCATGGAATAAATGACCGACTAAGAACTAGACCCGTACTGTATCTAAGTATAATGACCTCTATGTGCAGTTGTCACCTGCAAAAAAGACCAGCTTCCCGCCCGTTAACCAGATTCTCAGAACCTACACCCTTCTCTTTTTGCAACTTCTTCACTGTTAGTTGTACATGGTCCCAACCACACCACACCACACCACATCAAACAAACCATTTGTATTATTTTCTAGTTCGGGCGTTTACTAGCTTCTTCGTCAGTTCAACCAAATTTTTCATAAAACCAACCTTCGCTGTCGCTAGCCATTTCAGTTTTCTTCAGTCTCATAGCGACTAGTCTTTAGACCACAGAATATTCAATTCTACAACCGCCAGATTCGCAAAAAACATCAAAAGTTGAGACTTATTGACTTAAGTTAAAACAATACATAACCGGACCTTATTTTCCAATTAATTTCGCATAAATGATGGAGGCTGCCAAGAGAAAATGCGATGCTGAGGATGCAGAGACAAAGAGAACTCGCGCTCTATTAGACAGTGAGGAGTCTGACCAGTGGCCTGTGTACGTTCATCCAGAAGGCGGTACCGTTAAGTTTTCCCCCTGGGGCTCCATTCGGGAATGGGTAGACCCAGTCACCGGGCAGGCCGGATGCAAGTTCGAGGACACCACTTTCGTTAACAGCACCTTTGACTTGTGTGCTCCTTTGCCTGCTAGTCAGGGTTATGAGCTACCAACAACACCCATGTCGCTTGGAGGCGCTACTCCCTGTCGTCTGTCGCCTGCGCCTACTGAACTGCTCCACTATAGCCCTACCAGTGAGGCCGAACAATATGTGGTGGAGGGCTACGGGCAGAAGCCTCGAAGGGAGACCACAGACCAATACGCTCAAGAACAAGAGCATTATTTCGGGATGGACGAGTATGAGGAGTACTCTGACAATTCCGACGCTATGATGGCATAAGGAACGGATAAAACTGGCTTTGATTTCGGAAACAACTGTATATTTTAGAATTAAATAAAAGTAAGATAAATGTAAAAAATAATTTGAGTAGGGGGGAAATTACGACAAGATGCCATGTGTTTTGTGATTTGGGCGTATAGCTACAACTTCCATTACTTTGGTGCTATGGAGGGTAATATCATGCTAATATTCCAAATAAATATTCCAAATACTCCATTTCTTGACAAACATCTAAATCTTCTATGCATCGGCGTAAGCTCTAACTAGGATTTGGATTTTAAGTCTGCTTTTTCTCCTTACAGGTGTAAAGACCTAGCTGATACACATAAAACTCCTTGCAGACTCCTTGTCCTGAGGAACCCGAGGAACTGGTCGATAGGGACCTGGCGGCTTTGTTGAATTTGCGCCCCAGTATGTACATTTGGCCATCCACTTCTGGGAACTTTCCGTCGCTCTCCAATCCCAATAGGTCGAAGTTAGATAAAGCCATCTTACTCCCTTGCCATTTGTCAAATGAGTTCAATATTGGTAAGCATCGGCCAATATACCTCTTCTCGAAATATGTGTATGCGTCCTCTAGGCAATACAAGTCGTGGCCCATGATAGTCACGTAGTTGCGGGCAGCCACCTCGTCTCCAAACGTATCGGCACTTTGGCCCGAGAATAAGCTATTCCTTAAAGACTCCTCACTACTAGTGCTGGGATGCCGCATGTGATGTGTGGCTGGTTTTGTTTCAGAGAAGCTTCCCTCATCAAGAAGAAGTGGAGAAGACGATACTGACTTGAGTACCAGTAGCCGGCGGTGGTCAATCAGTTGAGCCAAGTCCCTTCCGATCAAAAAATTACGGAACCAGTGGACCATTCCGTGAAACGACCAAAAGTGAAGGAGTATTTGCATGTGCTCTACTCGAAGACGAAGGACGTTCCGGTCATGCAACAACGCCGGGTTATTTTTTGTGTCGAGCAACTTTCTCTTCTTCAACAGGCCCAAGAACGGAGCCTTCCCTATGGAAAGATTGAGGAGAGTGCAAACATGGAGGAGTTCGCCCTTGTGCTTGTCGAAGAACTTCTTGTACTTTGCGGCAGAGTCAGTGGGCTCGAACAAGTATTGATTATCACAGAAGCTTGGCAGAAGTTGAGATTTGAGGACAGACAGCAGCTTGGCCCGCAGTGCTTTGTCTTTCAACCGAGTTAAGAGTCCTGAGCTATTCTTAGGCGTCAATAAGTCTTCCTCGTCATCGTCATCACTGGAGTCCCATTCGTCGCTCACATCTTTCCCATCGCATCCATTTTGGTATCTATAGAGAGCACGTATAAGCAGTTGTGTCCTACTATTATCGGATAACAGATAAATGCGGAGTTGGTTGGAGTTAAGTTCGAGTATCACTGGCTGCAAACTGGTGGACTCGTCGCTCCATGGTGTTTTTCGTTCGATCTTAAAAAGTGCCAAACCATACGATTCTAGCGACGGAGAATAGGGCGGTCTTTCATCATAGCTAGGCGGAAGCATATTTGTGTTAGGAATAGAAAGAGTCGTCATGGTTGCCTCGGGAGGTGGTAAATGTGGGGGTCATACTTATCTGTTTCAGGTCGTGTGCATAAAACACCGCGTTCATCGATGATCCAGATCTTTTGGAATAAACAAGTAAGACTGAAATTTTTTTTCTTGGGCTTGCCGGATTTGGAATCGCTAATATTTCCGATGCTGGATTAGGACATGGCTTTGCTGTCGGCTCCCATTTTCGTAGTTCGTGTATCATAATATTAATCTTCAACGGCTACCGGCTGCAACAGTACTGCACAGTAAAGTTGGTCTAGGAAGTTTGCGGAGCAAAAAAATGCGGAGCAGTTTCAGAAAAGGTGCATAAGCGCATCAAACGGGTGTTCTATTGTTCCCGAAAAATAGTGTGCTTGGCGGTGCTTTCCAGGATAAACTCAAAATCAAATAAAAGAAGTCTTTTTAAACCTTTTCGAAATTCCGCTTAAATTCTTGTCATGCTTTGAGTTGAGGTTGTTGTCGAGTTCATGTCTACTCGTGTATTACCCATTACCTCAATACCTTTAACACTTTGAGCAGATTCCGGAGAAGTTGTGTTAACTCCTTTGTCTGCTCTCGAGAAAACTTTTGATGTTAGAAACCATGTCCGCCTTTCTTGTAGCTGTGGGGATTGTGTGGTATCGTTTGATAAATTCCTTGAGTTGCGCAACAGTAGAATTCTCCCACGTATCATTCTTCCAGAGAGTGATAATGTCGGCCTCGCTGAGCAGCTGAGGTTTTTGTCGTTTGCTTTTGGATTCATTGCCCTCTCCTGCTCGTTTAAGATTTTCAACCTCGCCTATGGCCCCTAGCATGGAAAAGATCAGTTGTGTAACTTCTTTCAACTCCTGATCTTCCGCAAACCTCTCTCTTACTTCTATTAGATCTTTTACAGACCAATCATTGGACTCAATAGCTCGGTCTTCGTCTTTTATGTCAATCTGTAAAACTTCTTGTTTGATCACTTTGTAAAAATATTGCAAAACAGGGTTGCTATGTTCATTTGGATCGTACACTTTGGTACCTAGAAGTTCGATAACTTTAGAAAAGGCGCTCACCATTTCCGGAGGCGCACAACGCTCAACGTTGGCAAAGGAGTACCGATCTGGCTCATTTAAGATGTAGTCGGGCAAACTTCGAATTTCTCCTAACCATGGGATGGTAACAAGTAGAAATCCATCTGGAAGCCTTGTTAAGCTTCGGTCCAATTCCTGAGAATTTGTAGGGTACATAGCATACAAAGTTGGAGTTGAGTTCAATTTTGTGCATCCGAATACCATAAGGTATCTTTGCAACTTCACGCAACTTTGGTATAAGGATGCAAATGTGAGTTTGGAGTTTGAATAACCTCCTTCTCTACTGCCAGAGCCAAGACCATCGTCCAAATCCGCGGTAACGAAGAGTGCTGGCTTCAAATTCAAGTAAGGCTGGAATTTGTTCATGTGCCTAAAGCAAAGGAGTTTCAAATAAGGGACTTTTGAGAATGGGACTTCGTCAATAGATTCTTCTGAAAAAACGTTAGATTTTTCCCCGTTCTCGGCGGTACTCTCATAATACAGTGGCACATGGTCAAATGCATACCCTCTCATGAACTGTAACAAGTGGTCAGGAAGCAAAATTACTCTTTCGTTTGATTCCTCCGCTTTTAACAGAGAAATGTCATTTGTGTACTTCACAGATACACCCTTGATGGACGTCTGTTTAGCGGTTGCTTCTTTGCTTTGCTCGTCGTCTTCCTCATGTTTCGCTTCTGTCTCCAACTCAGTCTTCGTATCGCTTCGAACTAAGGAGCTATCAGAATAAACTACTTTCAATGTGTCTCCCCCAGTATAAAGAGGCTTTGAAGTTTTTACTTTCTCATGATCAAATAAGGTAAAGCCTTTGATAGAGCAGCCTAGAGCACCGCCAACACCAGGACCATCACTCAATACGAGATCACAAGAAAATTGAATTCTTCGAACCTCTTTTAGACGAGTTATTGAATCTTTAATCTTGTTCAGAACGCCATTTGTTCGATTTTCATCCTCTTTGTTGCCGGTCAGGGTGTTCATCATCAGTCTGCTTAAAAAGTTGGTGTTTAAGAAGATATTCTCATAAAGTGCCGTATTAAACGGTTTTTTCTTAGATTGAGTTTCATCAAGATAAATATCTAGGAAAATAGGCTCAATTTGAATGTGATTGTCATCGAAATCACTGATCATCGTACGCAAGCCGTCCTTCGCTTTTGGATTGACGTATGGCCTATCATTTGCTGTAAACCACAATAGTTTGGTGCGGTTGTATTGTGTCTTGTATTGGAATTCTCGAAGAATTGTTCTTAAGACAGTATGAAGATTATCCAATGGTTCCTGGCACGGTTTGAATCTAGTCGTTAAAGGTTTGAGGTTATCAGTTTCGTCCCTCACTATGTTGACGAGAGTTTTCATATTTGAGCTGTTAAGATCATTCAAGGAAAAGATTTTGGTAATCCCAGAGTTCTTGGGAAATTTGGACGCGGTTACTTCGCTATTGTAGAAGTAGATTCCCATTCCGTTTTTTGGGAAGGTGACCACCATATCGGATATAAGTGAATTGACACACATGAGGATCTCATGGAGTTGTGAACGATTGTCAATTTCGACCAATGGTTTGAATATTGATTCGGTTAACTCAATCAAGAAGATGATCCCTTCTCTAACCTCATATTGCTTGTATGGCTTCTCTGTTGTATCTGACATAATCAATTGTTGTGGAAAAATATTCTTATGTGTAATGGACTTAATTGCGATTGAATTGAGCTGATTGACTAGCTTAGAGTATATATGATTAGTTGATAGAATGCAAGTGAGTAGTACCCATTTGATAAAGTGTAAGACGTGCAGTCCACATTCTCTATCACTCATTACATTCACAACACTTAAGCACCGGAACCCATCTGTTACCTATCTCGAGTCGATACTCACCTATAAATTCTAGCGGTATCTTTAACAAACTAGTGATGAGCATACACCTTTTTTCAAATTAGCGCGCCTCTCCGAATGTCTATCCACTTCCTACTTATTCTAAATCGACAGGGTAAAACCCGTCTTGCCAAATGGTTCACGGAATCTTACAATGAAAATCAGCGTCAAGGCACCATTGAAGATGTACACCGATTAGTCTCCTCAAGAGACCTGAAGGATCAGAGCAACTTTGTGGAGTTCCAAGGAGGAAAGCTAGTATATCGCCGATATGCCGGTCTCTATTTCGTCATGCAGATTGATTATGTTGATAATGAGCTTAGCATGTTGGAGGCAATCCAGTTCCTAGTTGAGATTCTTGACTCATTTTTTGATAATGTCTGTGAGTTGGACTTGGTGTTCAACTTTCACAGACTCTATGTGATTGTTGATGAAATATTTTTGGGCGGTGAACCACATGGAATGCTGAGGGCCAGGATCTTACTGCGGTTAGAACATTTGGAAGCTATTGCTACGTGAAACTAGTAGCTTCTGATTTGACAGCCTATTCATACTTTTCGTATGAACTTCCCTTTGGAAATAAAATTGCAGGATCAAAATCTCTCTTGCTGTTGCTTGCATATGAATAAACATTTTCAGTCTACTGTTATCTCAACTTGTCTATAAATGGAAGCCAGATACTGACTTTGCTAAAAGTGAGGACTTAGGCGAGCTTTAGTAAGGGATCGTTCGTGCGATTTTGCGTGTCTCGTTCTTCAATTATCCTCCACAACTTCTTAGTAGTTTCCTCTATATCTAGGCCATTGACATCCACTATCTCGATAGTCGAATCCACGTCAGCGTGCAAAACCTGATAAAAACACTCTTTTACTTTTAATTGAAACTGCTCTTTCTCGTATCTTTCGTCACCCCAACCCTTGCGATTTCCCAACTCTTTTAAACTGACTGTCAAGAAAAAGGTCAAATCAGGCTTTGGTAAGCCGATGTCTGGATTGTAGAGCCATTCAGCATCACGAGACTTTTCTTTTGCAAGCGAATAAGCAATTCCAGAATATACATAACGATCCATTACGACATGAGTGCCTTCCAAGAGAAGTTGTTCAATCTCTGCTGCCCTCTCCCATCTGTTTGCACTGAAAAGTAGGTGAACACTTTCATCAGAAAGTTCAAAAGTCAGGTCTGTGAGAAATTGGTTAATGATCTTTCCAATGTGAGTCGATCGGTCAGGAAATTTGTAGAGTTGGGCATTCAATCTTTCTGCAAGGATCTGTGCTTGTGTGGACTTACCTGAGCGATCGAGTCCTTCGATGAGAACCAACTTTCCACGCATGATCGAGAGAGAACTAACGATTTGAGGCTGTTGTACTCGATAATTAGATAGAAGAGGAAGAGAACGCGAAGCTCAGTCTATTGGGAATGTATCCGGTCGTCTATGATATTATGATAAGTCTATCGCGTCTTGTAATACAAGAATATTTTGAAAATCCAATTGTACCTTTCGTAAGAGCCATTTAATTATTTCTTCTCATAAAGAATTTGATTCTGAAAAACAGTGTTTGCTTGGTATTGGGACTGATTTTTAATTGTAAATTGATCAGGTTCTATATACCCTGTAGAAGGTTGGATCATGTGGGTGTCAGTTTCTTGAAAGTGAGAGCGTTCTCTTTTCTTTAAAATAGTTTCTTGCTCTGACCTTAAAAATTGACTTTTTTTTGAATCCACTGTTTCTTTGAGTGTCCTTGGCTTGTGGTCTATAAATATCAGTGCTATCCAAGCAACGAAGTAGTAGCCTCTACAATATAGTTGAAAAAAAAAAAAAACTTTTATTTCATTGATAACTTCATTCTCATTTCCAAGGAATATTCCCTATATGATGATCCTATAATTTAATGATGAGTTCATCGTAATTTCCGTATACTACAACAAACGGTCCCAGTACAATGGTCTTGAATAAATCGAAATGGGATCACAAAGCTAAAATCAAATACCTTAAAAAGCATGGGCTCACCCGCCCAAAACCAAAGAATGAAGTTACTCCAAAATGGTCTTCTAAAAAGTCGAGTACGACTAAAACTAGTCTAGTATGGGATTCGGATTCAGAGTGGGATTCTGAAGATGAGGAGCTCGTCAATCATTTCTACCCAGAAATATCACCACAGGAAGCACCAATTGAATTCAAAAAGAAATTAAAAAAACAAATCTATAACGCTTTATCAGCCAGAGAGGGAGCTGACCAAGACGAATCAAATAACGAGCCTGACTTCGATGACGCTGACGGTATATATCTTGGAAAAAAACCGGAACGACAGGGCGACGAGAAAGAATATGATAGCGAAGACTTTGAAGAGGCTGAAGGTGACTTTGACTATGAGATACCAGACCTAGAGGCAAAGTTGAGTGACTTCTTAATTCTGGCCAAACCGCAAAAGTCTCGTAAGCTCCTCAAAAACAAAATGCTGGACAACTTTTTGGAGGAATACGGCATCGAGAGTTTGCAAAGCACTGTAAAAGATATCGACTACAACGACTTACTGCGGCAAAACGTAAAGAATATCGACAAAATGGACTTGAGCTCCCTAAGTGGCCATCGAATTGGACAGTCTTTCGAGGAGCCAAAAGCAAGCCATATTAAAGTTTTAACTGAAGAGGAGAGAAAAGCTCATCTGGAGAGAGAGAAGAAGCTGGAACATGCTAAGTTCTACAATCAAATCAAAGCGACGTTTGGACAGCAATCTGCCAAAAAAACTTCACGAATCCTTGAAATCAACAACTTCAATGCTGAGGATGAACAGCAAGTCGAGCTGTTAAATATGAGAATTACTCGAAACGGTTTAGATAAGACATTCGTTGATGATGATTTGGACGAACTACTAGGTCTAGCGAAGGAGGAAACATATGATGACAAGCAGCCTGATTTAGATGATTTAATCCTTAAATCAAAGCATGTGCAATCAGTAAAACCTCCCGCAAATAAAGCAAAGCCCATTACCAGAGATCTGAAGCTGGATGCTTTTCTTGATGACCTTCTTGGTATGTGAACAAATAAATCTAGATACATGAAGAGCGTCAAAGATACCGGTTAGTGTGTAAGTAGTCAAAATTGAGCTATCATCTTCTCATTAAACATCCAACTCAACATTCACAAATTAGATGAATATCTGCAAAGCAAGATGCATCATCATTGCAGGATCTAACGGTGCTACAAACGTCAGGCAAAATAAAAAAAACAACAAGATTTGTATCTCTTCTAGCAACTTCATCTGAAATTATTGTGGAAATGGCTGCAAATTCGAGCCTGCACATACATCTTCACATACATCTTTTATCCCATCGCGATGCCCTCGATTTCAACAGATTAAAGATGATTTCCTCGACTTGCTGGGTCCCCAGAGGATTCGCCTCGGAATTTCCTGAGCAGTACGAATTGGATGATGCTGAAATGGAACGTATCAACAAAATGGCCCAACTCGAGTTGGCCGACGCTAAGGAGAACTTGGCTCAAGCTGAAAAGGCACAAAAAAACCCACTCCAAGACAACATTGAAATCGATGATGAATTGAAAGAATACGACTTAGAAAATTACGACGAAGATACTGGTAACGGTGAACTGGTGGCCTTCATTCCTGGCCTTTCCACCACAGATGCAGAGATCCAAGAAGGTGAAGATGGAGAGAACTACTTATCCTTGCCCACAGAAAGAGACATGCAAGAGGACAAGCAAGAGATGCAAATCTACCCGACAGACAATTTGGTCTTGGCCACAAGAACGGAAGATGACGTGCTGTATCTAGACGTGTACGTTTATGACGACGGAGCTGGTGCTCCAGAGGGTACTGAAGAAGAGGAAGGCGATAAGTTAGATGAGGACGTTGCTAGAGGCATGACCAGAGACTCTAACCTTTACGTCCACCACGATTTGATGTTGCCCTCATTCCCATTGTGTGTCGAGTGGATTAACTTTCGCCCTAACAGCTCAGCTAGTGCAGACTCATCCGAGAACATTGGCAATTTTGCTGCCATTGGTACATTTGACCCACAAATCGAGGTCTGGAATCTTGACTGTCTCGATAAAGCATTCCCGGACTTGATACTTGGTGAGCCTCAGGAAAACTCATTTGCATCGATGTCTTCAAAGAAAAAGAAGAAAAAGAGCAAGGATAAGACACATATTACCACACACCACACAGATGCAGTATTGTCGCTTGCTCACAACAGAATTCACAGAAACATCTTGGCATCTACATCTGCCGACACGACTGTTAAACTTTGGGACTTATCGAACGGCAGCGCCGTCAGATCCTTCAACACCATTCACAGCGGCAAGATCGTCTCTTCATCACAATGGCATTCACAAGAAGACTCAATTTTGTTGACCGGTGGTTACAATGGAGCTTGTGCCATAACTGATGTCAGAATCTCCGACTCTAGTGAGACGTCAAAATCGTACTTCGTAGGTTCGGGACAAGAGGTTGAAACGATAAAGTGGGGCAGCCAAGCAGAATTATTTTACTGTGGAACTGACAATGGTAACGTTTACTGCTTCGACGTTCGTGTACAAGATAAGCCCGTTTGGACTTTGCATGCTCACGATGCGGGTATTTCTTCGTTGGATATAAACGTGAACATTCCAGGCATGATAATTACTACCGCCATGACCGACAAAGTTGTTAAGTTGTGGAAGTGTGCCGAGAACGCTGGCCCTTCAATGGTTTTGTCGAGAGATTTCGGTGTTGGTAATGTTCTCGCGGCCGCTTTTGCCGGAGACCAAGAAGTCGCAGGTTGCATGACTGTAGGAGGTGCCTCGGGCCAACTCATGATGTGGGATGTCCTCAGTAACCGCTCGGTCAGATCTTCTTTTAGAGACGAATTGATCAGTCTACAGAAGAGCGCAAGAGAGAGCGCCAAATCTCAGGGACGTGCTTCCAGAATCGCCAGAAAATACCAGAACGATGCAGCTGAAACTGTGATGACCGTAGAAGCTGGTTCGATGGAAGACGAATCCGATGATGAAGAAGTTGAAGGCACTACCGCAGAAGCAAACGAGGATATGGAGCACTAGGGCTTCTGTTAACATTCACTTATAGAAATAAGTCTAATGGACGAAATGAAAATTTGAAATTATTTAATTAGTGTTTGACGAGAGTAAACTTGTCTTATGACATCTCCGCAAAGTGAAATTGTTTCCATTTTCTTTGAGGTGGTAGCCACATATAATCAGTTCATCGAAAGGTTTGTATTCAATATCAAATGTACATCTCATTACAATTAATTGATCTTTTTTTTAATTGTTTCCTTCAATTCCATCCTCGCTTTTCAAAAATTAGTGTGTTGTCTCTTCATTTATCGCAGTCCCTATTCTCCCAACCGCACCTCCACACTCGTCAACCTAAAACAATTACATCTTCGACATATACAATGCCACGCCTAGAGGAATGGGAAATAAAAAAGTACTGGGAAATATTCCAGGGGTTAAAGCCAGAAAATAATAAGCTCACGGGCGAGAAGGTGTCGCCGGTCTTAAAAAATTCCCGCTTGAAACAGGACCAACTATCGAAGGTCTGGGAATTGGCTGACATAGACAACGACGGCAATCTAGACTTCGAGGAGTTTTGCATCACTATGCGCCTCATCTTTGACTTGGTCAATGGCAAGATGCAAGAGATTCCGGAGGAGTTACCGGGGTGGTTGATCCCTCTGTCAAAAGCACACCTAATCCAAGCAAACAGGGCCGTGGCTAGCGGTTCCAATTCTGGCGGATTATCTTATTCCAGTGATGAAGAGGACCATCTTTCTGATGACTTCGACTGGTATATCTCGCCCACTGATAAGTCGACTTATGAGGCTATATATAACTCGAATAGTGATAACTATGGCAGAGTGCGCTTCGACTCGCTCAATGACTTATATGAAACACTCAAGAACGTCCCTAAGGCCGAAATTTCTTCTGCTTGGAACCTAGTCAATCCGAAATCTTTCGAAACAATCGATAAAGACCAAGTTTTGGTATTTCTTCACATACTCAACCAAAGAGAAAATGGCAAAAGAATCCCCAGAGGTGTGCCTGCTTCTTTGCGTGCTACATTCTCCAAAGAGGTTCCCAACTATGACATCAATGCATCCTCTAACGTTAAGGCGCCACCAGAACCTCGTGCCGACGATAAGAAAGCATTTGGTACAAACTACCTCAACAAGATCGGCAGGAGCCAGCTGCATGGAACTGACTTCTCTCAAACAGAAGGAACAGATTGGGAAGAGGTGCGCTTACGCCGCGAGTTGGCAAATTTGGAATCGCTTTTAGATAAAACTCAAAAGGAAAAAGACACGTCGAATGCCTCGGATATGGCATTGATCAAACACGAATTTGAGCAATTGCTCAAGTACAAACAGGAGAAGTTGAACACTGCCAAGCGTGCTCCAACAAACCAGAAAGATTTGAGTGATGTTCGGAACGATATAGACTTAATATCGTCCCAAGTGAAATCTTTGGAAGAATATCTTCAGGGTAGAGAGAGGGAGTTGAGTCAATTGAAGAGTCAGCTAGAATCCATCTAGATGAACAAGTTGAAGAGCCCTTCTTTATTAATGGCTACATGGGAAGCTTGAATTACACTTTCACCAGGTTTAAAGTCACTCAAAAGACTCAGAAGTCCTCGTAACCTGAAATTTACTTCGACTTCAATTCTACCAAGACAGCTTCGATTTTAATTTAGAAGACCAGATATGCTATTGTTGCAGAGCACAAAACCTGGAGCCTTTCACGTTTTACCAAATTGCTTTTAAGAAGCCAATAAAAAACAATTAACCTCAATTTATATGCTTTGATACAGATTGTAAATTGTATACAAGTGTAGATGTATATAATTATCGTTTCTTTGGGCCACGTCCTATGTCTGATTCCATTTTCCGGCCACGACAAATTAACTCTCCTCTAAAATGAATATGCAACACTATCCCCTTTACTTCTTCTCCTCCTCAGTTGGCTCAGGCTCAGGGGTAGGGAACTTGAAGGACTCAGGAGTGAAATCCTTACCATCACCAACTTGCTCCCAAACAGAAGAACCAACGGTGAAGTTCCTCCAAGCTTGAGTAAGCTCCAAAGGCTCGTAAACAACTCTCTTTTTCTCTTCATCGTAACGGACCTCAGTGTATCCGGTGGTTGGGAAGTCCTTTCTTAATGGGTGACCCTCGAAACCGTAATCGGTCATGATTCTACGCAAGTCGGGGTGACCCTCAAAGAAGACGCCAAACATGTCATACGTTTCTCTTTCGTACCAGTTGGCACCTTGGTATATTGAGACCACTGATGGCACAGAGGAAGTCTCGGAAGCATATGTCTTCACTCTGATTCTGGAGTTGTGACGGACACTCAACAAGTTGTAGACAACATCAAAACGGTTAGTTCTGCTTGGGTAGTCAGCAGCAGTAACGTCCATACAAGCCTTGAATTGAGCAGGGGTGTGGTTCTTCAAGTAAGTCATCACAGGTCTGATAGCAGAGGGAGCCACGTATATCGTCAACTCGTCCTTCCAGACGGAGAACTGCTGGATGTATTTTGGCAAACAAGCCATGACGTAACGGCCAAACTTATGCAATTCCTCGGAAACCTCGGCATACTTCTCTGCTGGGTTCACAAGGGGCACCTCTTGTTGAGTGGAGGGCTTTCTTGGAAGCTTGTTCAAGTCAGGGAGTTCTTCCGAATGACGCAAAGTGGCAGATACCGAAAGCGTTCTCTGTGACAACAACGACATACGCGAGCCCACTTGGGCAACCGATCTGGCAGCTCTGGCACTTCTTGCAAACATGTCGTTTATGTGTGGGAAGTTGGAGGAGTGCAGAGATGTAATGGTGAAGATGTCATTGGTTGGAGCGCGGAGTAACAAAACAGACGGCCAATATTTAGTGCTTTTTGATAAGAATATATTAATATAATACACGAAATTTGTGACGAATGTTTAATTGATTTTTTTTTAACGTTAACTTTATGTGAAGTTTTGTTGTCTTTGCCTTGTCTGGTTAAAGTACTCAACCGATCATTACATTCAAATAGAGCAAAGAGAGAATATTGCGAAATATAGCTTGCTCTCTTTTGATATTAGAAATTTATTTTTCGATCCCAGGAGAAATTCTTCAAGATGAAACGAAGTAGAGACAGCTTAAGGTTAACACCCCTAGACTATTCTGATAAGTATTCGATTCAAATTTGATGATTACAGTATGCACTGCAAGAGCTGAGAGGGCCATATCATAATGCCTATGACCCGAACTTTTAGTATGGCTTTGCAGATTCAAGTACTCTGCTATTGCAAGCAACACAAGTTGATGAAGACTGTACATGCCTGCAAAATCCTTAATACCACTAACAGGTGAAGAATCAAGACGAAAGCGCAAGTCGCCGAATTCGTGCTCATTGTTTGCTGCTTTGGTTCATGCATTTTTATTAAGCGAAACGGCATTTTGCCGCGTTAAAAGATAATAAAATGAACCACGTCTCTTATCAAGCCCAAAAAAAAATTTGCATGAATAATGAATTTCATTTCACCGAAACCTGGAAACAAGATACCGCGGAGTCGCCGCTCTTACTCTTGTGGGCCCTGTCAAAAAAACAAAATGAAATGTAACCAGGAAACTCCATGTGGCACTTGCGTCACGTTCAGGAGGGGAGGGAAATGTCTCGAGAGTCCACCAAACCCACCGTCCGATTATGAAAAGACTTTGATAGAAAAAAGAAAAAATCGAATTCAAAGGCGGAAATTGAATCGCATGTTGGCCGAGAACGGTCAGTTTTTCAAAGAAGGAAAAAGGAATAAAGGTTTCGAATTTAATGCTTCGGCTTCTCAACCAACCATTCCAAATGGCATGATTGAGCTGGACGAGATATCGCATTGGGGCAGCGTTGCTGAAGCAAATGATCGACAGAGAGTCACCTTTCGCTATCCAAAACAAGTGTCCCAGCTTCGCAGAAGAAAGGCTAATTTCGAAAACATTCAGGAATACGCTCCTTTGAGAACTCATCATTGGGCATGTAGTCAACGTTTCGTTACCTTATCGCTTCCGCTAATACATTTGGCAATTGAATTAGCGGAGGGCCTATTCAAAGAAACGATCATAAGGCATTTCACTTCCTTTGGACTAAGTGACGTTTCAGGTTTAATTTATCTAATCAATTTGGAAGATATTACGAATACCTTTTTGAACTTCGTTGACTTTTGCAAGTCTAACCCACAGCGATCTATTTGCGCTGACGCCGAACTGACCCAGCAGCTAAGTTTAGGATGTTGCATAATAAGTCAAAGATTGATTATTGAAGACAAACTTTCACTTGGAAGACATTGGTTGAATATGTCGACACAATTCTTAGAATGCCTTGATACACCAAATCAAATAGGAGATGTCATCTCTTTTGGTATTTGGGTCCTAGCATTCAAAACCCCGAATCTCATGCTAAATGAAACTAAAATCATTCTTGAATCATTTAACAAATTCTACGATCTTGTTCTTCAATCGCCACAGATCTTGCTGTACTTTGAGTACAAAACACTAGGAAATGATCTCCTTTCCGATGCAGCTGCAAGGACATGGATTATAATAAAAATGGCAGAGACAGAGGTCAGTGTCTTGGGTCATGATTCGCCTAGTCAATTGAAATTTAATTTGCTTCGTCATGCAGTGCAACCGGAAGAGAATGTTTTGTTAAATCTTTTTAAAACTGACAATCTCCACGACGGCCGTTATTACTCTCGAATTCATCTAATGCTATATGTCTGTAGCCGGTATTTCGGGAGGTTTAAGGATGCGGTGGCACCCAGAGACCTTATATTCTCTTACCTTCTGTTGCATCAGGAGGTTAACGACCTTGACAGAAGAGTGTCTGAAAGCCTTCGAAGATTCTCTAATCTGCCCAAAGAGTTCTTCAATCTGTCCAGAGAATATCACGATCTCATGACTAATCTGATTATGCTCAAATTTTTTTCCGTCAGATTGTTACTGTTCATAAAACTTGAGTGCTCGTATTTCCCAAGTCTCCGTTTTGCCAATTACGTAACTAACATGATGTGTGCTTTCAATTGGACATTTCAGGTGGCCCAGGAAAAAAAGCTTACATTGACCGAAGTCTTCACAACGATTCTAGAAAACTCATACTTCATTGATATCATGCTGTTGTTTTTATGCTGTTGTTTTCAGATGATGTTCATATGTGTCTTTGCCCAATTCCAATCAATTGAAGCTCAGAACTATTCTATAGACACGAACTACCTAATTGAAGTTATTTCAGAGTCAAACCGCAAGACCTTGCAAGTACTTCGAAGTCTCAAGTACTCGAAGATAGAAGTCATAGCCAGGATTTTGGATGTCATTGATAGTCTTAGCGCCCATAAAGAATCTTGCCCGGCGGTCTCGACATTTCAAGAATTTTACCTTAGCATACAGGGATTCTTGAAACCCGAAACTTGGGCAAATTTAATTTCGATCTGCTTTGGTTGTCAGCAAGTGTGCAAAACGCATTTGAACCTGTTATGGAACTTGGCTGCTCAAATCCAGACCACCAACGACATATACATTACAAAATCATTGAAGGTGAACACCCGCTTTTTCCGTCGTTTCGAAAATCAAGTCGAACCGTTTCGGTTTTCAAAGAAGGTGGTTGAAACATATATGAAAGAGGTTGTAGATATTCATATGGATCGTGAATAGCGCCGTGCACACCTAAGTTTTCAATTTGCAACTGTCGTACATGCAGATGACATATTGTGGTGCATATAACAAGATCTATCTGAATCCCTTACGGGTTTGGAGTCTAATGACGGTAGTTATTCCCAAAAGCTATGTAAGTTGTGTTACGAGTATGAGCTGAATTTGATTCTGATGGATAATATCAAGACACATTATTGGCCATGTTAAGTTAATGTGACTCAAAATCAGTGACGTGTTTATCTGCAGGATACCGAAATTATGCAGCCAGGAAAGAAGCCCGAACAACCTTATTACAAGAAAATTTTGGGTCTATGTAGGCGGTTAAATCAGATCGAAAAGACTTTTAACAGAGTGCATTTTGAGCCCGTCAATCCAATTCATGGAGTTGCATAGTTGTGCCACAGTTCCCTCTAGACATGATTAAATAGCTTAGGCTTTTTGCGCTCTTCGATTGTAACAACGAAGGAGCAACTAGCGTATGGTGGGCCTAATTTTCGAGAACCCTCAAGGATCTGGATGAGCTGTTAAAAACTTCACTGCAAAGAATTATGCACATTCCCATTTCGTATGAACAGGAACCTAAAACTTCCACCTTCCTGAACCTCAGGATTGAAAAACAATTTTTCTGGCTGTTAGTTTTAATGTTCTCGTTTCCTCCTGTCTCTACAAAATCTTTGATTTTTTTGTTAGGCGGAGACCAATCATTTTCGAATCTGTCATGTTTGAGGCACAGCAAATTGAGCTTATACTTACTCTTTTGTAGCATGCCCTATGTCGGAACGACATCATACGAACAGATCTAACTTTGAAAGCAACCGCGGCCAAAAAAGTCATGCGACTTTCACTTTATATTGTGAACTTCCAGAACATTCCTTTTTCCAATACTATCAATGCATATAGTCTTTTTTCAAGGGTAAGCGCTAACCATTCCCTAAGGTCACCCCCGTACCTCCTCAACTCACAATCGGTACTAGTCACGATTCGTAAGCTACTTACATAACCGATAACCATAGCAATTTTCTTCTGGCAGTTTACACACCTCAACCATACTGTTGAGATAAAAGAACAAGTCGATACTTTTTTTATCTAAATCGATTGAAACCCTTGACCTCTCATAACTTTTTCCTATGCTGGACCCGCCGTCTCTGGGTAACGATCAACCCTCCGGAACCCGCCCTGATCCGAATGATCCTCTAGATCAAACCGATCCATCACCGCCCAATAACCATCTGGATTCTCAGAGCGCAACCTCTGGATCTCAAGAAAGTGCTCTGGTAGCGGAACCGCTGTCTGGAGGAGCCGGAACCACGGCTTCTACCTCGACTTCTGGTCCAAATCCGGGCTCCATTAACAGCGCCATATCCGCTGCCTCGCGCTTAGTCAGGGCTTTTGAGAGAATGCAAAACGGGCCCGCGTTTTCGCAGGCGTTCACTTTTCAGCATCCACCCACTGAGCCTACCAGAAATGTCACTGGTGAAGGAAACGGAGAGATACCGTCTGGAAGCGCACCAGCTTCTGGTCCATTCGAACAGGCATTTCCTTCTGCAGATTTGCTAGATCTGATCATAAGTCAAAGTCTTGCGGCTCAAAGTGGCATTAGAAGAATGCAAGCCAGAGAAGCGGCAGGGGCTCAGGGAACTCCAGATTCTAATACAAATCAAAGTGCCTCGACCAATTCTCCTGGCCCATTTCAACAAATAAGCTCCGCTAACATACTCGCGGGCCTTTTTGGCCTAGTTCCCGGTACTACAAGTAATACGAATGTTCCTGGTCCTGGCACAGCCCCTAACGTAAGTACTACCGCAGGTGCCACCACAAGTTCCGTTAACGTTCCAGCTTCTGTAGCTTCTGGTGCTGCTGCATCTAATACTACCGCCGGTGTTGGTCCCAACCCTACAGGTCCTACACCTGCGGCTTCTACAGCTCTAGGAGACGATATTGGTGCTATAATAATAACGATAAACTACAGATTTAACAATGACGATGCCCAAAATCCAAACCAAAATGGATCTCTAGTTATATCAGTACCCAATACATCGAATAATAGACACCCCGAGGCTCTAGAAGCTTACCTTCATCTTGCGACAAGATTGGCTTACGAAGATTTTTTCAGAAATTTAAAAACTGGAATTACTGAAGAAAAATTTGAATCCTTTGAAGTGGTTCCTGTAGATGAGCTTACGGATCGGGTCTGCTCTATTTGCTTCGAGCCTTACGAAGGACTAGAACCATTGAATAAAATGGCAGATTCGATAGCACTTAAAAGAAGAAAGCTATCACCAGATGAGCACAGCGTTTCTCTATCTGAAAGCGAAGAACGGGTAGAGGAGCCAGCACGGTCCAGAACTCCCAGCGCCAACGCTCCAGTTGAAATGCCAAGGTCTTCTGGTTCTACCTCTAATGGAGACTCCTGGACAAGCACTAGTGGCTCAGACGCAACTCGGCTGGGCGATTCCAATGCTTCTTCTCAAACATCTGGCCCTGCTTACTTGTGTGACCAAGACAAAGAATTCTCTCACGAAGCAATTAAGTTTCCGTGTGGTCATATTTTCGGTAAATCTTGTTTAGCGCATTGGCTTAAAACAGCCACCACCTGTCCATTATGTAGATTCAATGTCAGTCCTACATCGACCGAAAACTCAGGGAGAGAAATGCCTGATGCGCCTCCTCCAGGACCTGCTGGTGACTTTTTGCATCTTTTCCCAGATTGGATACGTCCCCCTCCAGTAGATCAAACCTCGGAGCCTACTCAACCTCAAACTGAAACACCTGCTGTCTCAGGAAGTCAACTGCTGGCACTGGCTCTGACCGTCTCTAGTGCGACTTCGAGTCATAACGCCGCGGCACCCCCTAGCTTATCTAGATCTTCCACAATTTCGAGCGTTCTTTCTGAAGGTTTGGGGGACACGCGATCTGAAAGCAGTCACAGTTCCGGAACCCCCAGGGTCCTGCGTCCATTTGACTTTTTGCGTAGATCTACACAAAGTATACTTCGTCGAACAAGAAGGCATGATGCGCCGCCAACACCTATAATAAGACCAGGGACTGAGCGGCGTGTCCCCACGTCGTTTGGCTCCCAAGGGCTGGATTCCAGTGACGGCTCAAATTCTGGTTTTGAAGCACGGAGATTCATCGTAAGAAACCCTTCGTTTGCGCCCGTAATTGAAGGTATTTCAAACATTCTCCGCTCCCCGCGAGTACGTTCAGGAAACGCCGGTGGCGAAAACTCGATTTTTGCGTCAGGTGTGTCAAGTCGTAGAACTGCGGATGGTGTTGAAACAACCACAACCGAGGGTATGACTCTGCGTAATGCGTCTGCCGAGAGCGTCATCATCTTTTCTCCTAACTACTTTATGTCGAGACCCAGTCAAGGAGAAACTGCTAACGCAAATGCGACTAGCGCTGCTAATGACAGTACCTCTTCGGAGGACGGAACAAACAGCTCTACCAATGATAGACAAGACAATTCCACGCTGAATGGCAACAGATAATGAGTACAGGCATTATGAATTATTTCTAAAGATACCCGCGTTTTTCCCCTTAGTTTTTGAACGGTGCATTATAGAGCTGGTTCTATTTATATATCATGAATGACAATCAACAACCTTTTGTAGACATGAAACTAAAGCGCCATCGGCGTTTGGTTGTGCAAGCCTCTGCTCTCTATGCTCTCTATGCTCTCTCTGCTTTCTCTGCTTTCTCTGCTTTCTTACGTTCCTTCTCCTCCCTGACGCCTGCCCTACGCTCCAACCCCTCTCGTATTTTTCGCTCCCTGCGTTGTTCTTTTGTTTCCACCACTTCCTCTGGGGCTTGTTTCATGGTCATAATGCTCTTTTGAAGATAATCCATCTTGCGAAAGTTCTCGCTAAATCTATCGTGTGAGAGCTTAGTAATTGTTTCTAGGTAACTGCTCGAAACCAACGCAGAGAATTTTCCTTCGTTCAAGTACCCGATTGGGATGTCTAGCTTAATCAGAATACGAATCCCCACGATGTTGTTACTGCCGATGCCTGACTCCCTGAATCCACAACCCATCGCTACTGAATACAACTTCGAAGCAGTTTTGAGATCTCGGCATTTCACATGGAGTATGAGTGGCTCAAATTTGTAAAGAATGTATCTGGTAGAGTCGTCTATTGCGGCTGCCCCAGTTCCATACTGAAAATCCACAGATCTGTACCAACTCTCTAGCTCCTCTGGTTCATGCGTGATAAAAAGCCATTTTCCCTCGTTTCCTTTTGCCCCAATTTGCGCCTTGTGTTTAATCCCTTCTAGAAACACAGATACTCGGCCCAGACACAGCGAAGTAGTAACCATATCTGGGTGTGCATTAATGATTTCGATTAGAGGGATGCAACGTACATCAATTGTTCCTTTTGGTGATGCATCGGGCAGGTCTTCAGAATTGGCTCCGATTTCTTTGAGTATCAGCTGCTTTTTCTGATCGAAGGCGTTCATTATGTTCACCCATGTGATGCGATGAGCTTACTGCGATAAGAGATAAGTTCATGTGGAAGACTAAGATCATGCAGAGAATCGCTTCAGGTAATAAAATAAACTTTTAAAAAAATGTGTTTTATTGACAATTTGCCTTTGTCTTTCTTGGCATAATTTGAGTTATACATCAGTGTGGATCGAAGATCAGACTAGAGTTTCAATCAAACTCCTCATCAGATTTCATTGCAATGAACTATTTGAGAGCCACCATGAGCTTCTTCTCTTCTGTGGGATTGAATTGGAACAAAGTCGTCAACACAGGAAGAAGTTGATCTCTTTGTTCTTTGTGTTCTAGAAACCCTATCAACACATTCTTCAAGTAAGCTAAATTCACCCCCGGTGGCATGGCACCATCTTCACTGACAGACGATTTTCTTGAACTGGAGGCTGATGAGATTTTTTCTTTCTGTTCTTTCATCAGTCGATACTGTTGAGTGATAACTTTGTAGTTCTTCGTCAACCGCTCAAACTTGGAGTTTGATTCATCATTCAACTTCTTAAGTACTTGATTGAGATTCTCAAATTCTCGCGACTTTTCGCTTGCGCGCTGAAGAGAGGCTCGGAGCTCGTCCACCGTATTTTCCAAATCCTTTTGTTTCTGTGCGTCCTCTGGCGAAATGCTCTTGCTGGCCGTGTTTGCAGCAGCAACTTGATCTCTACAGTTCTCCACTTCTTTTTGTAACTCGATGATTCTCTTCGAATACTTTTCGGTTTCAATATTCAACTCTTCGATTTCACGTTGACTTCTCTTGCGAACACTCTGTAAGTCTGCTACGAGTGTGGCCTTCTCCTCGTTTAGAGCCCTCACTTCTCCACGTATCTCACCATACTTCAGCTCATAATCTTCCTTTGCTTCAGCGAGCATGCGTCTTAATGTTGAACCTTCTCTGGTGCGTTCTTGTAACATACGTCTGGCATCCGAAAGCTCTTCCTCGAGATCATCAATCTTCTTCTGACTTTCCTTCGATCTCATAAAGAGCTCATCAAATTGTTGTCGAAGGGCCTGGAGTTCTCCAGAAGAGCTCGATCTAGATTTGAGAAGGGAGTCGTACTTGAGCTTCAAGCTTTCGAGTTCAGTGCCAACCTCTTGCTTTTTGATTTGAAGCTTGGACAATTCCGAAGACAAAGCCCTGGATCTTTCCATTGAATTTTCAACATTCTTTTGAAATTCTGACTTTTCTGCGACTAAGCTTTTGTTGCTTACTTGGAGGTCCTTATTAGTTGCCTTTAAAGTAGCAATCAGGGCATTCATTTCGTCACGTTCCTTGTTTTTGGCTTCAACCGTCGATTTAAGCTCCTTTATTTGCTCGTCTTTGTGCGATATTGACGACTGTAATGAAGCAATTTCAAGCTTGAGTGATCCATCGGCGCTCTTGAACTGCATTAATTCGTCGACGCGTGCATTAAGCAGTTCTTTTTCTTCAATCAAGCTCTGCTTCTCCCGCTCGATGACTTCGAGATTCTTATTAACTTTGGCCGAGCTTTTAGTCAAGTCATTTAAGCTATCCTTCGAGTTCTTTAGCTCAAGCTCAAGCTTCTTCGCTTTTGTGGTTTGCTCATCAAGATCTTCCTTATTAGAGTTCAACTTTTTTTCGTTCAGCGCTAATTTCTCTTTCAAAGCCTCGTTTTCTGTTTGAATTTCTTGTAATTCAGAGCCGGCTTGATTGAGGTCCGAAGAGATCTTCTCATGGTCGAGTTTCAACGCTTCAAGTTCCTTTATTTTAACAGTCATTTGTTTTTGAGTATCTGTTACTTGATCTTCTGCTTCTTTGACGGCCATCTCGGTCTTCTTGATCCAATCCTGTTCGGAAATCTTTAGTTTATCTTTAACAGTTACCAATTCATCCCCGATATCGCGAAGCAGGTCCTTTAAGGTATCTAGATCCTCAATCTTCTTATTAAGCTCTGCCTTGCAAGTAGTGAGCTCCTGATAAAGAGCAGACTTCTCCTCGTCTGCTGCATTTAAGCGTGCCTGCAATTCAATTAATTCCAGGTTTAACTTATGGTCATTGTTGTGCTCAGCTATGCTTTCCTCAGAGGTTTCTTCAGGTATCTTAGTCGTAGCAGCGCCCTTCTTCTTCTTTTTCCTGTTTTTGCTCTTGCTTCCTCCGACAGTATTTGTCGTTGCAGACTGATCAATGTTACTCAAAGAATCATTGTTATTGTTTGAGGATAGAGCATTTGAGGCAGACAGAAATTCTACCAGAAGCTTTTCGAAAGCCTGTTGGCTATCCACAAGGTCGGCTTCCATTTGATCTTTCTTGGATTTTAGATCACTGTTGAGAACTTCTAAACTTTCGATCGTTCTCGCTTGCTCCAAGACTTGCTCTTTCAAAGCTGATATCTCTTTTTCGTAGATATTACTTTGAAAAGCGGCATCTTCAATGGAATTCTTTAGGCTTTCGAGTTCATTTTCATGTAATTTTGAGTTTTCAATCCGAGCAGACATGTCTTGAATAGTATTTCTTTGATTTTCAAGTTCTCTATTACGTTCCTCGAAGTCCTTGCTAATTGCGGCAATGGACTCGCTTTTTTCTGCAAGCTTAAGCTCATTGGTCTTTGCCTGTTCTTTAATCTCTTTTTCTTTTTCCTCGAGACTCACTTTCAAAGTGTCGATCTCCTTAGCAGAATTTAAATTGATCGTCTTTTGCTTCTCTAAATCGCTCTTTACTAGCTCAAGTTCCTTTGCAGCAATGTCATTCGTCTGAAGTGCCTTAATTTCCTCTTCCAATGACAATATCCGTTGTTGAGCTTCACTGGTTTCTGAAGCGGCTTTCAACTTCCCCTCTGCTTCTTCTAACTTCGCGTTCAATTCATTTATTAAAGACTCATTTTGTTCTGAGATAGTCACTTTGCCTTCTAGCTCTTTAATTGCCATCTTTAAGTTCTCTTCGGTTTTTGCAAGCTTTGTTAGGGCCTCCTCAGAGTACTTTAAAGCCTTTTCGCTGTCAGCGACTTTCTTGATTAATTGCTCCTTTTCTTTAGAAAGTTGTGTTTTCTCAGAAACAGTCCGCCTTAACTCGACGTCAGTGATCGCAGCTTTCTCTGTCAAGGCCTTGAGGTAATCTGCTAGAAGCGAACCATCAGATATGGACAGAATTGGGGTAAATTCCAGTAAAATTTTTTCGAAAATTTCGATAAGCTGACTCTTTTTCTTCTCGGTCTTGTATGCATCTAATAGAACTGGGTACTTTTCTTCATACTTGAGAAACTTCTTCAATTTTGACCTCACGGGCTGGGGTAACGATTCCAAATCAATATTGGCTAGTGGATCAGCAGGATTAACGGCTCCATCTCCTGTGTTGCTAGTTCCAGGAGTCGAGTTTAGGGCCGAGCCGTCTTTCTTCTCTGGTATTGGCGAATCTGCCAATGAACCAGCGCTATTGGCGCCACCCGAGTCTTCATTTTCTGGTTGCTTCAAATCTGCAGCGTCGGGTGTGTTTGTCTGTAAAATTGCGGCCCCATCCTTAAGTTGGCGGAAAGCTTCGTTGTCCTTGCGTGGCTCGTTGTGGGAAAGTTCATTGAGACTCTTGGCCACGTCCTCGGAAAAAGATTTTAGTTTATTGAACATCAGCACCTTATTTAATATGAATGAGAGGTAGGCGGGTCTACCCGGTAATCAATTGAGGGCGTTTTCAGGTGATAACTAAGATCGGTAATTCCCTTACCTCCACATAGTGAGTTGCAAGTGCCACATCTGGTCAATTGACAATTAAATTGTGACTACAAAAAACTAGATTCTTCGATAAAATTATTCATTTCCTTCTTAAAAATACTTCTTACTTTATTCTGCTCATCCTCGGATCAGAGACTCAAGTCTGTGTGTATGTTTCGTTAAATCTTCATAACAAATGAAAATAGCTTCGATTTTTGGTATTGTTCCTTCGAATAGACTTTAACTTCAATATTCTTCCGGAACATTCACATACCTCGCTTTTAAAAGCGCTACATAAGAAATCCCTGACAATTTGTATTAAGAATTAAGGTACTGAGGTGGTGTGCCTGTTCAGCAGCAGTCCAAGAACGCCAGCCAGCTGGTGTCTCAGTTCATCTCGAGGCTCTATAGCCAAGGAGATCTGGTACTGCTCTTGGATAGTTGGACACTTTTCAAACCACGAATCCAAGTACATTTGGATTTCAGGAACAACAGTAAAGTTAAAGCCAAGTTGCTTAAACCTGTCCATGCCCAAGACAATGTCTGTAGTTTTGGAACGCTTGGCGAAATTGATCATCCTGGTGCGCTTCAACAAGTGGTCTGGGTTTCCATGATAAACGAAAGTTAAATCCGAGAGATACACTCCAAAGAAGGGAAGACACGGTTCGGAGGTCACAAACTTCAACATGTCTCTGTATTCATTAAAATTTCTGCTCGAGTTCATGAGCTTGTTCATATTCTGCAACTTGGATAATGTATCGCGCGAAACTAGAGACCATGTCTTCTTTAATCTGTGAATAGCCGAGGAGTATAAAGCAGAAATGATGGCTGTCATAGATGAGTAATTGTTGTACTGGTGGCACTTTTCTGCGACGTTCACAAAGTATCTAATCACCTGAACTCTTTTCCGTTGATCCTCTTTACGCACAATCATATATGCGACAAAGTTTGTCAATTGATTTGAAGCTTTAATGAAATTAGAAATGTGTATAATTGGTTCTGCAACACCGGACTTTTTGCCCCATACTTTGTGGACGCATGAGAGCTTCGTGATTTTTCTGAAGAGTTCGAATTCTCTTAAAGTGAGTTGCCTTGCTAGTTCGATGTACTCAATGTCAACGAGCTTGATTTTTCGAAGCGAGAAACCCTTAGTCAAAGGCGCGGGTGCCTTTCCTGTTAATTGAGGTGCTGGTTCTACGGAAACCTCCTCATTACTGAGAATTTTCCTTATATCTACAACGAGCGTTTCCGAAACCTTGTACGCCTGGACCTCTGGTTGATTCAAAAAGTCGAGCCAGCGAAAAAGAATCTCCCGGCTTTTATATGAATCGCTCCAATGTTTCTCCAATATTAACTTCATAATGTTGAGCACCCGAATTCTGATATTACTCTGCTTCTTCTCCCTCCAAGTAAGATATTCTTCATAACTTAATCCTTCCGGCGCCTCAATCATAAATCGGTTAATCAAAAGTCCCACAAGTTCAGCTAATGGTAGCATTGTGGCAAAGCAGGTGAGGAATGCCGTATTGAACGAGGCGTCAAAAGTTTCGTGGTGAGTTAAATGAGCGACTAATGCCTCTTTAGTGCCTCCTTTTATGTTTCCGCTGACATCCAATAACAAGTCGTGTTCCTCATCGCCCTCTAAGTACCAAGCAGTGCTATCATTTCTTAGTTTACCACTGAAATATTGACCTGAGTCATCTGTTTTACTATCTGCTGCAGTATTGTTACTTTCAGTGAGAAGAAGGTCGACGTTGAAGTCGTCATGCATCACACGGGTGGCATAGTTCAAAACTGTCTCTCTCTCATCAACCAAAAGTTTGATGAGGGTACAAATGGACTCACAAACCTCGTTTGACTCCTTTAAAAGCTCTGAAACAACGGCATCCAGACTAAAAGTGAAGCGGTCTTGTGCTTGTTGTTGAATTTGTTTCATAAGTATCTTCCCGAGTAATCGTGCAGATTTCTCAAGGCTGTCTTTAATTTGGTCTCTTCCGTAAAGCACTGGATCTTCTTCTTTCATTGCAGTGAAAGCATCTGGATCCTCAAGAGTTAAGGATTGACTCTGGGTGATAATTCTGGAAATCAAATAATGAAATTTGTGCTTGGAATGAAAGAAGTCCAAAACTATCGGGTAATCAAAGGTGAGACTGCTTTCGAGACTCTCGCTTCTAGAGTTTTTGGGATCGTACTTGATCTCGCCATCTGAATCGAATGATGGATATCGTTTGATCAAACAAAATACTGTGAAGTCAAGAGACTCGAGCAAATCTATAAATACACTTGCATGGTGCAAGTATCTGTACATCACACGAAGAATTTGCTCATTTCTTTCGTTCAAAAGAGACTCATTAAAGTAACGATTCTGACGGTTTGGTTCAAAATATTCCAAAGCATCCGCAGAAACTTTTCTTAAATCCTCGCTATGCAATTTGGCTCTCTCGTAGGCAGAATTGTCAATAATGACCTTTAAGTGGTACCTATTCTTCAATTGATCACCACTCAAATTGAGAATCCTATGAGCGCCGGAGAAAAAGGGATTACACCAGTTGCCTCCGTTAAATTCATTGGTAATAAACCGAGGATATACCTGTGGCAAAAGATTGGATCTATCCTCACCTTCATCCTCAGATACATCTGAGTTGTCATAGTCTCGTTTATACACCTTCTTATCGTTGGAAAGATCTGAGAAAATATTGATAAGGCTATTCATCTTGGTCCTTATAACTGCAACATCTTCGTCAATTTGTTGCATATACGAGTTCATCAGCTCCTCAGTAATCAGCAGCTCTGCGTTAGTATCATCAATAGAACTGTTGCTAGTAGGTCCGATAAAAGTCAGATCTGATTCATAGGAGCCAGTTCGAGGCTGTGGCGTAGTCGCAGTACTACTATTAAGACTATGAATATTCAAATTAAAATAATTCACGGCAATTGGACCTTGAGAGTGGAGCATAACCCTTAAATGTAACAAGCCATTGATGTACATTTGAGCGAATGCTTCAGATAAACGCCGTAACTTATGCCTAATTGACTTTTCCAACGGAGTATCAATGAAATCACCCTGAGTCAAACGAGCGGCGCTCATTACTATGGAGATGAGTTTTGTTAATTGTGAGAAATGCATGGTAAATAGCTGCTTATTGGACTCTTTTAAAGCCTTCCATGTTAGCTCAAGCAAAAATCCAAAGCGCTCTTTTAAATCGGACCAATAATTAATGTCGGAGTAATGCTCATAGAACAATCCAGGGGTTATGAAGAACGGTTGATTGAAACGGTGATACGACGAAGAGCTTGACTGTGACATAATAGAGCCGTCTGAATCACGCTTGGTTGTCTCGTATGCCTTTGATATAGACAGATTGGATCTTGAATTATCAGCATTCTCATTTTCATAGAATGGAGAAATATTCAGCCGCGCAACCATGGAAATATCGTCGATCGCTTGGAGCGAAGGAATTTGGACTTTCCCACCATTACAGTCAATCGATGGAATAACGGGTGCTAAAGGCAATCCCTCGCAATAAATGTCAAGCAATTCAGAATAAAAGACTATGTCTCCCTGGTCAGTTGTTCTTGGGAGCCACATGATATTCTCGCCTCTGGATCTCTTATGATCTGCCACAAGCGCCTCAGCCTCATCCAATGACATAAAGTTAATTTTTTCGGAAGTTGAGTGACTATTATATGGAGCTGAGTGCGAGCTGGAGCCTTGAGAATGGCAAAATGAGGTGCCGCTATCGGGCATTGACACTGTTGATGCCAACGATGCATTGTGTCCTACAAGAGTATTGACTGTAGCAACAGACTCCTTTTTATTGGTCTGATTATCTTCTCTGTCGGATTTGTCCTGTTTTGGGTAGTTTTTGTCGGAGAGTAAGCTGGCGTCGGACAGGGCAAAACTCACCACCGAGTTTTTCCTGGAATTGGAATTAGAGGCTCTCTTGTCGTGTTCCTGGAAATTCTTTTGTAGAAGGCTGGTGAACAGGGGAATAAGGACATTCGCGGCGGTATTTGCAGCAGTGATTGAGTCGATTTCTTTGTTGGTGTGTAGCTTGTTCAAAACAGGCTGTACATAGTTGACAGAACGCACGTAGTTTTCGGGGAACCAGCCACGACTAACTTTGCCTGTGTTTCTTGTGACTACACCATCCCACCATCCTGACTCGTTTTTCAGGAGAACGTAGACAGTGTCACCTATATCTAGCCTTAAATGTGACAGTTGTGTTCCTGGGAAGTCGTACAAGGCGATGACAGTGTCCAAGCACTTGATCTGTCTGTCTGTGAAGGAACCCTCCTGGGAAGCAGGGACAGCGTCCGGCGCTAAGTCGTCGTAGGACATTAGGTAGCTCGATTGTGGGACTTTAGAGAACACTCTCGTAAAAGGGATAAAAGAGGGGCAGAAAAAAGCTAAGATCAGAATGCTCAAAAACCTTCAAGAGGATTATGTTACAGAGTGAGTAGAACCAAACTATGAGATTGGTTTCTGTCTGCTTTTCAATTTCCAATTGAGTTCAATTGATCAGTTACTAGTGGAGGAGCGGGAGGGCCATATGGAGGAAAGACGATTGAAAAGTTGACGTGACGGTACAAAACTCGACAAGTAATGGATAAAAGAACGAGTTAACCAAAAGGTGAAGTTCCTTCGATTTTTTATTTATTTTTTTCTCTTTTTTTTTTGACTATTTTTCAATCTTCATCCATTATATGCAAATAACGTTACATCTTGCTTTATATCAAGAAAGTAGGTGCATATGCATAATAGCTAGCTTCAAGAGGGAGACTTATTGCAGGCCTCACAGAATATTGAATTGAATAATGGGTACGGGCCCTTCGAAGATCTCCGCTACTGTCCAGATAATCTCTAAGAATTGCCCTAAGACATATAATCTTTGAATCCTTGAGTTAGAAGGTCTGAACGAAATCGGGAGAAAATGCCATAACTTCGGAGATTTGTGAATAACCAAGGCACCTCACAATTTGGTTTGATCATTTCGAGTTTTCTCATTTTTCCCATCTGATTATGAGTTTAAAAGAGTGTGAAAGTTTGCGCACTTTCCACACAAAATCACAATTCTGCTTTCGTTGTCCAAGTTTGAACCTATACCGAAAACACAGAACTGAACAAACTCTTCATTAAACTCTTTAAGGCTAAAAAGCACCTAACCAAGGCCGAATTTATCAATTTCAAGACGTTACGTCACAAAATAGCCACCAAACCTTCTTTTTCCCTCTGCTTTTTGTGTATTGGGTGCAAATTCTTATCCAAACTCCAAGCCGGCACATAGTGCTGTCAATGCTGGAGCCTTTTGCTGGATCAGCCATGATGCACCAACTAGAGTTTGTGAGACATCAGCAATTGAAAGAATAAGTAAACTTGAGTGAATGAAAGTGTGGAACAACAGAATTTTTTGAAATAGGAAAAAGGGCAAAAAGCAATCACCAGCACAATTGTAAGTCGGCACTCCCAACGAATGCCACCCACAAGTTCAGCTCAATTTAACTAATGACCTGTCTCCAACCTACTAATGCCGATCTAAACATCAACTCTTTTTCAAGTCACATTATTTCTTTTTTTTTTCTGTCTAAAGACTTGCTCTTGAGTCAACGCTTACACAACCTGCTCTCCAGTGAACCGAAAAACCAGCATATACCAAACATTCCCTTAAGATAAACTCCGATGGAGTGACCAAGAAAAGCCATTCCGCATTATATCGGCAAACCCCCATGTGCCCGAGCCACTAAATCTCTCATAAGCTATCCGATCATCTGATCAGGGCCAGGGCCGCATAAGCGCATAGAATGCCGTCCCTTAACACTGTGGTCCCAGTCCCACCCAAAAACTGCACAATCGCATAACCGCAACCCGATAATTAGCATACGCTAACATGAACCCACTTATTAATTGAAGGAGATCTGAGGTATATAAGGAGCTGGGATTCAGTCCCTTGTCGGTTTTTTTTTCTTCTCCAGTAAACCTCACAGTTTTACAAAACCATCACATTTCAACAAAACAAACTCAATTGCAACAATGGTCACCATCGGTATTAACGGTTTCGGCAGAATCGGTCGTCTCGTCTTGAGAATCGCTCTCACCAGACCAGACATCAAGGTTGTCGCTGTCAACGACCCTTTCATTGCCCCAGAGTACGCCGCCTACATGTTCAAGTACGACTCCACCCACGGTAAGTACGAGGGTGAGGTCAAGGCTGTTGGTGATAAGTTGATTATCGACGGTACCGAGATCACCGTTTTCGGTGAGAGAGACCCAGCCCAGATCCCATGGGGAAAGGCTGGTGTTGAGTTGGTCGTCGAGTCCACTGGTGTCTTCACCAAGTTGGACGGTGCCCAGAAGCACATCGACGCTGGCGCCAAGAAGGTTCTTATCACCGCCCCATCTGCTGACGCTCCTATGTTCGTCATGGGTGTTAACGAAGAGCAATACGCTGGTCAAAACATCGTTTCCAACGCTTCTTGTACCACCAACTGTTTGGCTCCATTGGCCAAGGTTATCAACGACACCTTCGGTATTGAGGAGGGTTTGATGACCACCGTCCACTCCATCACTGCCACCCAAAAGACCGTCGACGGTCCATCTCACAAGGACTGGAGAGGTGGTAGAACCGCTTCCGGTAACATCATCCCATCTTCCACTGGTGCTGCCAAGGCTGTTGGTAAGGTTATCCCTGAATTGAACGGTAAGTTGACCGGTATGGCTTTGAGAGTCCCAACCGTCGATGTTTCCGTTGTCGACTTGACTGTTAAGTTGAAGACTGAGGCTACCTACGAGGAGATTTCCGCCGCCGTTAAGAAGGCTTCTGAGGGTAAGTTGAAGGGTGTCTTGGGTTACACTGAGGAGGCTGTTGTCTCTTCTGACTTCTTGACCTCTTCTGAATCCTCCACCTTCGATGCTAAAGCCGGTATCTTGTTGAGCCCTAAGTTCGTCAAGTTGATTGCTTGGTACGATAACGAGTACGGTTACTCCACCAGAGTTGTTGACTTGGTTGAATACATCTCCAAATAAGCCGGTTAGCTAGGCCTACGACGAAGACTTACGAAAAAAAATACACAGTTCATATAATTGGTTAGTAGCTGCAGAAAGTTCACAAATAAGTTGATTCGTTGTGGCCTCTTTTTGTTTTTGCTTCAATTTGACAGCTTTCCTAAAACTATTTTAGGCTCTTAGCGACGATACCTAGAGTGACAGGAATGAGAACAGCAATTCTTTAAGAAAACTTGAATCTATAGTAGAGATATGTGCTTTATCCAAAGGAATCAGACCTGGCTTCGTATTGGTACATGATATTTGTAGTCACCCGATTTAATCATGTAGTTTCAGTTTGGAAAGTATTTGATAGAGCAAAAAAGAAAATTTCTTTTGACATGATTATTTTTTTAAAAAGAAGCAAAAGCGATATCTTACCATATCAATACATTAGTTGAAGGTAATGTGTAACTATTCTAATTGAGTTTTGTCATTCAATTTGAACCTCTCATCCCCCAAGGAAAAAAAAAATTTCTTTATATTTATTTTCTATAAAGTGTCTCTTTATGAAATCCCGAAAATTCTATAATCGAAGGTTGTTCAAGCTAATGCCGGTGTAATGTAGTGTGGTTCCACATACCCCATACAGCACACTTATCATCATCTTTCATCTCCAGTTATCTTCAGTTATATGAATCTACCCGTAACCACTCGTTCATAATAGTCCAACTGTTTCGAACAGCAGTCAATCCTTAATTCTTAAAGTCAATTCCAATTAAGTGTCCTCTAGTCTACATACCAACATGTCGTTCTTCTTCAAAGCACCCCTAGATATCGAAATCAGACTAGATAACGAAAACACTCGCAAACACATAGACATAAAAACAGCCCATGGGCGAACTGAATCTTTGCCCATATACGAAGATGGCGAATCGGTTAAGGGTGAAGTGACTGTTCGCCTGAGAGAGGGACGGGCCGTTGAACATATTGGCATAAAGGTGCAATTGTTGGGAACCATTGAGTCTGGATCTGACGCCATCACGTCCTCTGATTTCCTTTCTTTGGCAACCGAACTTGCATCTCCATCCGTGCTTACCAGCTCCGAATCATTCCCGTTCGAGTTCAAGAATGTCGAGAAGCAATACGAAAGCTACAGAGGCAAAAATGTCGCATTGAAATACTACGTTCGAGTTGTTGTTTCGAGGAAAAACAAACTGGATATTACAAGAGAAAAGGAATTGTGGGTGTACCAGTATGCCTCTGCCCCAGTGTCACTGGAAGTAGTGGCTCCATCTCAAAAATCCAGCGTCAAAATGGATGTCGGCATCGAGCATTGCTTGCACATTGAGTTCGAGTACCTGAAGTCGCGGTTTCTGCTAAAAGAGGTGATTGTGGGTAGAATCTACTTCTTTCTCGTTCGATTAAAAATCAAGCACATGGAAATATCGTTAATTCGCAGAGAGTCCGTAGGGTCTGGCCCGAATCAAGCTGTTGAAAGTGATACAGTAGTGAAATTTGAAATCATGGATGGTGCGCCGGTAAAGGGCGAGAGTATCCCAATTCGTTTGTTTCTAAACGGTTACAAGTTAACACCTACCTACAAAGATGTGAACAAAAAGTTTTCTGTACGCACGTACTTGTCATTAGTCTTGATTGACGAGGATGCAAGAAGATATTTTAAACAGAGCGAAATTATTTTGTACAGAGAACCGAAGGAGACATAACACTAAACGAGCAGCGCCAGGCGAAGGACCTAATTAGTAAAGAAATAGCCAATTAGATCAAATAATAAAATTTAAGATTTTCATTTAAGTAATTTTATCTCTCAATTTTGTGGTATATGAAGAATGATTTACCCCAGCAAGCCTTATCTATATACGGCATCAAATGACTGCGACATCTAGCTGAGCTTCTTATCTAAATACCACGAAGACACTGTACTTCTGTCCCTCTTTTCACAAAACACAAGCATTCATTTATTTGATTTCATTCGTCAATTATTCATAGTACCTCACCCTTCTTGCTACACGCTAATCGTTCCAATTGTACCATTCACACCTTCTAATCTACGAATAGTACTACTCTCAATACCCAATGAGTCTGCCAAAGAACATCTCTGCGAGAAGAGAGTCTATAGCGAAGCTAACTAGGCCGGCAGTCCTTAATTCGCCGTTAGGCATGTCCCCAATGGGTTCTGTTGTGGGGCTGTATCTGGCCAATAGTGCCTTTCTCAGACACGAAGAGGATATGATAGGCGGAAACTTAGAGCAGCAATCAAAAAGCTCAGCCGGTTCAAAGTCTCCAAGGTCCGTATCGATGGCTCCTGAGGCATCAATAGACAATGAATCATCAGCTGTAGAACAAAGACTCCTTGAGCTGACCAAAAAGTACCTAAAACCGGATAAGGAAGCCACTTTGGCCGTAGAAGGTGCAGATATCACAAGAGATATTTATAAGTATCGTTTAGATAAGAAGCAAGTGAAGAGGTCCAAGAGCTTTTCTCTGATCGAGTCAGGAGCTCAAAGACGAGGCTCAAGTGCTAGCTCCTTAAATGTTCCCGGCGGGTTTAGACGGCAATTTGTTTTAGAGCATTCTAAGAAAATTAAGCCGAATATGATCACCCGTAACTTCGTGGAATTTCTTAGCATATACGGCCACTTCGCCGGTGAAAATTTAGAGGACGAGGACTATGTGGCATGCCACTATACACTTGAAGATCTGACGGCTGCCGATGAGTTGCCGCTTTTGCGAGGTTCTCGCGGTGATTTCAATCCTAACGGAACAGCTACTAATTCTAAGGCTTTTTTCCTTCTTGTCAAGGCTTTTGTGGGCACCGGAGTGTTGTTCTTACCAAAAGCTTTCTCAAACGGTGGATTGATATTCTCAGCATTGACTCTTTTCGGTTTTGGACTTCTCTCATACTGGTGCTATTTGATTTTAGTATACTCGAAGGTTGCTGTCAAAGTCTCCAGTTTCGGAGAAATTGGTCGCATTTGCTATGGGAATTGGCTTCAAAGACTCATTATTTTCTCTATAATAATCTCACAGATTGGCTTTGTGGCAGCATATATTGTGTTCACTGCTGAGAATTTGCGTGCTTTTGTTGCCAATGTTTCAAGTTTCGAGTTGTCAGACTTAAATGTCTTTTGGTTTATTCTCGCTGAAACACTCATTATCGTTCCTTTTACACTTATTAGAGATATCACCAAGCTTTCTTTGCTGGCTGTTTTAGCTAACGGGTTTATCATGTTGGGTTTGTTCACAATTGTTTGCTTCACGATTAAAGAATTTTTTTACAATAATATGGTTCCAGGAGAGGGAATTCATTACTTTTTCAACGATTCTGAATTCTCCTTATTTATTGGTGTCGCGATTTTCGCCTTCGAGGGAATAGGCTTGATTATTCCGATTCAAGAATCAATGATCTATCCAAGAGACTTTCCTAAAGTTTTGTTTATGGTTATTATGACTATCTCCTCCATATTTGTTTTCATTGGCAGTATCGGCTACTTGACTTTCGGCCAAGACATCAAAACGGTGATTTTACTCAATCTCCCACAGAATTCTGCCTTTGTGATCATGATACAACTTCTCTACGCATTTGCAATCCTTCTCTCCACCCCCATTCAAATATTCCCTGCCGTTAGACTCATTGAGCTGAAAATTTTCAAGAGTTCTCAAACTGGCAAAGCCTCAACTCTAATTAAATGGCAGAAAAACCTTGTCAGAGGTCTCTTCGTACTTGCCACCAGTGTAATTGCTTTATACGGTGGTCAGAATCTCGACAAGTTTGTGTCCTTCGTTGGCTGCTTTGCATGCATTCCTTTGGTTTACATGTATCCACCCATGCTTCACTTAAAAAGCTGTTGTTCTTATAGTGGCTCTTATAGGGACAATAAAACCAAATTCTGGTTGGGTACTCTCGACTACTGCTTGATAGCTGTTGGAGCCACTGCATTGGTTTACACGACCTATGACATCCTCTTGCATTAATACAACTATATACTGTAATCAACAATCTTAGACATTAATGAGACACAAAAAAAACCTGGAATCGCCTCCAAACCAACGATCTTGCTATCCCAAATGGTCATAATACCACGTTAGTTCGTTTATTAAAGATTCACTAATCCTTCATCACTCTTTCCAACCATTTTCTAGCATGGTGGATTTGGCGCTCAAGGTCCTTTCGAGCATGTTCGCCATACTTCTCTGCATCCATCTTATAGACTTGAATGTTTTTCATGGTTTCCAAACGCTTCTTGTGTAATTCAGGAATTTGTTCTCTCTCCAAAACTATAAGTCTCTGCTTCAATTCGTCGTAGGTTCTAGGCATGTAGTACTTAATGCATGCACCTCCAACAAGGGAAGTGGCAAGAAATCTCACAGGAAGGGATCTTCTAGACACAATGACACTCGTAAGCAAGATTGGGCCGACAATGTTTACAAGCTGCGGCACCACTGGATCTTTCACGATTTCATCAACTTTTTGTTGAAGATTGGCGTACTCATTGAGCAACGCCGTCTTTTGAGTTCCAAGCTCGGCGGAAATGACCGAAAGGTTCTCATGGAGAGCCAATCTGAATTTTTCTGCATATTTCTCCAAGTATGGAGTTGAACGGACTCCCATACCCTCCACAAAAGAGATATTTCCGTGGGAAGACTCCTTCTCTTTTAGCTCAGCATTGATTTCTGTGTTAAAGCCCGGCTTTGTGGTTATGAGCTCTTCGTCCTCATAGAAAGAGCGACCCATTATGAGTTGGAGGACACTAGCGTTTAACTGACTTTATTATCCACAGATCCAGTTCCAGTCCCTTATTGGCACGGTTGTGTGCAGGTTAGAATTTTGAAAGGTAAAGTTAAGATGAACACAGAAGAGAAGAGAGTTGCAGAGAAGAAAATATTTTGATTTACCTAAAGATTCGAATGTTGTTTCTGTTATAAGTTTGGCTAAAAGGGCATATTGACTGCTTTGGGATGAAGGTGCTTTCCGAATGAAATGGCTCACATAAAAGTTCATGCAATTGCACTTGAATGAAGAACAAAAAAAAAGAGAATCATTCAATTAAATTGACGTTTTTAATTCAATTTACGTGTGTCATTGAATTGAAATGGTCCTCAAGTTGTGACATGTCATTCAACGTTCAAAACTCTGTTAGTCTACAATCCAACGTGACTTGTAAAGAAATGAACATAAACATTAGGTTTCTGAGTATCTTAAATGGACTCCATTATAGACAATATTAAGGATTTTTGTACATCGTGCAATACCCAGCTGGGAGGGCGGCAATTATTTGAAAGCTCCCTGACCAGGATGGCTTCCATTATTGTAGCGCATGACATTGGGATTTTCATTCACGCCCAAAGCAGCCGCACCTGAAATCGACTTACGTTGGCCCATTCCAGGACCCATTCCATGAGGGCCGGGTGCAACATTGGGCCGTTGTTTTGATCCGCTATTTGGCATAGGCATACCTCCACGTCCACCATAGTCAATATTCAAGACCTGGTCTGTAAATGCAGACCTCCGTCCTTGCTTCTTCTGATGGAAATTTTGTCCTTGTACTCCACCAGGGTAATATTGACCATTACCAGCCATTTGCTGTAAAGGCATTGAGTTGGGTCTGTACTGCAATGGAGGGGGCACCATTTGCTGTTGGTATTGATTATTAAAAGACGAGGTGCGGGGCTGGTTTTGAGGCATTCCTTGAGGGTACATCTGCAAGTTTCTTTGGTTCATGGGCCCATATTGGCCGTTCATTTCATTTCTTTGATCATAAGTTGGATCATATGAGTTATTGTACATATTGGGAGCCGAATAATTCTGCCGTTGCTTGCCCCGTGGATCACTAACCATAGAACTGTTTCCTGTCTGATCTGGATCCAGGCCATTCATGTAACTATTAGCGTTAGATAATTGGGATAAATTTGCATCGTGGAACTCCTCATTTTCGTTCTGGTCCAAGCCATTGCCATTGGAATGCCCGCGGGATTCATTGAAAGATTTTGCAGGATTACTTGGAGTACTAATGAGACCTTCTCCATATGCGGCCAAGTTAGCGTACTCTGAAAGGTCTGGAGTCTCTGGTATAAGAGCACCATTCCTTGAAGTCCTCTCTTCAGCAGGACTGGTTGTCTTCTCCTGGATGTTAGCTGCGCTTGCCTGGTTGACCTTGTCCGTCAAAGACCTGAGTCGTCCCATCTTTTCGCTGATTTGTTGTTCAAGTTCAGCAATAATTCGTTCCTTTTGCAGTTCTATATAAGAGAACTCCTTAATTCTGGCCTCATGTTGTGCTTGTTTATCATGTAAGGACATATTCAAGTGTTCATATTGTTGTCTTTTCTCGGTCAACTCCATGTCAACCTTCTGTAAAGCGGCCCGGGTACTGCTACACTCCTTATCAGCCATATCCTTTTCCAATTTAAGTTTGGATAAGTCTAGGGCGACCTTTTCAACATTCTTACTGTCTTGTGTTGATGATCCAAACTTCCTTGTGAAGAAAATGGAGTCCTGAGAGCTGTTGATTTTTGCAAGCTGACATAGCATCGAGTACAAATTCTCTAAGTAAGGCGTCTTGACACCATGGTCGTCACCAAGTAAAATTGGCTGCAAAAGAAGCAAGTCAATGTCCATATCTTGTTGATGATAGAAGTTGTAAAAAATTAAATTAGAATCCGAATGGATTGGTTTTGCGTTTCCTGGTCCTACGGGGTATATGGCCAGCCAATTCTTCAAGATATTTGTTTCGTTTTCAAAACCCTTCACGAGTTTGCATTCCATTTTCTTTATGATTTTAAAAAGCTCATGAACCAAACCTGAAATCAACGGTTTTACTAGTATTTGCTTTTCTAGGTTTGCAGGATAAGCCTCTTCGAACATGACTGAAAGAGGATTCAAAACAATTCGAGGCAAGGCAAGTTTCCACTGATAGGTCATGAATTCCCTTGCATTTATCGACTTGAGCAAACCAAGACTTCCTTCCAGCTTCTCTTGCATCGTTTGCAAGGCCTTGTAGAAACGAAGAAAGGGTTCAGAATCTCTAAGGGACACAGCGGCCTTTGCCTCGTCCGTCGAGGTACCAAAATATATTCTGTGATCATTTCCAGAGACTCTGTGATAGAACGTATTACTGTTTGGATGCTGCTTGATGTCAGATTCATTCATGATTGAGCACACGGGCATGGTTTTGAACTTTGGCAGACTCAACAGCACAAACGGCTCCAAGTGCACGTAACCAGTCGACTCTACCACGATAACAGACTCGCTATTGACATGAGGTTCGAGTTGTGAGCAGTAAGTTTGAAAGCTTTGCAAGTTTGGCACACTTATGATGACAAAGTCGAATTTTTCAGAGTGTGGGAGTTTGGTGAGGGACAGAAGGATGGCTTTGGGGACAAACGAGCTGTTTCCGAGATGTGACGACTCCCATTTAATGGGATCGCGTGGATCTAGCGCATTGGAGATCATTGTGACGTTACATGGCTGAGACTCGTGCAATCTCCATGCGTAGAATGACAAGTAGGGGCTGTTACCCACTATGCGTTAGTATTCGAGTCAAGGCAAGCGCAAGAAACACAACGGATCCGGAACTTTAGATGCAACACGAGCCTTGGATTCATTAAAAGAGGCGATGTGCCTAAGGAGTTCTGCTTTCAACGAAGTTGATTTTTTGTTACCGGATTGGGGCAAGGTCATGGATACATACCAGTCAACAAGTTCACTGCCATTACAAGGAACGCGAAGAAAAGATATTATAAAGTATGGGCCTTAAAAGAGTTGAAGAGAAAAAGGTTGCGAAAGAAGTCGGGTTTCGAAGTTGAAAACAAGAAAAGCTCAGAATCACAAACCAGGTCTATGCATGCAGAGACGGAAGTATTGCGTTGCCGGTATGGTACCGTGTCTCGCGCCAGTTGGAAGCGAGCCTGAGGGCTGGAAGCCTGGAGAAATAGGGTGCAGAAAATTAAGGAACGTGTAAAACACAAGGCGCTGGTCAAATATTTATTCATTAATTTCGTTATTTCTGTTCGTTGGAGAAGCAGGAGCCGTTATGGTTTCGAAGGCCAACCCTTGTGTTTATGCATCGAAAGATGGCGCGGCCACTTTTACGAGATGACAGCCAAGACCTCTGGAGAGCATCGATGGAGGCGAAAGCTTAACAATCAGTATTTTATTATCATTACTAAAAAGTTTATCAATAAATTTGAAGGGGCCTCAATTGCCCGTAGTCGAGATCCTTCTATCATAGCCTCATTCTCGGCATCGGCTTGGCACAATATAGGCACTAGACCAGAGTAAGCAGTGACAACAAAACCTAGCATAAAGTCATTGTGTCTGCTGTTCTTCTTCAATATTGGATCGCAGAGAAATGGCGCAAGGCATAAAAATTACATGACTCCTAAGTCTCCAGAAATTTCATGAGGTGTTGGACTCACCAAATTTCAGGATGATCTCTCTCTCTATCCTCGAATCCTTAGTTTTTCTATTTTTTTTTCTTCCATTTCCAGTTTTTATCTTCCATTTCCGGTTTTTTTTCTGTTCCATTTTTTTTTTCCATTTTTTTCTCTTCCAGTTTTTTTCTCTTCCATTTTTTTTCTCTTCCACTTTCTTCTCTTTCCTTCTGTCTTCAGTTCTTCCCTTCACATTATTTTTGCCTCAGCCCTGGCTCCGCGCATTCGCACAAATTTCACCTCACCCTACTACTCTTCTTCTCTACGGGTCCATACCTTCGCCGTCGCCACAACATCTTAAAGGGGTGGCTTGATGGCGTTGGCAGACTTACCGGCTCTCCTGGTGGGCGCTGGTTAAGCTCTGTTCTGTGGATCGTAGATCAATGCTGCACGGGTGTATCTCCGGACTACGAGGCCTCCTTTGAATCTTTCGGTCATAATCCCTAGCACAATTAGAGGAAGTAGTTTGAGTTTCGTCATGAGTTTGTGTGTGTTTGTTTCCGTTTTGTTGTGTTTGCTTGCGTTCGTTTGAGGGTTGTACCGATGTAAGCTGTTTGCAAGAAAGAATTGATTGTGAACTTCAGAGAAATTGCGAGAAAGAACCATGTTGTATTGTCTAAGGCATACCCTTGTTCGAGCGTTTCACTGATCTTTTATTGTTTTGAGCATTTTAGAACGCTTTGTTTTGTTGAGACACTTTTTTGGGTACGATTTTTTTGAGTTGTGATGTACCTACAACAGTTAGACCACATTGTTGAGCCACATGTATTGAGGTCAGAAAAGAACTATGGAAGATGAGCGAAGATCAAGTTTGTTTCTGTAGTTTTCTTTAACATGAGTCGTAGATGGGTCTGACCTTTGGAAAGATACTTGACCAAGGCTGCCTTAAAAATCACCTAGTTCAAGCCTTCTAAGATGAATTGACGAATGCTCCGTTATAATCAAAGTTTTGAAATCGGGATTAGAAATTTAGAAATAATAATTTAAAATTAAGTTCTACTAGTTTGTCTCCTCCCCCAACATTCCATGTGAAATGTTTCAATTAATTTTGCAAAACCAACTTCTGCCTGCCTGCACTACTCGGGATCTCTTGAACACAATTACAACAGCATCAAACACTCCAACCTGCCAAGATTTCAATCTACTATAAGATAATCTAGGCTTGCTAACAACTGTAACGAAACCAGGTTCCGCTCGCTGATCGCTTGTTTTACGCAAATCTCACGATCTTCCATAGCTGAACATTAGGATGCCACCTAAGCTGATTGAAGACCTCTTGAAGCTCATTTCCATGGGCGAGGCTCTCAATGAGGCTCAGACGAAACAAATGAATGACTACAAATTCTGGAAGACCCAGCCTGTGCCCAGTCTTGACGAAGTAGTGGACACCGAGGGTCCTATTGATGCTGAGAAGAAGCCTCTGGACATCCCCGCTGAACCCTTACCACTTTTGTCGGATTTCGAGTGGTCAACCATTGACGTGGACTCCACCACTGAGTTGGACGAAGTCTACGAGTTGTTGTATGAGCACTACGTTGAGGATCACGATGCTACGTTCCGGTTCAAGTATTCCCATGACTTCTTTCGCTGGGCTTTGAAGCCTCCGGGATGGAAAAAGGACTGGCATGTAGGTGTGCGTGTTCGCGCCCTGAAAAAATTGGTTGCGTTCATTGCTGCTGTTCCGGTGACGTTGAAGTTAAACACTTCTGGAAACATCATCCCCTCGGTAGAAATTAACTTCTTGTGCATTCACAAGAAATTAAGATCCAAGCGCTTAGCCCCGGTATTGATCAAGGAAATCACCAGAAGAGTCAATAGAGAGGACATTTGGCAGGCGTTGTACACCGCCGGTATTGTTCTCCCCTCTCCTATGTCTTCTTGCAGATACACTCACCGTCCGCTCAATTGGTCCAAACTCAACGACGTAGGTTTTTCTCATCTCCCCCCAGACCAGACCAAATCCGGAATGGTCGCAAGATATGCGCTTCCTGGTGCCACAAAGATACCCGGTCTTCGACCATTAGAACCCAAAGACATGGACCAAGTGTATGACCTTTTCCATGAATATCAGCAAAGATTTGAGTTGGTTCAAATTTTCAGCAAAGAGGAATTGAGCCATTGGCTTTTAGGAGGCGAGGATCGTGTTACTGTGATTAAGACGTATGTCGTTGAAAGAGAGGGCAAGATTACCGATTTTTTCTCGTATTATCTACTTCCATTCACCGTATTGAACAACTCAACCCACAACGAGCTTGGTGTCGCTTACTTGTTCTACTATGCAACTGAAAGTGCTAAAGAGGAAGCAGAGGTGTACAAGAAGCGCATGAACGGTTTGATTAATGACGCCTTGATCACGGCCAAGCAATTTGGAGTTGATGTTTTCAATGCCTTGACCTGCCAGGACAATACTTTGTTCATCAAGGACGCAAAGTTTGGTCTGGGAGATGGATTACTCAACTATTACTTGTTCAACTACAGAACTAAGCGCATTGGTGGTGGTATAGACCCTACGACAAAGCAAGTGAGCTCCTCAGGTAGCGGAATTGGTGTTGTGTTATTTTAGAGATAATAAATTTCAAGAGGCGGCTGCCCACAATTATTGAATGAAGCTGTCAGATTGTGAAATCAAATAGTGTTTATTTTTTTTTTTTTTTTGATTATGCTATGAAATTCTTTGAGCTTAAGTCACCTCTTTGGGATATCGATAGTCTACTATACATTAACAACAAGAGTGGACTTAAGCTCAATTATATAAGATCGAAAAAATCCAAACCAAAAAAAGCAACTGAAAAGGGCAAACACAATTTGATTTGCATACATGTAATTCAATTTCATCGCATAAATCTTAAAATTGACCTTATCGTATCTCGAATTGCCGTACCACCTCTTATCCTAATACCAAAACAATGGACACCATTGTCGCTGATAAATCCGATCAGTCGAACACACTAGAGAATGGCATTGACGAAAAACATACTGAGGCCCTTCGCCTTTTTGACAAGGCCACAGAGAAAGAACAGCATGGACTCATGTCTGAAGCAGTCACATACTATAGACAAGCCTTCAAGCTAAATCCCCAAATCGATAAGGTTTATCGAGAACATAAACTTCCCAATGCACACGCCAAACTTGCCCAGGCGCATGGCAAAAACTTTGGCCGGAAAATTGACCCAGTAAAGCTAAAGTCAATTGACGTAGATAAGCTACTAGCTTCGTTTGCGGATGATGTTCCTTCAGCACCCGATCCCAACAATCCAGACCACTTCGACCACGAACAAGTCGCTATAAAATTTGCGAACCTCGGACTCGATAATCACGAGGAGTTTGCCGAAGGCAAATCGGTTTCGGTTCTCACTAAACTTCCGCTGGAGATCTGGGTACGTATCCTGACCCTTTTGCTACAGATAGATCCCGAAGCCTGGTTTAACTTTGGAATAACTTGTAAGAAGCATGCATACTACGCGTTCCACTCTTCCCAAGTGTGGAAACGCTTGTGTTATCTAATATACCCCAATCAGAGGTACATTGACAATTATGAAGAAGAAGAAAAAGAAGAAGAAGAGGAAGAAGAAAAGAATTCTTCTGATCCTGTTCTGCTTCTTTCTCAATACAACGACTCGTGGAAAACTATGCTTCGGAAAAGGCCGTTCATTAAGTTCCTTGGCTGTTACATAAGTGTAGTCAACTATTATAGTGAAGGAGGACGGGCTGAGCTCTCGACTAACTGGAACAACCCTGTTCGCACCATAACATACTATCGCTACCTTCGCTTCTACCCCCATGGCGAATGCGTCATGGCGCTTACCCGATTGGAGCCCAATAAAGTCATTCCCCAATTCCTGAGAAGGAACCAACTCAAGAGACTCCTAAAAAACCCTAACGTACGCGACAACCAAAGTATTGATCCCGCAGAAGAACCACACAAGATATTTCACGGAGAATGGGCCATTAGGGCAGATGGTACTGTGCATGTTGAGGTTACTAACGGATCTGTTCCATACTATGACTTTCACTACCACTTCCAAATCAGGAACTTAGGCGGCGTTCCCAATCATTCGAAATTGTCATGGATCTCTTTTCATGCTGTTTGGAAGTCAACTCCGGGCCACGAAGAACGAGAGGGCGAAACGGTGGATTTCCACTTGAAACACGAAAAGGACTTTAGATTTCTGCGCGTCAGGCTGTATGCTCTTGATAATTAGAGGAGATTTGAGACGACAAAATTCAGAAACTGGCGCTTTAATGCTTGATTAAAGCATTTGCTTTGCATTCCTCTGGTTGGGGTTTAGAGTGCAGTAGACAAACACTGATTTTAATCACACAATGATATCGTTGCAAATTGTATATATATAGCTTACTATGAGGAACATTGTACAGCGAATCATTTTCCATCAGATAAATCCTCGCTTTAGGCGCCACTTGTTTTTAGGTTGTTGTTCCTACAATTCGAGTTAAGAGAACCACCATTCGCCAAGACCTGACACATAAAGTAAAACACAGAATAACTCACATATTTTTGAACATACTCTTTCCTTTTTTAATTCAAATTCCCGATTCATTGTTTAATAAAAGATAGATGGCAATATTTCTGGCCTGCACACAACCGCAGATTTCCAAGTGGTGGCCTACACATACGCACCCGAAAATTTTCGTTGCAAAATCCACCAGACCAAAACCGTTAGGACTACGTACCCCAGTAAACCCAATACTTTTGCGTCACAATGTCGAGGTTTTTCGCTTCCGGCTACACGTCCGATCTGTCGTCCGAGGAAGAGGACTTGTTGAGCACCTCCGAGGAGGAATTGCTCACTTCGTCTGGCGAAGAGTTCTCTACCGACAGTGAGTTCGACAATGACGACGACTCCGACTCCGACTCCGGCTCTGATTACGACCGTGTGGGTCCCTCGTACTTTTTGAAGAAAGATTTTATGAAAGGCGGTGCTCATGACCTGGATTCCGACTCTGACAATGAGGGCCGTAAGGTGGTCAAATCTGCCAAGGAGAAGTTGTTAGACGACATCAGAGAGTCTGTAGACGCCATCTACAATGCGAAAAATTTGGAAAATTGGAGCTCTGCGCTCGTTGAGTTTGACCGTGTGGGTAAGTTGTTGGTGAGAGCCAACCAGCAGAACTTTGGCATCCCTAACTTTTTCTTTAAGTTGTTGGGCCAATTGGATGAGACCATCAACGAGGCTGCTGGCGACAAGGACAAGAAAAAGTTGCCCGCAGACCAAAGCAGAGCGTTCAACAATTTACGTCAAAGAGTGAAGAAACAGACGAAGGAGTTCCAGCCTTACATGGACTTGTACAAGACGAATCCGGATGCGTTCGATTCCGAGATTCCCGTCGAAGTCGCTGTCAGCGCCTCCCAACAAGATGAGTCCGGTGCTGTTGTTGGTATTGTCAGCGGAACCACCCGTATCATGAGCCCTGTGTTCACAGGCTTGAAGTCCATCATAGAATTCAGAGGTAAAAAGAACATTGATAAGTTTGAGCAAGTTTCTATCTTGGAGAACTTGTTGGTTGAAGCCAAGACCGGTGGTAATGTCTTTGAAATCATCTCAGTTTACCAGATGTTACTCTCTGCACGTTTTGACGCGCTGTCTTACCAATCATATATGCCACAGGAGCTTTGGAAAAGTAATGAAAAGGACGTCAACGACTTCTTGTCTCTTTTGGAGAAAGAGTCCACCTCCTACCAGGTCTCTGAGAACGGAAAGTCCACCGACGACATTGACATTGAGCCTGAGGCCAATGAGAAGGGTGTCAAGGTCGTGTTGGGCTCTGTTTCTTCCATTGTAGAAAGATTAGACGACGAGTTTGTGAAATACCTACAAAACACCAGCCCCCACTCCATTGAGTACATAGAAAGATTGAGAGACGAAGCTGGTCTCTACAAGTTGATTCTTCGTGCACAAATCTACGTCGAGTCCACTTGTGGTATCTGCGAACAATTGGCTAGAATGGTTTTGAAGAGAATGGATCACATATACTACAAGCCAGACCAGTTGATCAAGCTTATTGAGGATGCTGCTTGGGAAGGATTGTGGACCGGTATCAATCTTAGCGAGTCAGGATTGATGACCAACGGCAAAGCGGCCCACGATGTTGTCAAGGCCTTGAGTGACTTCTTGGCCGCTCAAAAGAGCCCCATCTACACCAAGCCAGCTCTTTTGTGCTACGTTTACTACTTGGCCGTCAACAACCAATACGCTGTCGCCAAAGAGCTCTTCTTGGAGTCTAAGCTGTACCAAAACATCCCACAGTCCGATGCTTCCATTCAGATCTTATATAACCGTGCTTTGGTGCAATTAGGTTTGGGCGCTTTCAAGCTCGGCGAGATTGAAGAGTCGCACCAGATCTTGAGCGAGATCTCCAACTCTCAAAGACTTAAGGAGTTGTTGGGTCAAGGCTTCATTGGCAAGTATCCAAGTCAGGCCACAACTGCCGAGAAGCAGAAATTGTTGCCTTTCCACATGCACATCAACTTGGAGTTATTAGAGTGTGTGTTTATGACCTCGTCTTTGTTGATCGAAATTCCAGCCTTGGCTGCTGCTGCTTCCAGCTCCACAAAGGACCTGAAGCGTAAGGGCGGTGTCAAATCCTTTAAGAGTAAGTTGGATTTCCACGACAAACAGTACTTTACTGGCCCTCCAGAATCCATTAAGGACCACTTGATTTATGCCTCCAAGTATTTGCAAAAGGGTAACTGGAGCAAGGCGTATGACTTAGTGGTACTGATCAAGATTTGGTCTTTGTTCCCTGACAGTGAACTGTTGTTACTGATGTTGAAGAAGCAATTGCAAATCGAGGCTTTGAGAACATACATCTTCGCATACAAGTCAATTTTCACCAAATTGTCCGTGGCTAAGTTGACTAGCACATTCCAGCTCGAGACCACCGAGGTTGTGAGTATCATCGAAAAAATGCTTGCCGCCAACGAGTTCCAGGGCTCCTTGGAGGACAACTTCGTAAACTTTGCCACTGATGCACCACAGAGAAGCAAGTTGCAGGAGTTGGCCATCATAATGAACGAGAAGGTTGGCTTATTGAACGAGAAGAACGAAAAGACAAGCGCCAACGGACACGGTAGAAAACAAAACACACAGCAACAACAGCAGCAGCAGAAGGAGCAGAAGGAGCAGAAGGAGAGCTTACAGGAGGAAAACAGCCGATTCAGATACGCCAACGTGACCACCAATAACGGGGAGTTTTTGATCTCTGCCTAAGCTGATGTCTTGTATACTACGGAGATATTTTTCATAGCATGGGGTCTGGTTTAGGTCGGGCCATTCTAATATATTACGATGTTTACTTTGGGAGCTTTCCCAATTTAGTAAGTTTAAATATAACCTAGAAGCATTTCGAGCCGGACATTTGTGGTATTATAAGCTATGGGATAATAAATTACAACAGAATCCAAATGATCGAGTATCTATGGGAAGTGTGTGAAATTGAAATTCAAAGAAAACTCGAGGCAACGGAACTAAGGATTAAACAAATGGTATAATTTTTTACCTAGAGAAAGCGAAATGGAAATAAGCGAATTTAAAAAATAAACTCTCTTTTTTCCATTCTCTTCGTCAAATCTCGCTTTTTATAAGGTAGATGCTCATCGCATGCCATGATAAGATACTCTGTTAAGTTCAGGAAGTCCATCAAATTCCACTGAGAACAAACCTTTCATCACAAAATAACTGGCTATAACTCGTTACTACAAGAGAGTCTTTCTTTTCGATTTTCCTCAGTCTTCAGTTTCTCTCTCAACATTCGTCACCTTTTCTTCTATCATGAGTCGACAAGAGACCCCACGGAAAGAAAAGAAACTTAAGGCGTCTGCTTTATGTGAACTTTGCCATGGCCGCAAGGCTCTTATGAAAAGACCCAAAAATCTTCAGAAACTCTGCAAGGAGTGTTTCTTTCTAGTATTTGAAACAGAAATCCACAACACAATTACCTCCGCCAAGCTCTTCCACAAGGGTGAAAAAGTTGCCATCGGTGCCTCTGGAGGTAAAGACAGTACAGTTCTTGCATCTATCCTAAAAACTTTGAACGAAAGATACGAGTATGGGTTAGAGCTCATCCTTCTTTCGATAGATGAAGGTATCAAGGGATACAGAGACGACAGTTTGGCCACGGTAAAACGGAATCAGCAGCAGTACGAGATGGACTTGGAGATCGTTTCATACAAAGAACTATACGACTGGCTGATGGACGAAATTGTTTCTTGTGCGGGCATTAGAAGTAGTTGTACTTACTGTGGTGTTTTAAGACGCCAGGCTTTGGATCGAGGAGCCGCTAAGCTCGGTATTAACCATGTCGTCACTGGCCACAACGCCGATGATATGGCTGAGACTGTTCTCATGAACTTACTCCGAGGAGACACGGCGCGGTTGGAGAATTCTTGTTCTATCCTCACACAGTCGGCGGGATCCCCAATCAAAAGATCCAAACCTTTCAAATACGCTTATCAGAAGGAGATCGTCTTGTATGCTCATTACAAAAAGTTGGATTATTTCTCTACTGAATGTACTTATGCACCAGAGGCCTTCCGTGGAACTGCTCGTGAGCTACTTAAAGGACTCGGAGCCATCCGGCCCTCTTGCATCATGGATATCATTTACAGTGGTGAGCACTTTGTACTTTCTCAAAAGAAAAAGATCACCACAAGATATAAGAACGGAAGAGACAAGAAAAAGACACCGACGGAAGGTCACGAACAAGAGATCAATGCAGATGGGACAGTACTGTTAAACACCAAAAAACGGGATGGAAATACGTGCGAGAAGTGTGGGTACATCACGTCGAACAAGATCTGTAAGGCATGTATGCTTCTAGCGGGCCTTGAAGTCAATAGAGCCAAGTCTACAATTGAGGGTTCTGGTGATGGAGCTGCCAAGCTCGGGAAGACATTAGAACTACTTAGCTTTTAAAATTCTCAGCAATGAGATGAAAAGCAATCTAATTTAAGACTTTTGGTCGGGAGTTTCTAGAGATTTAATCTGACATATCTATATAATTGACCATCTTGCCACTAGCACATAGCCCTTTAAACTTTGCAAACTTGAATAGTATTTAACAATCTCTCTTTTCGTCATACTTTACTTTCTTTAGTTCACTTTTTTAAATTGCCTAGGTTCTTTTGTGCGAATGACTAGAACCCGCTTGGTGGTTGGGGAACACTAGAGATTCTGCGATCACTGTGTTCTCTTTTCTCGTGGCTGCAAAAACCACCAACTCGGCAATATCCTCGGCGGTCAATGGTGTGACACCGGTATAGACATCATCAGCGGATTTCTGATCTCCGTGGAACCGAACCAAACTGAACTCTGTCTCAACCATACCTGGTTGCACCTCCATGACTCTAATTCTGGTACTGATCAATTCTTTACGCAATGAGTTCGTGAAGAAGTTGACGGCGGCTTTAGAGGCGCAGTACACACTTCCGCCAGGGTACGGTTCCCGGCCAGCAATGGATCCAATGTTGATAATGTCTCCAGAGTCCTTCTTCTTGAGCCCAGGCAAGATGGCCTGGGTCATGTTGATCAATCCCACCACGTTCGTCTGGATCATGCCATTGAGGTCTTCGGGATCAATTGACCCCACGGGATCGCGGCCCAAAGCCTTCCCTGCGTTGTTTACCAAAACGTCTATATCTTGGAACTCCTGGGGTAAGCCACTCAAGAACGAAGTGATGGCCTTGGCATCGGTGACATCGAGCTTGGTCGTGTGGATGCGAATACTGCTGAATGTCTGGTTCAATGAAGATGCCAATTCTGTCAAACGACTTTCTCTGCGGGCAGCCAACACGAGCTTAATGTTACCTTTTGCAGCCGCAGCGAACTCGCGCGCAGTGGCGGCCCCGATTCCCGACGACGCACCGGTTATGAGAATTGTCTTGTTGGCGAGCCTTTCTGCGGCCCGGGCTCCGAAACTCATGTTTTGACGTTGTTTTGTGCAGTTATTGGGAATAGTTGTTAGTGAAGAAGGGTGTGTCACCAGCTAAGACCTGCACATTCAAACTTCAGGGGTCTGAGTTAATGCCGAATCGGGGAGGTGAGAAGGCTCAGAATGTGGCAATAGGTCACTTTCAATTGACGACAAAGAATAAAAAAATTAAATTTTTCATAATCTATTTGATGATAAGTTTTTTTTTTTAAGGTCCTGGCGTTGCGTCAAGACTCACGCTTTTTTAATGGCTGATTCAGATGTAACTTATGAAGTATATCTGTGGAGCCAAAAAGATTCTTTAATAAAAATCGAGACAAAGTCAAAACCAATTTTGCTTCTTTCTAATTGATAAGAATTTATTTGCTTTTTTTCTTGGCAAATATTGATCTTGCTTACTTAATGAATCAAGACTACAGGTAATAAGGCTCGTAAACTGCCGTAAATATCTGTCAAATGATCCACCCCGAAATTTTCATCTTATGAGACCTTCTTCGCCCCAGAAATGCTATTTAGATATATCTACACAACTACGCGACATTTCAAAAGAAACCGATAAGTTTTATTAAAAACCATTACACATGAAATGAATCACTCAACGAGTGGAAGGAACCCAGCGAAGGGCCCATGAAATCAGAGTTCACAGACAGGCTGGATGATGCGCGCGAGCCAGTCAAGGACTCCATGGGGCACGAGCTCATGGCATCGGCGCCTGTGAAACAGTAGTTAGCCAAAAGCGCAGCGTATGAAGAAGAGTTGAACTTTGTGTTAGAAAAGTCAGAGCTAGAGGCGGAACGGGGCACCTCGGGTGCTGTTGGTGTTCCGGTAGGAGCTGCACATGCTGGTGTCCACTTGGTAATATGTGCTGTAGGGACACCTGCAGTTGCGCTAGTAGAGGATGGAGACGAAGAGGTCACTGTTGGAATTGGAAGTGAGGAAACGGGCTTCTCGTGGCCAGCCCGTTTGGAAAGGTATGACTGGGAGAATCTAGGGCCAGTCATAGTGGCAGTGGCAGTGGGGATCAGCGACATGGAATGCGCGTGGGGTAACGAGGGCCGAGGAAAACATCCCGAACCTGCGGAATGCTTGCCCTCTGCCTCTGTCTTTGCTACCATCAATTTGTTGACAAGCACGTCATAGTTGCTAGCGTTGGCAAAATTAGCACTTCCACTGAAGGAGTTGGTCGTGGAAGGAGTAAAGTCAGAAGCTGGTGCAAAACTTGGCATAGCGAAGTTTTTAAAAGGACCAGAGCTAGTATCATCAATAGGATAAGGAACGGTGTCTGTCCCAGAGTAGGCTAAACCACCGAAATTGGAGCTTAGGTTACTATTTGCGCCATTACGAGAACCGTTGGCAATCGTTGAAAGAAAAGTGTTTGAGCCAGCGGATCCCAAGGGCTTAGAGATTGGAATCTTAGCGGAAGTGAAGAACGTAGAAGGCTCCTTTACTTCTTGAGTCGCAGTCAACGAGAACGAGTAGTTCTTGCTTGCATTGTTGTCCCAATAGGTATTGTTGTTCACGTCGTATCTAATGCAGAATTGAGGGGTGATTGAAGATGGGAAGTGGGAGAAGGGAATGACAAACTGGAACTGATCGAAGTTCACGGAGGTGAACAGCTTCATGTACGTGTAATTATTGAATATCAATACACTGTTCCAATTGTTCAAAGTGAGTTTGACGGAAAGCTTCTTCTCATATGCAAGGTTTTGGCACATCACCAACAAAACCAACAGCTTTCTATCGCTGCTGAGAGTGGCTTGTTGCAAGTAAACAGCACTGTCGCGCTTATCGTAAATATTCTTAGGAGCAACGAAGTTACTGCGTGTGATTTTGTAATGCTTGTCTTTAGTATACTGTTGATAGACGTCCATGTCCAGGTCAGACAGTGAGGGGTCGTCGTCATCGGAGAAGCCCAAATCAGTGAAGTTGTGACGCACGGAAAAGTAATCCGGAGAAGCGAAAGAATTAGTGGGCGAGTCCGTGGGCGAATTTTGTAACGACACAGCGGAGGGTGAGTCTCTGCCGTCAAACGTCTTGACATTGGCAATGCGACTTGCAAACCTCACCAGCTTAGGCGATATATTCAGTGTGGAGTACAGTTTCGTGAGCGATGACACTTTGAGCGACAGCTTCAACTTGCGCAAAGGAGGGAGAGTGCTAACCGGGGGCACGCTGGGCCTTGTGCTTCCAGGAATTGAAGCTAATATTGAGGCGGGGACCTTTGCAGCGTTAAGATCGACAAACAGGGCCGCCAGCTTGACGGCAATAGCGGCTCTGAGCGCGCTACCAGCGCCAGTTTTCAACTGGGTGTCAACATCAGGAATCGACCATGCGGGCCTGGCCGCTTGGATTACTTGCTTCACCTCGTCCAGAGAGACGTACTCCTTCTGTGCAGATACAGAAGTTTTAGGAACTGTAACGGGAGCAGACAATTTAGGAAGTTCGATTTTCGATGGCGCAGTTTTCTTAGGCTCTGTTGATGCTTTTGAGGCAGGCTTGGCAGTGGCAGTGGTGGTGGTGCTTATCTGGGTTGCAATCATGTCTGTGCGCGGTTCCAATTTTGGAAGTGCGGATTTTGCAGGGGAAGAGATAAAGGGATTTTCATCAAAACTCCCGACAACGGGCAATGTCATTGGAGGAGTTTCAGTTCTCATGCGAACCCACAGGGCCCCTGTGCTGCTGTCATCCTTGGCTGTGGCACTCATGGCAGCGAAACCAGCTAAGGTCCCACTGTGACTAGGAGCAGAACGCAGCAACGGAATGTCTTTGAACGCATCTAAATCGGACAAAAAAACCAGGGATTTTGGAGCAGAAGCGTTTTTGATGACGATAGGCCGAGATCCACCCCGAGACAGATATTGAAGCTGGGACAGTCCCTTGTTCCCCCCTACCTTTGTGGATGTGGTGACAGCCAGGGGCAGGCCTCCCTGTGCTCCCTCAGAGGTGAAGTAGTCAGCCACGGCGATGGTCAACGTGGACATCGGGAAACTGGGAAGCTAGAAAGGTGCAGTGATTTCTGTTGAAGTAAAGAAATCCTGCTATGATGAAAGATGGATTAGAAAGAAAAATACGGAAGAAGATTCGGAAGAGGAATGCGCGCAAATTATATTAATAATGGAGGGTGTGGCTGAGTGCAGGCTGGTGAGCACCATCATTGAACCAACAAGAATAAGAAATGGTACATGCCGTTAGAAGCGATTGCAAGCTTTCCGATGCTTATCTGCCATCCATCCTGCATCGCACTGGTGATACTTGGTGAGTTCCTGTTCAATTTGGTACAAGATTGGTGGGAATCCTGCAGATACTACGTGGGGTGGAAGTGGGGTGGAATCCCCATCGGACCCCAGCGTGGAAAAAACTTTTCGGCGACTACATGCAGGTGTATCTGTGTATTACGCGGTTCTGCGGTGGAGTACGTACAGGTACGGTATATGCTTCAGCTGGATCATAAACTTTTCCAATCGGTTGTTGCTTCAGTAGCGCTGAGTCGCATACTTGAACGAGTTCCACCCAACCTGTGTGAGGTAGCCATTTACGTTTGGGTTTCTTCTTCCCCGCCACAATGCCGTAATCGTAGATGCAAGCTCTGAAAAGATGGCCTCACATACCGTGGCGCATGAGGGTGGGTTATCATGATAAAGGCACCCTACAATCCCTCGCGGGGTTACGTGCCCTGACGTAGCTGCCCTGCTTTGCGTTACGAGCATCCCTCCATGTTACTCAACCAACCGATAAACAACCCATCGCGAGTTGTTATGCAGTCCGTGCATTTTCTATCTAAAAGTTGGTGGGTAACATGCATATGCGGTCCTGTGTATGTCCTATCAATGTTGAAGAAGCTAAATACTACCTTTGGGCAATGTGAATGCAATTACAAAACTGATAAAATATTTTATGCAAGCGCTCTCCTCTTACAACCGATAGTCGAGAATTACGAGCAAGAGTGGGCTCTTGTTTAAAAGGTATGCTGATGCAAAGACCAATTAGTTAGCCAGCCTGGGGTTAGAAGGTTAGAAGGTTAGCAGGGTTGGGGTAATGGGTGTGCTTGTTATGCTTCCACCAGCACACCTTTATTCTCCTGAATCACATTTACGACTTGCAGCCAGACAAATTTAATAAAAAGAGCAGGCTGGACCAGAAATAAAAAAAGTTGTCAAGCAAAATCGATTCAAACATCATCAAGCATATTGGATCATGCAACATGGCTGTGGTTTATTAGCTGTCACATCAGCCCATGGTATGAACTGATGAGAATGATAATGGTGTCACGGCTTCGGAATCGTGGAGAAATATTAAAGTTTAGATCTATTGGTGGATTTCATAGATAAAGCCATTGTTTCTACTGTGTTCATTGTGTTTTGACGTTTCAATTAGATGATTGCCTTTGGTTTTAGAGGTTGCAACTTCAACGTATGGTCCTACCAGCCTTCAAACCGGAACCCAAATATACTGTAGAATCGGTTTTAGTATTATTAATCTACCCCTAATTATCCGTCGGCACTTCGGAAGTCTTTCGTGTGGCTGCAACTCCCGCCAATATGACACAATTGGGCCATGCTTTCATTGATGCAAGAATCAGTTGGCTAATTATTATCGTTTTTCGGACAATAGAAAGTATTGCAAATCCAAAAGTCTCTTTTTTATATGTATTGTTGAATTAGCGCAGTTAGTCACAAGTCGTTTTCTTTCCGTCTAAGCATGTTGATGGCTTATTAGAGAGCACCTGATCCACATTAAATTCACAAATTAATCTCTCTAAAACAATGACATCGCCAAACGAGAAAGTTATTATACAATCGGCGTCACTTTAAGTGATCTTCTATTTGCAACTCTATTCCTTACTCAAACAAGGTGGACTCTGGCTCTATTCCTGTCAAAGCTGTCTGATCCGTCCACCAGGTTCGGACTTCCTGACAGCGCTGCGAACAAGCATCCGTTAGAAGCATTGACCATTGAAAATAGATATTCTGGGGCCCCCATTTTCTTCAAACCTTGTCAGCCCCTCACAAACGTTGTCAACGAGAATTTCAACTCCAAACACCTATTATTGATGTCAACTCTCGCTGTATTTCATATATGCGCTTAGCGTCGTTTTCAGAAAATCAACGCATACCAGCTTATATATCGGGTTCATGTGCAGTATTCTTCACGTTCATGCAGGCCCCGATTACGATACCTCACTATCAACATGCATATATGTATCTTATATGCCGATACGTAGTGTACTTACACCTGGCTTACAACAGGCCGAGAAGCGGAATTCTCCTGATGATTTGAGACACATTCCCCATTTGTCTATACTGAAATGGGGCAACCCTCCAATTTTAAGTGTTATTGGTGGCAACGAATTTGAGGGATCACTCGGAATGATTTTGTTGCAAAGACGCGTTTCCCCATCCCTCCTGGTATTGTGGCTAAGAATATTTCCAAGGGCCTTCACCCAAAATGGAATTGCCCACAATGGAAGACTTGTTCCTTGGGGAAAGGCGGGGCAAATGTTGCCAGCGTTTAGCGGATCGTACATAAATGCACCTTTCCGGCATGGTACTCTGCTCAAACATGCATGCATACCGTAAATAAAGTTTGGTGCACCCACCCCAAAAACTCCCCTTCCATTTTAGCCTGTATGCACGCTAGACACCAACAGCCAAAATCTCAATCTCTCAACGCGTACACTCAGCCGGAGGTTGAAGTCCATCAATAGAAGAAAGACGATCAACCTCTTCGGGCACAATTATTCAAAAGGTAATGATACTTCCAGGAGGCTGCGGGGAAACCGTCCTAATCCTAAGGGGTTCATGCTTGATTATATAATCCAACTGATAAGGAACAACACGGGATAAAAGAAATGTGAACGGATGAGGCCGTTTCGGTTAGCTCCAAGGGGTACACCACCACATGACGAAAGTAGTAAAAGAAGTTATTGATGTAATTACGTTAGCTGGTTTGTAAATTGATTGTTGTATTTTCGTCTATTTTTAACAGGCTTTGGACTCGCAGAAGACGTACGTGAGCTTCCTCTATTTTTTTTGGTAATGGATCTACTGATCACAATAACTACAACATTAAGTGATGGCATTTTGATTAGAAACTGCTCCGAACTTGTCACGTTACTTCCGTTTTCGATTAATTGCGTTATGTCAATTAAAGATCTTTCGATTCAAACAACAAACAACAAACATTCCTTAAAAACATCTGCAATTCGTTGCTGGAGCTATACAGAGACGAGTCTAGTGAAATAAATTTTCCGTCATAATAGCAGATCCTTTATCGCTCGGTTACTTTGACTATACTCGGTGGAAGCCGTTCCGAAGGAGGCGCGTCATATTAAACGACAGGCATGGTTATGATACCGCATCGGGCGTTTTGAAACTGATTCCATACAATACACACTAAATATGGAAATGACATTAATCTCGTTTGATTCAAAATGCATAGACAGATTTTCGGCTAAATCGGCTTTAATTTAATTACCTCAAAGAGGGTTCTGATGACGACATCAAAAGGGGACAATTGATGAATTCGCCACAAGAACGAAGAACAGGTCAGTCAAGGGCGAATCAAACAACCTCATTAACGAAATCATTTAGTATTCAGTTCTCAAATTATCATCCAAGAAATACTTTTGGCACTTGTTGTTTGAAATGACTAGCGCGTTGTCTATGCCAAAACAATGATTTGTCCTTGTGATGTTTTGTTTTTTTTGTTTGGTCGGTCAAGCCAAATGCCATCAACACAAAGAAATCAGTCCAAACAGAGTCCATAATCATCCAAAATTGAACAGTTGTCCAACAAAATTAGTTAACCAACAAACCCCTAATGTTCACCTAAAGTTCAAGTTCAACTTTCCACTTCATCCACACTACGTGGCGTAGGATTGACCAGAAGTCTCTCAATTATACTTGCTGGAGGAATTCCAGCCAAACTACAGTTCGTATCGATACTACGACGACGCACCCTTCGAGAAGAACTTGCCAACGTAATGATCAGTTCGCTATCCCGCTCTCTTTCTCTGTCTCTTTCGCTTCGAAGAAGTCCATATGCACTGGGTGCAATCGATACATGGGTGCTAGGCGCTATAGACGTTTCCGCCGTCGAAGCAACCATAGATAGGTTATCGTGGTTATGATCGCCGCTCAATACCGATGGTGACGCGGTCGTAGATCCCATTGAAACAATCAGCTTAACTGGAACAGTACTGACATTGTCTGACTGAACAGACATGCACTCGTTGTCACTGCTGAGCTCTGCGCTTCTTTGGGACGAATATAGACTATGCGCTTCAAGGGTGCTGGACAATTTGGGCTGTGCCTGTGTTCGGTTGCTTGTTCGGATCGGCGTGTGATCTGGTTTGTTCTGACCCTGGACTAGTCTGCGTACCCAGCCAAAACGGCCTCTTAGTTGACGTTTATCTTGTGCTTCCATGACTACTGTTAGTACAATGAATGTGAAATAAGATGGTGAGAAAAGATGGTGAGAAAAGATGGTGAGAAAAGATGGTGAGAAAAGACGGTTTGTTTCTTTACAACCTGTGTTGACAAGGAGGTGTGGTGTTATTCGAATCGGGACTTGACTAACAGAATGTTTTCTCCCACATAAAGCCTGTAGTCCAATACGAGGAAGGAGGAGCCAAAGCGCTTTTCTGTGACACGTCTATTGGTTCAGCCTCAATATCCTTTTCATAGTCATATTGGCAATAATGAAGTAATATGTGAATACATGTGAGAGAGAAATGTTCATAAAGCTAAAAAGCGATCCATGGATAGCCAATCCAATACAGTATTTTGACTTTCTGTTTCTAGCTGAAATTGATTTATGTCTTGTTCTCCTTGTTCCATCACCCAGACGCTGATCCTTAAGGATGTACAATTGGACGCGAAAACACTCCAATCTAAAGAAAAAGAGAAATCACTCGACTTCTGTAAAAGCCTTCATAAACCACTATCATCTCTTGGCTAAAAAAATTGACGGGCAACGTACATCTTCTTCTATGTTCAGACATGGTGTGGTTTTGAACTACGGAGGTAAGTAGAGAATGTGGAGAATCAAAAAAATGCGCAAGCCCGGAATCGAACCGGGGGCCCAACGATGGCAACGTTGGATTTTACCACTAAACCACTTGCGCGCTCCGAGACGGGGAATTGAACCCCGGTCCTCCGCGCGACAAGCGGAGATTCTAGCCACTAAACTATCTCGGATGTTGTTGTACATTGAAAGTTGGTAATCAATATATCGTGGAAGGTTTAGTCAGGTTATTGATTTGTTCATATGACTTTATGAAGGTTTGGTTTCATCGAAAATAGAGACAGGATCATTGATATCTCTTTAAATTCAGTTTATATTTGTTCTGTTGAATAAGAGCCAAGAATTGTGGCAATAAACTCTTAAACTATTCCACCGAAAAATCACCGTACCAAAAAGGGCCATTCATGGCTTTCTCTATGCGTAACAATCTCCTCTTCATTCTTCTTTCTCTTATCCTTTACTCTTACCCTCTACATTTCATTTCGCAAAATCTTGTATTAATTACCGCCCCTAATGTATATATAAAAATGACTTACAAGTTTATCTTGCAACAGGTCTTGTTACCAGAAACGCCTGTCTCGGCCAAGACCGACTTGTTGAAGCCGTTGTTGGACTGAGGCAAGTCCAAGCCTGGGTTTCTGTCGAAGAAATTGGCAGGAACAAGGTGGATGTTGTGAGTCTCCACTGGCATAACAGGGAAGTCCTCGACTCTTGGGATGTGTGTGAAACCCATGGTGGCCCACACGACAACGTCCTCATTTCTAACAGGCTCCTGGTCCTTAACCCACTCGCCAAGACCAGTGTCCTTCTGTGACTGGTTGGTAAACTCACCAGCCAGAAACAATTGGTCGTCGTGGTATTTGGTAACCCACAATTGTTGAGTTGCAAATGTGGCTCTCTTGGAGTTGAACGAGTCCTCGTCTGCCAAAAGCATCTGCTTGGCAGGCATCTGCACCTTGTAACCAACTGGACCCTTGGTGATAGGGTTCAATTTGTTCTCGTTGACAATCTTGTACGTTCTGTTGGTGAATGGCGATTGCTCAATGTATCCAGCCTTCTCCATGAACGTCTTCTTGGTTACGAAACCAATACCAAAGGGGTTCAACTTGGAGCGAGGCATCTTCTCGACATCTTCGTACAAAACAGAATTCTTGTGGCCATCAATGGCGGGGTCGATTCTAAATGACAAGATATGCTGGTGGTAAGCGGCCATGACGTTAGGACCGACGGTGGTACCCCATGGAACAGAGATGTTCTCGTCAATTGGCATGGTGGACAAGATACCGGTAGCTCTGACCTCAATGTCGACGATACCGTCGTTGGTGAACTTGAAGTTCAAGATGTACTCGTAGTTGGCCACGGTAGCGATGGTTTGGACGACAAACTCTCTCTTTCTGGCAACGACGGCCTCCTCAGTTCTGTAGTTGACGTGCTTGTACAAAATACCAGCGTCTTGCTCGTGCAAACACACAGTATTAGCAAGAGTACGGGGCTCACCGGCAGGATTGATGGTCATACCGTCCATGTACTTAATGACACCGAGACAGTCGCATCCGAGCTTCAACACGTTACCGTTGGCACCGAAACCGCAGTCACCCAAGTCAAACGCCTGCTTTCTGTGGTATGGAGCTCTGGGATCTCCGTAAGGCACAGTCATTTCTGAAAGAGAGATTCTGTAGAAGACTTGTCTGCCCTTGAACCAACCGTCGTAGATAGCGAATCCTTCTCTGACGGTGGTGGCTACACGGAACTCCCAACCCAACCATTTGATCTTAGAGCCCTCGCAGGTGAACGAGGCCCCTTCTGGTTGAGAAATCAACAATGGCTTGGGCTCTCTCATTACGGTTTCACCGTTCAACTCTGGGTGGTATTCCACACCAGGAACAACCTGCCATGGACCAGTAGGGGTAATGGTCTCGTCGAATCCGCCTGGCAAGTAGTCGATACGGACAAACTTCTTTGAGTGGGATTCGAACACTGGGGAGAACTTCAATGGCAATGAGTAGTGGTTGGACTCCATGTGGCCGCCGTTGGCCAACACGTACATGAAAAATTGCACCAAGGGTCTCTTCTCATTGGGATCGTCGGTGGCGTAGATCCATGGGTCAGTTCTGACCTTGTAACCCTTTGGCAATTGCAACTTCTCGATCTGCTCCAAGACTTTAGGGTGAGACATACAGTGCTCCTCCCAGTCCATGACATCGTCAGGCAAGAAGGGGCCAACAACACCCTCGGGCAATTGCTGCTTGGTAATGATGTGTCTGTTGGTGACGTTGACAAGAGCCTTGTTGAATGTGGAGGTGTTGGTCTGGTAGTACACGTACAACACTCTTGGGATCTGAGGAAGGGGGAGACCAGCACGCTCAGCCTCCAAGTACTTGATCATATCCTGTTTTGGAGGGTCCACTCTGTCGATTTGGTTGAAGTGGACATTGTGGGATGCTGGGTGGGCATCCTTGACAAGCTTACTAGCCAATCTAACTTCGGAGTCTAATACGGAGTCGAAGGGGTGAGGGGCCATTTTCTGCTTGTAGTGGAGGTATTTGATAGAATATACTAGCCTTTGATTAGGAAATAAGCTTCTGTAATAAAGAAAAAAAAGTATCTGACGGGGTAGGATCCAGGTTATCTTATATAGTTTTTCAATCCGGGCACTGTCACTGTTAGGCCGGTATTCACTGACCTGCCTAATCTGGCGAAGCGCTCTGGTGCTAAGTTATGGGTTAGATCCGAATACACCTTCCTAATTTGGGCAGGTTTGGCCGAATGCGGAAGCTCTGTGCGCTTCTGGAGTAAGACCATGGAGGACGGAATTTGGGTGGTCTCTTCGGAATTTTGGTAGACAGGAGGAGGGTAAGTTTTTAGTTCAAAGTTTCGAATTAGGCAGTTTGACTAGATGATCTTTTCACAAATCTGGTGTGTCGGTACGCTGAAGGATATGTGTGATGTCAGAAAGGTAGGGGATTGAAGACGGTATATTCAAAAAAAATCGTTCTTTTTCTATCTATCTCCTTTTCACCTCATTATCTAAACTTTTTTTTTTTTTTCTTCGATTCTCTGTTCTTGACTCCGACTATATTCGAGGAGATCAAAGTAGATCTCGGACACAAATCCTTGAGTTTCTCTAATTAGTCTTGAAAAGAATTTACAGCATGAGCGCCATACTTTTTCATCTTTTCTGAATGTTTTTGGCGTAGTGTGTCAATCTTCATTGTAATTGGTAATCAATCAGATTAGGTAGGACCTTCTTATCACTACCCCATCACGGTAATAAAGATCTACAGTGATAGATCTCTTTTTCTTGGTGGCCCATTTTTAGCAATGAATTAAGCGAGGTTTTGTTCCAAGGATGGGTTACTCATGGATTAGTTCTCGAGCAAGATGAAAGCGTTTTTAATGAAGTACATGTGTGTGGGCGGCCCATCATATCTATCTCCACTAAGTCTAGAATTTTCAGCTCCATGTTCATTTTTTGCTCCCTTCAAGTGGTGAAATTATTATTCAAAGGGATATGTGCGCTTACATTATAGTTCTATTAGTGATCGTTTTGGAAGCATTCAGATAAGCGTTTCGTGTGGCGCCAAACTGAACTTACAATTCTCAACACCGAAATGCGTACCGTTCGTTGGATTATTGGCTAAACTTAATACCGAGTTTGCCGGCCATTATGTTATTCTAATGCACAGTTAGGCTCTTGCCTATCCAATAAAAATTAAATACTCTCAAACTCAGATTCTGAACGCTGCCAATAATAAAAGTAACCATGAACAGAATCTATACAGAAGAAGGATTGTAGCAGTGTACGACACTTTCCCCAGGAGCCGATTTCAACCTGAATACTCGTTTCATTGGCTAGCATTCCTAGAAGTGTACCTGAAAACACATTCAACCTTCCACATTGCACCAATGCAGCGAAAAGGGTTCTCTTTTTTACAATTTCATCATCAAAATAGATCTGCTCGAATAAACTTACCCCTCCTTACAGTAAAACACATGTATTATACTACAGACGCTTTGCACAGCAGAGCCTAAATGTCAATGAAACAAACAAAAATCATCACACATGAAATGGAGGGTAGCTAACTCATTGAGCTACGCCTTCGTTGCCGATACCTATTTGGTAACAGCAGGGGAGCCGACTCTCATTTTGGTATGGGGGTTGACTATTTCTATTGGTTTCTTTAATGGAGTTCTCACACGAGGCGTCTGACTGTTGCTCACTTGCAGATCAGGGAGAGCGGTAGGCGAAAACACAGATGCGGTGTAGGGATTGAACTTCTTGATAGTGGGACTATTGTTGGAGTTTTGTTCTGGGATGTCAGGGCAGAACTCGAGGTCATCCTCCGCATCGAAGGACTTTGATAAATAATACCTCAATCTAGGGTTGTGTAAAGAGTAGTTGGTGCCCGTGCTGGACGATGAAGACGACACGCTCGAGCCTGTGCTCCCAGCACCGTTGGGCGTACCATTTAAGTACATGACACCAGGAAACGTTGGTGAAGCGGCTATTTGGCCCTCAGCGAGCGGAGGCGAATAGTGTTGGTAGTTGTTGTACATATATGGGTTTGGCATTGTCTTTCATGTGCTCTTTGGCCGGAATTCTTGGTTAATACCACGGTAGACACAAGGCGACTGAGTTTGTTGAGATACGGCGCAAATGGGACAGATATCCGAAAAGACCTGTCTTGTCGGGTTGCGGGAGTGTCTTTGTAAGATTTCGTTATAAAATTTCTGGTTCAAAAGCGTTTGGGGAAGGCTTTCTTTTTCTTCTCTGTATTTGTGTGGGACTTAAGTGGTTGTTGGAAGGTGGGTAGTATATATGAGGATAAGGTGAGGCTTTTCTGCAGGATCGGATATGGCAAGCAGGCGGGGCATCTTAACCAGAAACGACAGCAGAAACGACAGCAGAAGGTGTCCATTAACATCTTCGATTGTTGACAACTTTTGTTTACATCATTCAATATTTGGGATATGAAAAAGTCTCATGACGCATGCAGTTTCGACTCTGTTTGATTTGAGAGTGCACGCTGTACCGTACTGATAGTAATGCCATGTATGGCGGCCACCTCATGTATTGGGCGCACGGGTTCCTGCACCTAGAAGGCACTGGAGATAGGTTCCAATTAATGCAAGGAAGGGTCCTTTGAGGGAATGAAGTTCGGGGAGAAATCTTGAAATTACGCTGAATTGTTAGTGAGCATACTTTAAGATTTGGAGTGTCGCAGGTTTAAAGTTTCCAAAAAGATTTTACGGAGAATGGTTTAGAGGTCCAACTTGTGTTTGATGTAAGAGTAGAAGATATTCATTCACGAAGTGATGACAGAAGCCGATAGGGCGAACATGGTGTTTTTGGTCTAATTGATGGAAGAGGAAGGGATGAATTGATAGCTGACTGTTGGATTATTTCTGTGCCGAGCTCCTTATTTTCTTATCGTATTTAACTCGGTAATGTTATAGCAAAGCCATACTCTTAGGGGTGTGCTGTCACTTTTCAGATGGAACTTCTGAAACTCGAGTCTCAATGTTTATGCACGTCTATGGACTCCTATAGTTAACATCTTAGCATTTCAAATGTATGCATATTTTTGAATTGACTTGGGCTGTTTGAAGTTCGATTTGAAACTACTGAACCCATTGACTATGCTGTCTCGAATCCACAAATATGGCAACTTGTCCGAGTGGTTAAGGAGAAAGATTAGAAATCTTTTGGGCTCTGCCCGCGCAGGTTCGAGTCCTGCAGTTGTCGTTTATTTTTTGTCTATTCGTAAAGAATTTGATTGAGGTCTCTTTTCTTTATTTCATGACCTCAAGGGTCCTTCGTTGGCGTCTTCTTTGTGTTCTTGCGGGTCCATTTGTTTGGTGCAGAGTCAAAAACACGAAAAGGAGGAACGAACCGTGAGCGCTGAGAAAGGCACAAGACGCAATCTAGTTGTTTTCTCAAGGGCTAGATTTTTTGGAATTTGAAGCTCTTCAAATTGTTGACTTCCCTCTGAAAGTACCTCCATGCAAAAGTTACATGTCACAAATCGACTGTGAAGCTTAAATTATTAATAGCTAAAACCGCTTTCTTTGTCGCCGAGCTCTCAATGCAATATCGTCGCCGCATATCTCGGACCCCTCTCCTTCTTGATAATTCACACTCTTGATTTAATGCAATTCTGAAACATCTACCTGCAGGATGGTCTTAATGTGGAAAGTGTCTAATCGTCAATCCAACACCCTGGCACTCGACATCTTTTAACAATCTTTATGGAACTCATATTTTTTCAGTCTTCCAAATGATTCTGTTAGCCCTTCCTACTCATGTTCCTCAGATAGACCTCCCTCCCTCACACTCCACACGGTCCTACCAAGTAGTCAGCTTTCCGTGTGGTCTCCAATGTCTACTCATTAGCGATCCATCATCACATCTTTTCTCAGCAGCTATGACTGTGGATGGTGGACACTTTCTGGATCCAGACAATATTCCTGGTTTAGCCCATTTGTGCGAGCACTTAGTGGTTGGTGCAAAGTCGACTGGTCTTTATCTTGATGTGAGTCGAGCTGGTGGAATCTCGAATGCATTCACGAGTAGTACACAAACTTGCTTTGCGTTTGAGCTTTCAACTTATGCAAAGCAAATCCTGGATTCTACGGAGGCCCTTGCTTTGGAGGCGGCACTTTCGAAATTTCTGAAGTACTTGACAGTATCAAAATTTCATCTGGACGTCGTAACTAGAGAGATACAAGCGGTGCACGATGAGCATATGGGAAACACTATGAACTGCGATAAGTTGTTATGGCATGGTTTGAGAATTCTTGCCAGTGATGCTCATCCGTTCCACAGGTTTTCAACTGGAAGCGTGACAACCTTGACGAAACCCTCTTCTCGTACTTTACAGGCAAACATTAAAAAGTTTTACCTCAAAAACTACCAAAGGCAAAATCTAGCCCTCGTCATGAAGGGACCACAATCGATTCATCATTTGAAAAAACTAGCCATTGTTCATTTCGGTTCTTTGGGCGGTAGCAAAAGCCCCTCTCCAAGGTTTTCCCATTCTAAACGCAACTCTATCGATTCGCTCTCTAGCGGAGAAAAGTCCCTCTTCTCTGCCGCCATACAAGAAAATCAGATAACGGTGTCAGACGCATTTCAGGATGTTGATCCGAATGTCTTGTACATCAAAGCTGATTTTGAGCCTCGCTTAAGACTAATATTTCCAATGAGTTTTAGCACTTATGCCGTTTCAAAGCCAGTTCAAAGGCAATTGTGTAACCTTTTCGGTAACGAGTCGCCGGGATCCTGGTGCCACTTTTTGAAAAACAAAACCCAGTACCTGCAAGAGGTGTTTGTTTCTCTCGAAGATGTGTCACCTTTTCAAAGCGTTTTAATATGTGATTTGACCGTAACGAATAAGGGCATGCGTAATTTGCAAGATGTGATCTCCCTGTTTTTTTCCTTCATTGAAGAAAGAATTTTGAGATTACCTACGAAAACGTTGATGGAGATGTTAGATAATTTCGGGAGCATGGAAGAAAGCCGATTCTTACGTAATCAACCTCTGCATTCGTCAATGGAGGAAATATTGGGTTATTCTGCACGTTTACAAACTGTAAAAGACAGAAACTACAAGCATTTTGTTCGGGGTTATGATCCGTGGGTCCCCGGTATTGCTGGATGTAAGGCTGTAATTTCGGCTATTAAAAATGCCATTCTGACGGCGAAGGTCAAAGTTCAAATTCTTGATCGAACGTTTAAGTATCTAAGCGAATTCAGAACTTCAAACGCTGTCGATAAGAAGTTTGACGATCACTACGGCTTCGAGTACTTGAAATTTGACTTCCACTTTGGAGAAGATATGGCGCTGCCAAAATCTTTTCAAGATTTTGTTCAATTTGAACCACTTCTCCCTTCAGAAGTATTCAATCCTTTGAATGATCATCATTTTTCCGCTATGATTAAGCACAGAGATATAATCATCGATGCTAAGTTCCCCATTCTCAAAGTCAACGAAGACGATGTAGAAGTATGGGCCCATGCAACACCAAATGCTCCGGAATTTCACGTTAGCGTGAGTTTGATCTTTCCGAATGCTGCTGCATCCACTCGAAACCTCATAGGGATTGAGCTCTTCACTTCAATGGTTGGAGAGTCGCTAAAGTACAAATTGTATCATCTAGAGCTTCTTGGCGGTTATTGGGGATTATATCCAAACATCAACGGTGTGCCATCTATTCTCATCTCATACCGCGGCGAGAAAACCTTTTTTGAGAAAGCTATACTGGAAATTCTTCTGCACTTTCGAGCCGCTTTCCATAATCCTAATCTATTTCCGTATGAGGAGTTGAAAAGAGCTCGTGTGTTTCTTCGGCGGCTCTTCATCGCGCATCAAAAAGCCAAAGGTATTGAAAAAATGGAGGTACTAGTCCATTCGATACTTGAAGGGGGAATCGACTCTATTGACGATCGAATTGATGCATTAGAATTGATTGACATAGATGTCTTGAAAGATCTTGGATTTGAGCTAAATAGTGCCCCCATTCTCACTTCAGTTCTTGTTTCTGGAGATTTGAAAGGTTTAAATTTCAATGCTATTAAGGATAGTTGTATTATTAGCAAGAACCCAGAATTGGTAATTATACTACGAAACAATATTCGTCCTAGTAAATTACTTCCACCTGGAGCCCACTACAGGTTCGAAATGGACCCGATCGCGGATGATCCTTCTTCAATCGTCTACTATTATGTCCAACTAGGCTGTAGGCTGGATCAAACTTTGTTCACCATATCGAAGCTTCTTGAATTTTACTTGTGCTCCACAACCTTCGAAGGTCTTAGGACCAGAAGGGCTCTCAGCTATACCCTTTTGAGTGGTTTGAAGCTATTCAAAGATACCTTAGGTCTATTTATTTGTGTTCCGACTAATAACAAGGATTGCGATTTGGTACTTGGGCATATTGAAGACTATTTAAAAGAAATTGAGATCGAATTGGAAAACTTTGATGAAATGGAATGGGATTCCATGAAGAAGCGCTTCTTTTCTTCTATCGAGACTCTTGATGAAGACATCGAGTTCCCTTCTAGTCTCTTCGCATCTCTAGAGCCACTCATTGATTCCGGCGAGTTCCACACAGGGGGCTCAAGCTTTAATGATCACTGGAACAATATGAGTCAAATAATCAACAAGACGTACAACTTTGGTGGGACTCTGTGTGAAGAGCCTATTGACATTCCACTAATACGAAGTTTAAACCACTCCATCTTTTGCAAGTTCTTCAAAAATAGAGTTTCGATTAACTCTCATCGCAAATCTGTATTGGTATTGACAAAGCCAGCAGGTGAGGTGAGCTTGGAAGGGCGAATATTGAACTATGCTAATATTTATTCAGCAATACTAGCAAATGCTGGTATCTTTTTAACAACTGCAGAATTGTCAGCTTGTCTCGTAAAATGTAGTGACAAAGATGAGTTTTCTGATATCAACAAGCATATTAAGGGCCTACTAACTGGAACTCGACAACAAATGAGGCTCCACAAACTTAACATGTACCACAAGTTAGAGGACTTGATCAGATCAAACGCCCCAGAAACTCCAACAGCGATTCAGGTTTCACTGATTCCCAAGGAAAAATTTCGAAAGATTCTGGAAGTGAGGAATCGATGCCACATTGCTAGCGGCCCGCAGGAAAAGTCGAAGAAAGAGAGGATTTGGCACCTTCAAGGTGTTGAGGACGTTTTAGAATGCTACCATGCAGCATTGAGCTCTGGGACTGCTGTGTCTCCATGTACAGAAGGGATTCAGTGGAATTCAATTGTTTGAATTTACAAATAGCTTAGCTGATCGAACAGATTGGTTTACGAAATCTACACGAAGAGATATACTCTCAAGTAAGACTTGTGCATAGAATGAAATTTGAGTTCTTGAGTTAGTATTGTTAAAGGATAGATTTTGAAAAGCAATCACAAACAAAATGCTACATTTTGGAGTTCGCAACCAAATTGTAATTTCAAAAGCCCTTTCATTAGACAAATAAAAAAAGAATTGCCCCCTGCCAGAATTGAACTAGCGACCTTTGCATTACAAGTGCAACGCTCTACCACTAAGCTAAGGAGGCATCCTTAACTCGTCAGAAAAACATGTTAGATAATACTTTTGGAGGATCTTCCTGGATTGATTTTATTGTTGTTTAACATTTTTATTCTTGTCTACTTTGTATTAATAGGGTAAGAGGCTGATAGCAATAGAAGTTTGATTATGTGTGATTCACCTCCTTAGCGTCGAAAGCCACCCAATCAATGAAAATACCGATAGAGTAAGTATTTCGAGCAAATATACATTAATGAAGTATGAAGATTTAGCGTGTTTGCATTTAATTTCTCGTTTATGTCAGCGCCATTATATTTGATATGATTTGTAATTTTGTCAGTTCTCCGAGTCTGACAAAAAAATCAAAAACATGAAGTCGCTGGCAATCTTTAAGAACAAAAAAAAAGAGAAAACAGAAAACTTCTTATTCAAGTCACGCCAACAAAATTGCGAACAATGATAATTGCCTTTAGTGAGGTACCCAGCACTCCATTACTTCAGATTTGTTTCATAAATATGTCATAAGTCGTCTGGGATTGCCAACCAGACAATCTTTATCAAAAATTACAGCACCAGATCAGATCTCACGAATTTCAGCCCCACATTTTCTGGCAAAGATCATCGAGTTGGCATTATCTTGTGCTTCCATCACGTGGATCTTGCTGGCTCTGATCTGAGTCTCAGTCGCCCAGCACTACAAGCTAATAAATGGTTCGCAGTAACTGGCAACTTCAGCCATCAATCGAAAAATGACCACACTGAAGCTAATTTGTAATCTTATTAGTTTTAATGATTTTGAAAGTAGAGAAAATTCCCATAAATAAAAAAGAACTGTTCATTCACTTCTACCTTTTCACCCACTTTATTAGAGGAAACGTTTCCAATCTTTCGCGGGGCACCTATGCCCTGAGGCACGGGTGTGCGGCCTGGAGGGTCTTCGTTCCTCCACTAATCACACCAACTCCCTACCCAAACCAATTCCTGTTAAAACCATCTACGTGGAATCCAATCGCACATTAGAACTCTGCTGTTGATTGGCCAAACAACCCTTCTTCTGTTACCCAAACGAACTTGCAGGTACTAATTGTCCTCCTGTCCCGGCCAGATTTGCTCAACTCGCTGGGTATTATTCTCCACAGGGAGAACCTCGCCATCAGCAGTAGTAGCCGGAAGCTGTGTTCTTTCAAGACAGCAGTCAGCCCAATTATTTTAGCCTGCAGCACTTTGTCCCAGATATTACGCCCACGGTGTGTGTCGTCTTTTAGATTAGATCGGTCTGTTCCTTGGACCTCTGTGACACACTGTAAACGCCCGTAGTTCATACCCCAGTTTCGGCGACGACTACGTGCATCTCCAGCCCACTTACGCCAGATCCCTTTATTCTTTTCTTTCGTGGACCGTATCCGTTCATTTGATACTTCGAGCTCCCAGTACCCCTAAATCGACATGTCCTCTCAAGGCGAAGTTTTCACAGGAGGCGCCTCGACGTCACAGCACGTTGACGCTGAAGACGACGACCACTTTCAAAACACCACATTCAAGTTGAAGAGAACCCGCTCCCTAGGATTGTTGGATGAATTTATCGACACTGAGTCTCAGGAAAAACAGATTGAAAAGAAAAACGAACAGAAACGCCTCGACAAGTTAGAAACGACCAAAACAGAAGCAGACTCTAGCTATTCAAACGATTTTACTTCCCAAACCTCTCAATCGCCCGATTCTGCTGGCTCGAATACCAGCAACGAAGTGGCGGTGTCTCTGCCCTTAGATCCCAACACGCCGTTCCTCAAAAGTCCCGATATCGTCCCCCATGACGATTCTAACTTGGCTCCTGAGCCTTCTCGCCATGTCGACTACTTGTCGCATCAATGGGACGTCACAGATATCTCCAAGTCTTGGCGATACATTATCCTGAGAAGGAAGAATGTTGCCAACGCTGCTCGATTAGAGAATGCTAGTTGGAGAACGTGGGCTCAAAGGAGGTGTAATTTGAAAACTATCAGCCCAGAAGAAGTCAATTGGTCGAAGGAGAGCGACGTTACGTGGCTCTACGGCCCTATTGTTGACGACGACGACCATGACCATGACCATGACCAAGATCACGACGATCAAGAGACAAACAGCTTGCTGGGCCTGCGCTCATTTAACACTGCAAGCAGTGTGGTTGCTGGAGATATATCCATCGCCCGCAAGACTCACAGACCAAAACCGATTTTGAAGAAGAGAACCATGCAAGACATGATGATCAGCCATCTGAACCTACTTAAGTTGGAGGTTGCCACGGCGAGAGCCGAGCTGGAACACCGACGTCGAGAAGACGCTGCCGCACAGGCACGAAAGGACGCTGCACAGTCATCTGAGCGGCCTCCAGAGTACTTTGATTACGACGTCATCTCTGCTAAGTTGAATTCTCAATATAAAAATTATTCGCAATCCAACTCCCGCGCGAGCTCTGCCAACAATAGTTCGTTGGACCTAGTTCAGAAAAACAATATGGCGATCTCTGCTGAGGCAGTGGCTGCAGCTTTGAAGCAAGTTGGATCACCGTTACAATCAGCAGTTCAGAGCAGCGCCCGCGAACTGCACCCAGAGCCCGTTAAAGAGCAAGCACCTATTCCAGTGAAGCGTCATGTAAGGTTTAACGAAGAAGTGCAACAGTGCATTGCCATCGACGACACCTCTGACTACGACGATGGATATGACGATTACGATGGAGATTACGACTACGATGGAAGCGAAAGCTATCTTTATGAGGGTGGGTCTGGAGCTGATGATCAGGATCATTATGACGGAGACTCTGAGGACGAAGACAACGATGATGATGACGAAGGTGACGACGATGACGACGAGGGCGGGTTTTTCCTTAACGTGCGTTCTTCCTCAAAAACGATACCGGAGAGCTCATTCCCTGGCTTGCTGTCTTTAAAGAAACCCGTCGAGCCCATTCTAGATGGAGAGGATGAGGACGATATGGAATCGATTCTGTCTTTGAGAACCATTCATATGCTACCTCCAACAACGTTAAACTACGGTTCCTCTAATGAGGAAAGCGACGATTACACGCTGAGCATCTCGCACAACATCGACAACAGCTCCAGCAGAGGATATGATTATTATTACGACTACAACACTGTTTACGAGATTAACCCTAATCATGCCATTTACGGAGTGAACAATAGAGACCGTGCTCCTGATGTGGTGGATGTTCCTGAGAATATTTCTTTAGGGTCTAATTTTGACTACGAAATTATCGAAAACGAAGACGTCTCCAATTACGGCGCGGCTATGCCCGAGGTTTACGGGCAACCAACTCAAACCTCACAGGGCCATAACCCTAGTCGAGGCACAGACAGCACGTCTGTAAAACTTCCTATTTCATCTTTGGACAACTCAGTGAGCAGAAAGTCTAGCACCAATTGCAACGCCTTTCATAGTGAATCGGAGTCCGATTCTGATAATGAAGGAGGACTTTCCATCAGTGCACGGAATTCCAGCCAATCGTTGGCCCAGCAGGTTTTTGGCCAACCGTTGACAGAGCTTAATTCCAATGCGCATTTCCCTGTCCAAAGCCAGGAAATCCAAGAACCGCAACCACAACACATATCATCCATCAATCCGAGATACTCTTCCACATCACTTTCCAAGCAACCGCATTCTTCAGGATCGCTCGCTGACCAATTTCTTGGGAACTCAATGACCCTGGTTAAACCAAATTCGGAACTAAGCGACATGTTCTTAAATAGCAACACCCAGGATCAGTTCAGCACCGGAGTTGAGGATAATTTCAGTAAGCGAAGCAATTACCTGTACCACAATGCCACTAGCATTCCATCAAATACTACTATTCCTTACCCATCATCATTAGCAGGAAACAATCCGGGCTCATATCTGGGCACCACATCGCCACCACTACAGAGAAAGGCTTCTCCCTTGCCGCCCACTACAACAGCTGCTAACATATTTCTGGGATCTCGGACGCCGACGCCCAAGCCGCAGCATCAAAAGTCACTGTTTGCCTTTGAATCTGATGATGACTCAGAACCAGAGTTTGTCGAAGATACTTCTCTAGACAGCAGTGCAATTGGCGACAGGAATGCTTCTAGCTTTGCGTCGTTGTACAAGGTGGCTGGACGGACTGGTATTTCTCGTCCAGCACAAGAGTCTGACGATCCAAAAAAGGGACTGGCAATGTCCAATTTCTTAGGAAACTGGAAGGGCGGGCCCGGAACTTGATGAGCTAACCCAGCAGCAGATCTACGATAAAAATTTTAACGTCTAACAGGCTCGCGCCATAATAACGTTTATTCTCCTTATATCTTCAAAAGGCTTGTATCTTTGAGCGAGTTCATATTGTAATGTACATAAGCATGATCTAATTACGAGGGACAAGTGTTCAGATTTAAAAAGATTGATATCGATTAAGTGAAAAGAGTGATATTTGACGGATTCCGCCAGAGTTTTAGGGTCTTAATTTGGGCCAAGGAAGTAAACTATGAGGTGATCAGCATTGCAACAAATTTTAACCCGAAAGATACCAAGAAAGGAAATTAGAGTATCAAATAAAAATATCTCTGGGATAACTTTATAAAGTTATTATCGCTATTATCCCAACTTAGATATGATCTTTACAAGGATGACTCGCAATTCCACACAGTATAGAAGTGTTCACCTATTAAAACCAACCACATTCAATAAGTAGTAGTTGAATTCAAGAAAAAAATAGATGAAGAGAAAAAAAAAAAAAAGCAATGCTTGATTGCCAATGCTTCTTCAAAAAACCCTCGGTTCTCATATATAACAGCAAACTTTTTATGCTACATTAGATAAGTGCGCCCCCACATATCAAAAGCTACTTATCTACACCAGGGCTTAATAGCATTTACCTTCATACGTTTACCAAACATATACTTTGCAGACTTTTTTCTCACTTAATCCATGGAAACATACACCTGGGCCTCCCAGCTCATTCTCACAATATTTGCATTCTTGCTGCCGCGAGTCTCGACGTTTGGCACATCGAAGGATGATGGCAAATGCGAGCTAGTTGGGACATTTTCGCTCTTCACCCAGGCGTTTTTGGGTCTCCTATGCATTCTGTCGCTAATAATAAAGCGATTCTATGAATACCCGGAACGGAGAACATGGCAAGTGTGGTTCTTTGATGTGTCAAAGCAAGTCATCGGTGCTATGGGTGTCCATGTCTTCAATCTATTGCTCTCGATCTTAAAAGCGCAGCCAGAGATTGAGATTTCGAAAAAGAAAAAGGGTGATTGTTATGAGAACGACGACTGTACCGGTAGTCCTTGTGACTGGTACTTCTTGAATATCGTATTGGACTGTACCATCGGTGTGTATGTGTTGTATTTGGTACTCCGCTTTGTAAGCCATGTATGCAAAAAGTATCTACATGTGACCCAGATTGAAAGCGGTGAGTATGGCTCCGATACGCGCCATCCCTCTGTACGCGCATACTTGAAGCAATTGAGTCTTTACTTTGGTTCGCTCATGGTCACGAAATTCATCTTGTATGGATTGGTGGAGTGTTTCGAAAGCGAACTTTTATGGTTCACCAGCAATATCCTTCTCTCATGGCTCGACGAATATCCGAACGAGTTCGAGATCTTTGTGGTCATGTTTGTAGTACCGGTGGTGATGAACTGTATTCAGTTGATTCTAGTAGACAACTTTATTCAAAACCAGGAAGTTCATCAAAGAAACCTTCAGTACAGCCACATGAAGGGCCACAAGATGCATTTGCATTCTAAGTATGACGAGGAACACCAAGGGAATTACGGCTCTACAAACTAATCAGTACTTTTAATACTTTCAGGCAGGAGTACAGCATACAAATTACAATAATAATAAACATGTATTAGTAGAGTTATTTAGGAAGCTCGCTAAATTTGATGTTCTTATCTATTTGCTAGCAAGAATAACGTCTTAGATAAGGTGAACGCTTCTTTGAGCCATATGTTCAGGCTATTTACAATGCCCACGTCTCGTCGCCACCTTTTTGCAAGTCTCTGCCTTATTTTGGAGTAGTTTATTTTATATTGGCTTATTTTGTTTCAAAGCCGAAGCCCTTCATGCAAACCTTGTACTTTTCAATGAACTCGTCACACTTGCCACCTTCTTGGCCGTTGAACAAGAGACACTCGTCACGAGCCTTCTTTTCGTCGAGACAAACACAGCATGGTTTAGGCTTGGATTCTTTGGTTAGTTCAGACATGATATTAGGAAGAAGTGTGGTTACTAAAGGGAACTCAATGTGACGCAGGAGTGTACAAGTGTGGAACCACAGTTTAAGCTGAAAAAAGGAAATTCCGAATTTATAGAAATACGAGAACCTACGTCAATAAATAATTAAAAAATTGAATATATTCTTGAAGTTGTTATCAATTGCTATCAGTTGGCCACGTTGTTCTTTCTTAATGGTGGGGACTTTGAAACACGAAATACGGAAAGCTTGTGAAAGCTTTTGATTTCCGTGATTCTGAAGTTTTTTTCGAAAAGATACTCACTTTGATTTTTCTTGCTGAGTAGCCCAGGAGAAATTTGCAGCTTAGATAAGAATTTTAAACAAGTAAAATGACAGGAACCATCAAGAATGACCTTAGATAATACTCATAAGAAAAAATTGTCTATATTTCAGAAAAAGATAAAAAGATCCTCTATGTTCCGTAAATATCAGCCATTTGCAACTATCGACAAGAAGGAAATGAAGCTTTGAACCGAGCCGAACAGAAACAACTCTGCGATACAAAATAGTAAATCAATTCAGAAACGTTTTATAAGAACCAAGTTCACCGAAATTGACAAATGAATCATGAAAAAAATGCTTCAAAATGTCTTTCTACATCGCATCTTCAATCTCCCACTATAAGTGACCTGCACCGTCCTCCAGCTGAAGGACTATGGACATGGACGAAGACAAAGCCACCATTGCGCCAGATCGGCTCTCGATCGATACCCTGGCGAATATCAATGAAGACGTCACATGGGCCTCGGAAGTATCGGGTCATTCCCGGCCACCGATGTCGGACTCTGTTTTCTCCAGTCTCCGACAAAGCATTGATGGTGGATCCAACCACGTAGGCGCTTTTAACATCCTCAAGCAGCTCAATGGCATCGACGACGATAAAATTCTAGCCGAGGGTTCTCCCTTGGGTCCGAACTCTATATTTGATCTCACAGCGGGGCTAGATCATGCCCGTTTACGTCTGAACAAAGGCTTGAAAGCTATGGTTCTGATAAACGGCGGTGCAAACAAAGTATACAATCTCATAAAGCCTTCGACACGTGAAATACCTCCTATACAACTACATCCCCTTGATAACAAAGTTTCAAAGTCAACTATGTATTCAGAGTTGGTAGATAACGTCTCCGAAGACTACAAGGCTTTTGAACTGAGCTACAAGTCCCTTACCATGGACACACTCTCGAAACTTTCGCAGCAGTATGAAGAACAAGCTGAATCATTCAAAGGCGTTGAGGACAAGGAGAGTAATGACGAGCTCCCGAATCTAGATATCCCTGAGGTGTTTGAAACCGCCGATTTTCATTTAGAAGACCAACGAGTGTTTCGTCAGGTAATGGAGGGTTCCTCCATTTTTCCCGAAAACGATAACTCCCAAGACCTTCAGCTTGTGCATAACTCCAAGGTTCAAGAGAGTCTCTCGCATTATCTAGACAACGTTGAAGTCCATATCGTGAAAGAGATTTCGCAGACGGCAGACTCATTTTTCGCTACGCTTGACGATATTGAAGATATCAAAAAAGAGTCCCAAAAGTGCATAGAATCGTATGACAGAGTCATGGATAGCCTAAACGAAATGCAAGAGCAACAAGCGGACGTTGGCTTGGAGCTTCTCAACCTCATCGACCAGCAAAGAAATGTGAATCATTTAGAGAGTACGGTGCTTCAAATTGATGCTGTTGTCAAGGGGTTCGACAAGGCTTTGGATTATGTCAATGACGGAAAGAATATCGACTGTTTAAACCAAATTCTCGTTTTGCAAAGTCTCATCAAAGGTGTTCCTCGCGAAGAGTATCCAGATGAAGAGTCACTACTGTTGTACCCGCAGTTCAAGTATCCCTTGGTTGACCTTTCTCAATTGGGCGCCCTTAAAAACAAACAAAAAAGCATAAATGCACTCAAAAGCACCTGCTGCCGGAAATACATCGATGAATTAGTTGAATTGCTTCTCGAGGACTTAAAAGCACATCAGTCATCAGTCTCCTCTCAGGATCTGATTAATCGTATCTACATGGCTACCACTAGGGACCCAAGCATGGCTGCCCCACTCACGCCTTCCTTCCATGTAATACACCCTGGATTTCGCGAAAGAGTTTCTGTTTTTATACATAATTTAGCCAAGTCGGGCTACTTGGTACTGGCATTTGCTCAGTATAAGGAAACGATCATCCGCCAGGTCAAGTCTATTATTCGTGACCTGTTGCCGTCATCACGGCCTGACAGTACGCAGATGGAGCAGCTGTTTTCGACTACAGAACCCAACCTGCAATCTGTGAATTCTGAAAACGGAAGAAGTAATTCTCAAGAGCCTGGAACCGTCGCTGGATCGACGATCAACGGATCTTTAACCAATAGCATTAAGTCCATGTCAGACGATGACTTTCTAAATATGATGAGAGAAATATTTGCGAATCTCTCCGAATGTTTGCGGAGGCTCACTGTTCACCAAAAGTTTTTGTTGGACATATCCTTATCTATCTTACCGCGTTCCCTGAACATCGATGTCATGTCCTTAGATATATCTCCAAAGATCAATAACGCCATCGAGTTGACTCAAGTGCGCCTAACTAAACTCTTGAATGTTCGCCTGGAGGCTTTGGGTGACTTGCCCCTCCAAGAATATTTGCAGGTGTTCCTGTTAACTTCAGGATATCTTCAAGAGTGCGAGTCGATCGATCCTAGCTACAATTCACTGGAGCAAGGAGGCGCTCTTAACGAATGGGTCAGGAATCACATGACATACTATTGCCACAGAACACATACTTCAGCTCTAAAGCGGCTTGTGCATTTGTGTGAGAAGGAGTTATGGAAGGAGATAAGTGGACCGAGCTTAATACCCGCACAGAAGCAGATAAATGAGCTTTTGGGATACGTTTCTCACGTAGTAACAGGCAAAGGCATTGATGGCAGCGAATGGACCAGGAAGTACTTGGACTTTCGGCCCAATTCAGGGACTGTGTCTACTGTTTTGGCACAAAGTGAACAAAACGAAGTTCATACACATACTTTAACAAAATTGACAGTGAAAGATGAGTCTTTTTTTGTCCCTTCTTTCATTCTCACAGTTATTTGCATGGCAAGGGACTACATTATTTTCACTCACATTTTCAGCGGCAGATCTACAGTTGTGATTCAAAACTTCTTGAATTATTTTAAAGTTTTGAATTCTCGGATCTCATACTCGATCTTGAGTGCGGGCGCGACTAAGACAGCCGGCCTTAAGCATATCACCACCCGTCATTTAGCTTTGTGCCTCCAAACAGTTGAATTTTTATGTGCATTTTTGAAACAAATTCAGTTGGCTTACCCCGCTAATGCTAATGCTCCATCGGATTCTGATTCTGACAACCAAACTTTTGAGCAAGTCGTTAAAAGTTTCCAAGACCACGAACAAGCATTGTTTGCTAAAATCGTGTCCATTATGCACGACCGTACCACTAATCATTGCGCTGTCATTCTTAAGCTTGATCTTTCAAAGGCCATTTCGCATCCACAGCAATGCCACTCGTACATGGAAACTTTAGTGAAGGAAACTCTAACTGTGGCAAATGTACTTGGGCGATACATTGGGGAGAATGAGTTAACGCTCATTCTTCTGCAAATCTTCGACAACTACAAGAAGCTCTTGGTCAATTGCATTTGTGGTGAATTGCCCCAATTGAAGGACTTCAATGAGAAACACTCGTTGTTGAAAGATATCGATTACTTCCGGGTAAAGCTTGGGGAGTTGCCCGGGTATGGGAACTCAGGCCAGGTCATATGGGAAAATGTCAATTCTTTGCCTACCATTGAAGACTCTAAGATGGAGGAGGTCATGCGGAATAATATCAACGGAGAAAGAGCCGCTGCGGAATCTGTACGAGCTTCAATGGAGCAAACGGCCTCTGAGGAAAAAGTAACGAAGACAACAGATCTGGTACAGACACTGATTGTGAGCCAACCCAATCCCGAAAGTGCCGAAGGACCTGCATTCGAAAAGATACCGGATGGCGCTAAGGAACCAAATGACGACAGTCCTGCAAACCAGCCCGTCAATGATAATAAAGAGAACATCATAGAAGAGGAAGACGAAGGAGTCGATGAAAAGGAAGAAATGACTATGAACGGAAAAGTTGAAGAGCACGAGGAGGCTGATAACTCCCCATCTAGCGCTGCCTCAGATGACGTGAAATCAGAAGAGAAAATCGTGCAACCAGAAGAGAAGACTATCAAAGAGGATAGTGTAGAGACAAACATGGCTTTCGGAGCAGAGAATGTGCTGCCAACTGAAGTACAAAAACCAACAGGAGCGGAGGAAGTGGAGATCTCCAGTGTAGCAAAAGAAGAGTAAGATAGATTATTTTGTCATAATTTAATGAAACTAAGAACAATACATTTATTTGTTTAACATACAATTTAGTGCTGCCAGTCATACCACATTAGAGTGTGAACTCCCCGCCAACCTTCTCAATTACTCTCTCTTCCGTCACAATGCAGTCAATTAATTCGTGTGGGGCCACATCAAAAGCCGGGTTCCACACTTGAATGCCAGGGGTAGCCACGCCTACGGTTAATTTGTCACCAATAGAACCATCCGAGGCCAATACTGGCCCTTTGAGAGTTGTAAGTTCATCTGAAGGCCTTTCTTCAATGACGATCTGGTCGCCGCTGAGGGTATTGTTATCAATAGTAGTTATAGGTGCTGCGATAATGAATTTGATCTTGTCGGATTCAGAAGAAGTGGAGTTGAAATAGTTGGCAATAGCCGCCAACTGGTACGTTCCAATCTTATTTGCAGAATCACCATTCTTCACTACACGGTCTGCGCCAGCGATGATGAACTTCACTGGGGCAGAAACACCCTTCACGCCTTTACCCTTCTTGAGCGTAGAAATGAGAGATGTGACCATGTTGTCACAAATCATCGTGAACGGAATATTTTCATACTGCAACTCGTATGTGGTAAGTTTAGCACCCTGGTTGTAAGGTCTGGTTTCAAGCGGGTAAGCGTGCTCGAACCAAAACTTCTCCGTGGACTTGTCTTTTGACAATTCTGTGTGAACTGTACGGATGATCCCCAACGCAGTGCCGTGACCGGACGTGGCTAAAGAACCTGTGTTACACACAGTCATAATCGAGAATGGCCCCGAATAGTCTTGGCTTCTCAAAGTGTTAATTATATAGTCCAAGCCGTTGTCCCCGATCCTATAGTTGTTACTCAAGTCGTTCTCATGTAAGGCCACGGAGTAGTCGTAGAGCGCCTGGAACACCTTCTGGTCAACATCTTGAGACATCCGGAAGTTCTTTTCGAGCATATTCTTGATCTCTTCACATGCATTCGAGAGGTTGACAGCTGTTGGTCTGGAGGTGACCAAGTAGTCAATAGAAGCGATCAAGTCTCCCACAGACTTCTTCGCGCCACTTTTTAAGAAGTTGAAAGTGTCTACGGTAATGGCGAAAGCTCCCACGATTGCAATGGCAGGAGCACCTCTGACTTGCATGGATTTGATAGCATCGTAGGCGTCTTGGATGGATTTGATCTGGATGAACACAGTGGTGTAAGGCAATAGCAATTGGTCCAAGATATCCAATGTGACATCGCCCTTAGAAAACTTGATAGCTTGAAGGGTTTTGTCCGACATCGTGTATCTAGTTTCTAGTATCTTGTCGTAATAATTATTCACATTACTATTACACTGTGACAAACTACGTGAGTTGTTGCCTGCAGTACCCACGTTGATTAGAAGATGAGACGCCGTATTCCATCGACGTCAAATTCGCCCTTAAGCTCGTTCCATTTGCATCCTAGAAGTCTTTTGCCAGTAATGGGGCATCTTCCGCCTCGGGAAATGTCGGACGAGGAGTAGGCCTTAACTGTGGCTTTTTCTGAGATTTGTTCAGCCGTGCGGTCTGAATCAAGAACGTTGGCCATGACGCTATCGATAACCTTTTCTTTTTCGATTCCGTCTTTTGCAATGTCGTTATTAATGTCATCTTTATTTTCTTCCTCATCGTCCAGCAGCTCCTCGTCGGTGTTCAGGTCGTCTTCACTTTCGCTTTCTTCCTGAACGACTTCCTTCAACAACTTGTGTGAATCTTTTAAATAATTGTAAATACATGTGTAGCAAAACACGTAGCCAGTCTCGATGATGGCAGGGTTGGAGATATCTTCTTTACAGAGTGGACAAACATCCTTGCTTTTGTATATCTTCTTGGGCTTGTCGTGGTACTGTTTGAGTCTGTCCAAAACAGAGGGGGGCGGAATGATCGAGTCTAAAGCATGACTTTGCAGCTTGGCGAGGGTTTGTGCAAATTCAGAGTTGTTCCACCACTCCAAGAATTTAAGCGTAAAGATAGCCAAGGGGAAGAATGTGCCTAGCGTGTAGTTGACCGCCAGCCCTGCAGGTTTTGCAAAGTAACCTGAAATGAAGTTAAGAATATTTTCTGACTTTGAAAGCGGACGATTTCTTTGAGCTGGGGTGCGAGACTTGGAGGGCGATTGTGGTTCATTGCGACTATAATCATAGGCGTTCAATCTTGAGTAGTTAATCTTGAAAATTAGTGTGAGCAAAGAGGGCGACTTTGTCAACCCACTTAAGTACATGATTGTGGTGGCCAAATTAGATAAGCGCCATGTAGTCTGCAAATAAGGGTAGAGCCGAACAAAGAGTCTTTGCAAGCGGATTGCTCGATTTTCGGCGGCTGAAAGTGACTCATTTTCGTTTAATTGGTTCGTAACGTATTTGGAATATAGGAGCTCGTATTTGTAGCCGAGTTTCTCCAGGAGATAGGCCGTACCTGTCACTTCAAACAACGATACCAACTTCTGCAATGCAGTAAGCCGTCTCCGCTCTTCAATCATCGAAGGAACCAATTGAGCTACTTTGCTACCAGAATATTTCGGCACAGATAACGGAGTCTGGCTTACCCGCTTCAACCCATAAAAGTTCTCAGTAAAGTTACCCTGCCACTTATTCAAGAAGTACAACTCGACAGCAGACCGAAGAACGAGGTTAAACTCGTCGAATCGATTGGCAAGTTTAAGGAGGATTCCCGGGTATCTCTGTGCATAGTGAACGAGAACGTATCTTAGAGACGGTGAAAGAAGGGCCTCCAACTGATTAGCCGATATGATCTCAAATAAGGTTGGTGTTTCCAGATCAAGCTGGGACGCATCCAAGGAAGAATAGTACTCCATGACTGAATGATATTAGGGGGAAGTTATTTCTTAACTCTTTATCTTCTTCTTTTTAGTTTGTGTACTGAACGGTGCCTTCTTTGAAAGGAATGTGATAGCCGTGGTGTTCCCCACATAAATCTACCGAACATAGACAACTGCCGATTAGGAACTATAGCTGGAATTGCGAGAGCAGAAGTTGTTCAAATTGATTTTTTTTTATTTAAGCTATCACGAAAAAACCACCACATTGTTGGGTCCGCTATATCCTTTGCGAATTCCATCCCTGTTTCTGTTAGTCAGAGCACTTCGTTCATGGAGAACTTCGAGCTGTTGAACGCCATCGTGGACGAGTTCCTGATTAAGAGGAGTACTTTGGAAATCTTCGGCTTGGACCAATTATACGAAAGAGGCCGTTACTTTCAATTTGTAGACTTTGAGTCAGTATCTTCCCATACACATTTTCCCACAATTATATATGACGACGAAGAGCCGGAATTCTGCTCGATATTTTCAGAGCCAGAATCGATTTTCACAACACAGCCGACGCAACTGACGCAGTCGTTGTATCTCTCACAACCTTTTCATCTGGTTCCACAGTCCCAAGTAGCACAAGAAACACAGTTCACACTCAAAGGTTCCACCGCATCAAAGCTAGTCTCAGATCGGGAAATTCTCAGTAGCGAATTTGATCTTGACCAAAGCACACCAATACTTCTTAGCGAGGTAGGTACATGACAACCACAACCAGATTTGTAATAGAGAAGAGCTAGGTTCATATGTCGAATTAATATGTCTATAAAAAATCGAGCTTATTTATCGGTCAAAAATTTTGTGAACGGTCACCAAATCCAACCTCAACCCAGATTCTTTAGACCGCCCATTACAAGGCTCTATGGAGGAGTCGCCATACAACAACGAATTGACAGCGAACGCTTATCCATTTTATCGTGAAATGATTGTAAAGTCAGGCAAGACATTTAACGGTAGTAAGTTACAGCTTTTCGTGGATTTGAAGTGACGTTTTTTTTTGACTTACGGCTAACTGCGACCAGGATGTAACCATGTTACCTCATGATGTTGGCTGAGGAGGGAAGGACACCCTATTTTGAATGTAAACAAACAAGAGAAAGAATTTGAAGGCAAAAAAAGGCAAGCAAATTGAAAAGCTAAAGAAAGGCGAGTTTTGACCGATTTGACAAGATCATTGTAGTCATAAGTGAATGACGCTTTTCTTCGGAGTCACTGCGGACGATCCAACGGCATTTTGGTGCAGTTTACTTTTCTTTACTTGAATTAAGTTGAATTAAGAGAACTTTTAGAATGCGTGGGTTTTCCATAGAGCACCTTCATGCATTTTAAAATAGAATACATCATTTATGTAACGCCTCGGATCTCTACCCACCAAAGAACTACCTCCATAAGAAGATAGCATGCATTACTTCTATTGCGCATACGTTGCACGGCACTACAAAATACTCATTTGTGAATATCATGCTCCCCCTTCCAGTCAAAACAGTGACCCAAGTGGCGCACCGGTCGGCTCTTCACCCTGCGAGGCCGATGTACGACGGGCAATCATAGCGGTGCACAAATGAGTGCAATTGATTCGAATAAGACCGCCGTGTGATGTGATAAACCTATAGATCGATTGGTTGGAAAGGAAAAACTCCATTGCCTTGAAGGAAGACAAAGGAGCTGAAAATGATGAAATCGTTCTTTGACCCAGCTCAAGCACGTGCTTTTAATTCAATTTATTGATAAAAGCAAAGAAGGTGTGTTCGTGCTCTCCGAGCCACTTGGGTTTCTGAGAACATTTCCATTTGTAGCGTCCAGATGCATAGTGACATACTGTGCATGAATCTATATTGGGGTACAAGCTAGCCACTTGGGCTAAAACCATCATTTTTGACATTGAAAAAAAGCAAGCCAATACATAGTGACACCAATATATCCACCAAAGTAATTTCACCAACTCAGTTCAACTGAACCCTTGCGTTTTCGCCTATTTTACTTGAAACCTGGGGTGTGACATGCATCATGCATGACTGCTTAAATCGGCGGTTCAATCTCATAACCCATTACAGTTTGCAGCCATTGATGCAAACAGAAGCTACACAAGGCTAATTTTAGTGGATAACAATACAAGAAAATCCTAAATTTAGTGCTTGAAAGAATATAAAAGGCGATTCAGATTTTCCCCTTTTCCAATCTTTACTACAACAAAACACAATCAACCATTACAAGCGAACAAACAAACAAACAAACAACAAACAAACAACAATGAAGGCTGCAACCATTTTCTCTATCTTTGCCACTGCTTTGGGTGCTTCTTTGCCTACTTCTTCCCAAAACTACGTTTTGCGTGTTACTGATCTCAACGACCAGAACATTGGTAACTTGACGTCTCTTCACTCTGGCGCAGGATTCAACTACTACTTCTTGAACTACCCTGACTCAACTACTGAAGTCTACACGATTAACAGCAATGGCCAGGCCCAACTTGATGTCAATTTTCAGTACCCTTTCAATGTCGGCACCCAGGGTGACTTCTTGGCTGTTGGTCCATCCATCTCCCCAATTACTCTTGATATCCAAAATGAACAGATCGTGAACTACAATTTCGCCGCTTGCTACAACGTCAACGACCCATATGACTACTCCAAGAACTACAGAGCAATTGTCCTCTTCCAAGATGGTGAAACCATTTCCAACGAGAGTAATTGCATTCCTGTTCGTATTTTCATTGACCCTGAGGTGACGAACTAAGTTCACTAAAGAGCCGACAGTTGACTATACTCTTATGAAGCAGATTGTATTTAGTTAGCAGTTAAGTAGCAAAACATTAAAAATAAAAAAAAAAAAACAAAAAAACATACGAATGTACTCTTGCTATAACTGCTATACTAACAAGTAGAAACATCCATCGCCGCAATTGTATCATAGTGTCTGAGAATTTATTGTCTGAGATTAAAACAGTTTCGTATCGGTTATGACTATATCAAGCTTCGGCTGGGCATTGGCTGACTCAACCGTGGGTCAAACCTAAATCCATTCTTAACATGAATTTCCCACGTGCGGGCGTCAAAAGCTCGGAAATCCCCAATCTCACATTGCACACCACCTTCGATGCTAGTTGTCGTGGGGCCTAGCTTCTTAAGCCAGCACTGGATGTTAGCCAACCTTCTTCCACAGCCTTGGGCGTTTCGGAGCTCCGGTTCTAGGAAGTAAGGCTTCCAGCCGAGTTTGAAGAGATATGATTCAGCTATTATGTTTTCCAACGGAAGGAGCCCGTAGTAAAGACCGTAAAATAATACCATGGTCAGTTCGTTAATAGCGTTGGAGACTGCCACTGGGGCCTTTTCATGATACATTTCAAGGTCCTTTACATACTCTTCAAATCGGTTATTGCAGCGAATAATTTGCCAGTAATGGCTAAGTTTTCCGAGAATGCTCACAGGCTTCCACATGGACTGTCTTGTGACGGCATATTCTGATCTGTCAATAAAAGAGCTGTATGGAGAATATTCTTGGGGACATCGGAGAAGCTTTGAGTTTCCTACGGCTTTATTACTAGACGTGTACGCCACAGTGAACTCCTGAATTCCAGTAGGCACGGCAAGAAGCTCTACGTCGCTAAAGAGTTCCATCTCGGCAGGCAGCATATCGGAGTTCTTCAACACTTGCAAATGTGCAGAGTACTTGTCGTTCTTGGTGAGAAGGGAAAGCAATTCAGAAGAAGCAACATTCTCGTTATTCTTGGCCTCGTGGCTCTTTGAGCCGCTATTTGTTTCGATAGTAGCTACAGGAGAAGCGGACAGGCGAGTGCTTGCATTTGCAGAAACCTGCAGCTTAGAAACAACCGGAGAGTCACTAGATGCACTAGCCCCATTATTTGGTGTATTACCGTTGGTTTCCTCGTGACTTTGAGCAGCGCCTGCAGCGGCAAGCGACCATTTAAGGGCGCCCAAAGGTTTCGTTGGCGTGGCTGCAGGCTTTAAATTGGTGATGAAGCCAGGGTTGGACATCTCAAGACTTTCTGAGTTACCGCTTAGTTTAATCTTAGGAGAGCTATGAATGTTTGCTGATAGCGAGGAATTAGGAGTCTGGGAGCTTTTCGCGGCCACTTCGGAAGAAGCCAGTGGACTCGGCGAAGTGAATTTAGAGCTACTCCTTTCTTGAGCTTGTGGAGCTGAATCATGAGATACAGGGTCTGGAGACGCCGAGATAATGTCGCCATTGACCAATGTACCCGAGCCATCTTGGCCACTGGCGTCCATGGACTCATCGGCCGCCGCAAGAGCGTTCTTCTCGTGATTCTCTCTAGCTTCTCTTTTAAGATCGTCATACAACGTATCGTCATCAATGAAGTCAGGCTCCTGGTTCAGCTCTACATAAAAGCGCAAGTCTTCTTGGATGGCTAGCACCAGATCAACCGAGACCTTGCGAGTTTTCAAATAGGACATAACAGTCTCAATTTCCTCGATGTGCATCTCATTCCGTAGTTTAAATGTCTCAATCTCTTGTTTCCGCTCTTCTACGGCGCTCAGCGCGCTTTTGCGCGCCTTCTTCTGCGACAACTTGTCATACTCCTCTTCTAAGCCCTCATTCTGTTCGTTCAAGTCATCTACAACTCCAGAAAGGAATTCGTACGCTTCCAAAGCGTCCAGCGATAGTTCTCGCCCGCCTTGGTCTAGCGATGCAAGCATGATGGATTGGTTAGAGAATGACTTCATCTTGGAGTTCTTCTCCACCTCCTTGTAGCATTCCATAGCCTCTTCTACTAGCCTACGGTGTTCTTGTAGTTTCTGCGGAGCAATGGTGGCCTCAAGCGAGTCGTTACCCTGCCAGTTCTTAATTTGATCTCGAAATTTCTGAAGCTTCTTAATTTCCTTTTTGAGGTCGCTCTCCAACTTCTCCCGTTGCAGATCATTGTTGGACGCCTCATGTCGCGAGAAGTAGTAGTTAAAGAGATCTAGTCCCTCATGGATTTTTTTGAAGACGGTTTCCACCTCCCTAGCTTGTTAGTATCTTGTGTGATTAGCGAATCCTTGTGCGGATCTGAGTAAAGCAAAATTTACATACTTTTGAAGTTTTCGATTGCTCATTGTCTATGCTTGTTTGGAATTACTGAAACTGCTGCGATAGAAGAACCATTTAGTCGAGGAACGTGCAGAAGGGTGATTTATTGGTTGGTCCTTTTGGTGCTATGAGAAGATGCACAAAAGTGGTAGCGGTCACGTGAGGAGCACTTTTTCAGAAGAAAAGATGGGGGAATTGAATCTGGGGTACAAAGACCAAAAAAAAAAGAAAAAGGAGGAGGTTGGGAGAACTTAGAAAAGGGCTTTAAAATTTGCGGACGTAGTCTGAATTTGAAGTCTCAAGTAGGCTTTAGGTGGTACCAGATTACTGCTATGGGTTTTATAGGTGGGGTAGCATTCGATATGGGCCCTACAAATTAATTTTTTTTGAAAATTGAAACGTTCAATTCTGATCATATTCGAAAGAGAAGCGATACGGTTCGTTTTTTGTTTATTCGTTGATGAAATTCTTCTGATTTTGTCATTTCATTTTAAATTTCAACAACATACAATCAGAGGAGCTGGCCTTCTCCATTGAACCATATAATCTACTCAACTTCTTCTAATTCTTATTATTATACCCTCCACACCTCCATAACATCTTCTCTCAAACAATTGCTACATCTTCTCTATTCCAATAATATATTATAGTTACATTTTTTTACCTACAATTCGTCGTGGTCCAACTCGTCATCAGAGTCGAGGCCAAACTCAACCTCTTCGTCATCATCCTCGTTGACATCACCGGTAGTACTGTAGAGCTTCTCGGAAGCCTTTTGCACAATCTTCATCAACTTCTCCTTCTGTTCAGTGAACTCCTCAGAAGTGGCAGTGTCGTAGTTGTCCTCCAAGAATTCGGAAATCTCTGCACAGGCGTCAGTGATTTGCTCTTTGAGGTCGTCGTCCAACTTAGAGGCGTACTCCTCCTCGTCGAGACTCTTCTTGGTGGAGTGGACAAGGTTCTCCAATGCATTTCTGGCCTCAATCTTGGCCTTAATCTCTGCATCTTGCTCAGCAAACTTCTCAGCCTCCTCGACCATTCTCTCAATCTCCTCCTTGGACAATCTGGACTTGTCGTTGGTGATGGTGATGGACTTGGACTTACCTGTACCCTTGTCAAGAGCATCGACCTTCAAAATTCCGTTAGCATCCAAGGCGAAAGTGACCTCGATTTGAGGAACACCTCTTGGAGCTGGGGGAATACCGGTCAACTCAAACTTACCCAAAAGGTTGTTGTCCTTGACCATGGCTCTCTCACCCTCGTAAACCTGAATCAACACAGTTGGCTGGTTGTCGGCGGCGGTAGAGAAGATCTGGGACTTCTTGGTTGGAATAGCAGTATTTCTGTTGATCAAGTTGGTCATGACACCACCGGCGGTCTCGATACCGAGAGTCAATGGGTTGACGTCCAACAACACAATGTCATCGACACCCTCCTCACCGGAAAGAACACCGGCTTGTACAGCAGCACCGTAGGCAACAGCCTCATCAGGATGGATACCCTTAGAAACCTTCTTACCGTCAAAGAATTCCTCAATCAACTCTTGGATCTTTGGGATTCTGGTGGAACCACCAACAAGTACAATGTCGTCAACGTCGGTCTTCTTCAAGCCGGAATCCTGCAAAACTCTTTGCACAGGCTTTAAGGTCTTCTTGAACGCCTCGATGTTCAACTCCTCAAACTTGGCTCTGGAGATGGGCTCAGAGAAGTCAATACCATCAACAAACGAGTCAATCTCAACTCTGGTAGAAATCTGGGAAGACAAAGTTCTCTTGGCCTTCTCGGCCTCTCTCTTTAACTTGGCAATGGCCTTAGGGTTGGAGGAGATGTCAATGTTATGCTTTTTCTTGAAAACCTTGGAGAAGTGTCTGACAAGTTGGTAGTCAAAGTCCTCACCACCCAAGTGGGTATCACCGGCAGTAGCCAAAACTTCGAAAACACCACCTTCAATGGACAACAAGGACACATCGAAGGTACCTCCTCCCAAATCGTAGACGATGATCTGGTGCTCGCCTTCGGTTTTGTCCAAACCGTAAGCAATAGCAGCGGCGGTGGGTTCGTTGACGATTCTCAAGATGTTCAAACCAGCAATGGTACCGGCGTTCTTGGTAGCTTGACGCTGGGCGTCGTTGAAGTAGGCTGGCACAGTGACAACGGCGTGGGTAACCTTCTTACCCAAGTACTCCTCGGCAATGGACTTCATCTTACCCAAGATCATACCGGAGATCTCCTCCGGGGTGAAGGTCTTGTCCTCGCCGTTGACTTGGACAGAGACCACGGGCATGTTGCCCTTCTTGGAGATTTTGTAAGGCAAGTGCTTGATTTCCTTCTTGACAACCTTGTCAGAGTACTCCAAACCAATCAATCTCTTGATATCGAAAATGGTGTTGTTGACGTTCGATGGGGCTTGGTTCTTGGCAGCGTCACCGATCAACCTCTCCTCGTCCGTGAAGGCCACATAAGAGGGCGTGATTCTGTTACCTTGGTCGTTGGCCAAGATCTCGACCTTACCATTCTTCATGACACCCACACACGAGTATGTGGTACCCAAGTCGATACCAATAACAGTACCGTAGTCCTCGGCATCAGTCGAGTCATCAGCGGCGGCTAATGCGGCGGCAGGGTTGGCGGTGAAAAATGGAAGCACCACCGCCAACATGATGAAAAGAAGCGAGAGGCCCGAGGCCCACAGTCTATGAGCGTTGGAGCGAGTCATTGTGGGGTTTAATGACAGAGACACGAACTTACTAGCGGTGGAAGAACTTGGGGTGTTCTTGCTACTTCGATTGAAAGTCTGTGCTTGGTGCGTACGAGTTTTTCAGGAATCCCCTGGTATTTATGTGGCTCGGTTGAGAACAGCGCAGAATTTCTGGAGACTCACACAGTGTGCAGGACCCGTCCTGCTGACGTGGCTACTTAGAGACGTGTATTAGGTGTAGGTGTGAGAGCGAGTAAGGTTTCAAGGAAGAACAGGAAGGGGAATGAGGGAAAGAAATCGAGGCCGAGAGAAGGGTTTATATATTCCAGAAAAAGAAATTTTCATGCATAAAGAAGGATTGTTTTGGGTCAGGGTGTCGTTGTTTTTCCCATGAGTTATGGTGTGTTGCGGTACCTGAAAATTACGATGATCTGTAACATTTGTCATGCATAGGCGTGGTGGCGGTGGCTGGAAAGAAGAATACGAGGGGAGGTAACGGGTAAGGTGGTTTTTTTTTTTTTTTTTGGCGGTAATTGGACTATTTATGACACATACCGTCTAGCAAAGTTTCTGGTATTTCGAGATTTGCTTCAGATTTGGTCTCGCTGTCAATTGTCGTGGCACTTTATTACCCTTTAGGGTTAATACAGGCATAGTATATTAGATTAGGTAGATATAGACTTTTTCATCACGGTTGCAAAATTTCAAGATAAGAACACAGGCCTAATTGTTTATGACTGGAATCGGGCTGGATTGGCAATTTACTTGAATTAGATGAGTGTCTTCGAAGATTAATTACGTTGCAGTGTCTCATAGTAGTCAATCTCAATAACTTTTGGTAACTTATTTCCCAAAAGCTGTTGGATTCCGTCAAGCAAAGCCGTTGATAGCAGCAATTCTTTTTGGACGTCAACTTTGCGCCAATGCTATTTGTATTTCGTTAGTCCATTCGAACGAACACAGATTTCTTCAAACAGGCACGAGTCTGATGACCAAAAATCGCGTCAATTTCAAATTAACAATATTCTTTCTATTAGGCTTCTATCAAGCTTCTCTCTATGTCCTGTCTTTTTTGGCTCAAGGTGGATAATTAAACCACCAGTTCCCTTAAAACGGGCTACCAAATCATACACCATCCCTTCCGATAAATCAACAAATGCCATCAGTAAACCAGAATTTTGAAAATGAGTACTACCTTTTATCAATCTTACGTAATACCTCTGTCTTCCCACTATGTGCCATTCATATCTCATAACTTGCCGCCAGCAGAGCAAGATCAAAGAGGAGTCCCAATCTAAGATTTATCGCGAAAAATCTATCAACATTTTAAAAAAAATCGTAAACAAATTCAAACAAATCCTACAAAAAATGGTTACTATGCCCGTTCTTAGTAACCTCTCCAATCGGTTGTCTCATACTCCACACCCACACATCCCTCCTCAATCTCTACTAGAACAAGCTCTTTATTGTTGATACACACGAACCGTTAACACCACCTCCTCTTGACGAAATCCAGGTATTGTCAACGCTCCGTGTCCGTTTCATATCTGACTCCTTCCTTATTCCATCAATTCAACTGAGCGTCGTCAATTGATCCATCTGCTTGATTGACCCAGCCCAGGCTAACATCGACGTCCCACCAGCCTCCAGTCCACAGCAGACATCCATTGGACACTAGTCAGTTCTGAACACCTTTGGTCAAAATGTCGTACGAAAATGAAGAGTTGAACCAGTTGCAAAAGGAGATTGTGGCCAAGAACCCTCCGGATGTCTTGCAATTCTGTGCTAACTACTTCAACACCAAATTGGCCGTGCAACGTTCGCACTTATGGCAAACGCAGGCCAAGGCCAGGGCAGCTGGTATTGAATTGTTTTCCCGTGTGGACTCAGTCGCCGTAGACGGCCAGGGATTGGGCGTCATCCCTCCGGCAAGACAGCCTTCGTTCAAATCCCCCTTTGGCGATAATGATCCTCACTCCGACCACTCCAAGGACTCGCACAGACACGAGGCTCCAGCTTCCATTCCAGAAAGTGGGGCTGGTTTGTTCAAAGGTGGTTTTAGTGTAGGCACAGATGCGGCCTTTAAAGTCTTGCAAGAGAACGATCCCAACGACCCTACTGCCAAAACAGCCACCGCTTCAGAATTCAAACCTGTCACAAAGCTTCCTATTACTTTCAATGCCAACAGAAGAGTGTCAGTCTCGGCTGAGGCCATGAACCCAGACAAGTTCAAGTCGGACTCGTGGAAACCTCCAAAAAACAACTTGAGCGACGAGCAGCGCGCAGAGTTGGCCAAAACATTGTCTTCAAACTTCTTGTTCCAGCAATTGGACGCCAATTCGAAATCCACTGTGTTATCTGCATTGATGAAGAAACTGTTCAAAAACGGCACTGAGATCATCACCCAGGGCGATGAAGGTGACTACTTCTACATTATCGAGTCCGGGACTGTGGACTTCTACGTCAACGGTTCAAAAGTAAACACTTCAGGTGATGGTTCTTCGTTTGGTGAGTTGGCTTTGATGTACAATGCTCCAAGAGCTGCAACTGCCGTTGCATCCGGCGATGTCACATGCTGGGCCTTGGACAGAGCCACATTCCGTCGTATTTTGTTGGAGGGAACGTTCAACCGTAGGATTATGTACGAGGACTTTTTGAAGGATGTCAGTGTCCTCGCAGGGTTAACTCCACAGGAGAGATCCAAGTTGGCGGACGCTTTGAGCACCGAGATATATCATGCCGGCGACCAAATTGTCAAGGAAGGCGAAATTGGTGATAAGTTTTACCTCATTGAAAGCGGGTCATGTGAGATTCTGAAGAAGAGTGAAGGTGTCATTGGCACCATTGGCAAGGGCAAGTACTTTGGTGAGGTTGCATTGTTGAACGACTTGCCCAGACAGGCCACTGTCACCGCCAAAGATTCAGTTATCGTAGCCACTTTAGGCAAGTCCGGCTTTACGCGTTTGCTTGGGCCCGCTCTCGACGTTTTGAGAAAACAGGACCCAACCCATCAATAGGGGATTCCACTTTCATAAGATTTTATGTACTCCATTATAAATTGACGATATCTGAAATAATTTTAATGAATGAGCTTTTATTGACAGTGGTATTCTCTATTTAGAATGATGTGTGGAATTGATCAGTCACTGATTCTAGCAGACCAATTAAATTCAAAACTTAATCAAAACAATTTTCTTCCTATCTTTAATTCAACAAGAATTATCAATTCCTTTTTTTTCAATTGACTAAATTTCGATATACGAGGATCCGTTGCGATATGCTCTTAACTAGACCAGATCAGGACTACAACACGTTATCGCTATAGTAGACTCCCGAGTCAATCACAGCAGAGAAACCAATTTAGTATATCAAAATGTTACCCTTTGTTCAACTTTTGCCACCTACGGCCCCCAATGGCGGCTACTTGCCCCATTGGATCCTCTTCATTTCGGTTGTGTCAATCTTTAACTCTCTTCAAAACTACTTGATCAAGGACCTTACTCTCACCAGAAAAGTTTACTCAAGGGCCCCCCAAACCGAGGTAACACACTTGAGTGCACGCACTTTTGGCACATGGACGTTTTTGACGTCGATTGTGAGATTCTATGGTGCTTACAACCTCGTGGGAAACGAACAATGGTACAACTTAAGTATGTGGACATTCGCCATTGCAGGGTTCCATTTCATTAGCGAATGGTTGGTGTACAAGAACTGCAAGCTCGACAAGGGGTTGGCCGGACCTTTGGTTGTGGCTTCGTCTAGCTTGATCTGGATGTATAAGCAAAGAAGCTACTATCTAGGATACTAGGAAGAATTTGTGTCATCCAACTGATGGCAGATTCAAAAATGGTAAAAGAAAAAAAAGAATTCATGAACATGAATCTGTAGCAATGACGGTGTGGATGGTAATTTTTCAGATCAGAAAATGACGAACATCAGAGAAGGTAAAAGAACCTGGGCCCCATAAATACAAACTGATTTGATTCTTAATCCAAGGACACATAAGCCCTACCTTTAGTTAAAATATCTTCTGAAACTTTCCTCTCTGTAGAAGGATCCAGGCAGCCACACTCGTGAATGGCCCGACAAGAAAATCAAACACATAAACAACATATTTCGCGAGGTGCAATTCTCAACCATCTGTTACATTTTACGAAGAAAATTTTTAAACAGAAACGACAATCATCTCTGTCATAAGACCTATCTCCATCTCATCTCATCTCCACTCCTCATCCCAATCTTCTTATCGTGACTCTTACCAGATCCTTCTCCTCGTACACCATGACCATCGAACTTGAGGAGCCTCCCCTCACACAAGACAACCTTCAGGTATACAAGGACCTCTTTGGAGGTACCATGGGTGGAATTGCCCAGGTGTTGGTGGGCCAGCCCTTTGACACAGTCAAGGTCAGATTACAGTCTGCTCCTGAGGGAACGTACTCCGGTGCAGGAGACGTTATCAAAAAGCTTTTGGCCAACGAGGGCTTGTCTGGCTTCTATAAGGGCACGTTGACGCCATTGATTGGAGTCGGCGCGTGTGTTTCGGTTCAGTTCTCTGTCAATGAGTCGATGAAGAGATACTACGATCAAAAGACCGGCGGCAAACCGCTTTCACTCATGCAATTTTTCAACTGTGGTGCCGTGGCCGGTTTTGCCAATGGTTTTTTGGCCTCTCCTATTGAACATATTCGTATTCGGTTGCAAACCCAGACAGGAAGTTCCAACGCTTTCAACGGACCCATCGGCTGCTTCAAAAGCATCTATGCCTCTAGTGGACTTCTGGGGATCTATAAAGGATTGCTCCCAACGCTTTTCAGAGAGAGTGTAGGTCTTGGTATCTACTTTGCTACCTACGAGGCTCTCATTGCTCGTGAATTGGCCACCACTGGCTTGTCCAGAGTTGATGTACCTGGATGGAAGCTTTGTATGTTCGGAGGCTTGTCTGGTTACACGCTTTGGATTGGTATATACCCCGTTGACGTCATCAAGTCCAAGTTGCAAACTGATCTGTTGACCAAACCTAACTACAGAGGCTCTATCGATGTGGTTAGGGACGTGGCTCTGAAGGCTGGAATCAGAGGCTTCTACAAGGGATTTTTGCCCACAATTTTGAGGGCTGCACCTGCCAACGGTGCCACTTTCGCTGTATTCGAATTAACCATGAGGTTGATTAACTAACTTATTATCTTGAGTCCCAATCTCAAGATTCTTAGAAAGATTCATGCACTTTAGAAACCTGAGTAGTGTTTAATAATAAGACGATATAACGCGCGAGATTCTGTTGTAGGGTAAAAAAATTTGTCATTCGATACTATGTAATATGCGTGTCATGATTTCGTTGAAACTAGTTTGTCAATAAATAATTATTCGTGGGATATTTCTCGTTTGCGGAGGCCCTGATGCGCCGATAAATCTCCTCCGTGATAAGGCTGTTGTCCCATAAGTGGCTCGTCGTGGTAAACCAGAAGCTCTGGGGTATAATCTTCAGGATCTAAAATCCGTATGAATTCCATGAAATCCATTGAAAACTCTCCATTAAACTCATAAGCATCACTTCCTTGCAATTCGGCTTGTTCGTATTCCAGCAGAGACCTTCTTTCAGCTGATCCAAAATCCTCACTGGCGTTCTCTCCTTCCTTAGATCTCTTCTTGAAATCCTTATCTATGCGCAAGTGTAAACCAGGAATATGATCAACGATGAACAAAAGAACCAAAGTCATGGCGAAAACATAAACAGCAGTCACTACGACACCCGCAAGCTGATATGCAAGTTGAACCCAGTTGCCAGCGACCCAGCCGCCCTTGGATTCTAACACATCGTCGGCAAAGATTCCAACCATTAAAGAACCTATGATACCGCAGATTCCGTGCACAGAAAAAATGTCAAGTGCATCATCCACTCTTAAAAAGTACTTCATGCGCGTTCCGATATTACCCGTAGCGCCGCCCACTACTCCAAAAACAATAGCTTTCCAAATAGTCAGACTGGAGCTAACGTAACCTCCGCCGGGGGTGAAAACAACGAGTCCGCACATCATACCAGAACAGTAAGATACCGCAGAAAGGGTGCGGCGCATCTTGGTGGGCCTCTTATGCGTGGTGCTGACTACTGAAGAGTGAAGCGCTCTGGGCGGAAACGAACTTGCGCTCAATTCCTGCAATTCTACATCAAGCAGATCTGTTCCATCACCCAAGGGAATAGCCGAGAAGTAAAAATCGATCATCATCCATACAATTCCGGCAGTGCAGGCGCATAGTAGCGTTTCCGTGATGATGTATATGGCATTTAGAGAGAAATTGAAATCACAACCAGCTATAAATCCGCACCAGCCCATGAGCATAAAAAACAGACCAAGGACAACGTAGCTGAGATTAGAAGCCCTATATTCGCCTAATATGCGGGGGTTACGAGGCCCTAAGTAGAACGAGTAAGCCAAGGCCGTGAACCCACTGACAATGTGGACACAGTTGCCGCCAGCGAAATCGAGAACCGGGATTTTGGCGAGTGGAACAGACATCCAGCCGTTCTGATTCCAGAACCAAAACGCAACCGGGTTGTAGACGATGGCAGACCACAAGAACACCACTAAGAGCATAGGAAGCACCCTTCCTCTTTCAGCCGCACAAGCTGGGAAAGTCAAGGCGGCACACGTTATTTTGATATGACCATTGAACAAGAAGTGGACGACGCTCACGATATCCCCTCTGGGTGTAGCGAAGAGATAGTAGCTTGGATCGTTTAAGTGTCTAAGCACCGCATAGTCAAGACCCCCAATAAAGCGGTTATTTGACGGAGAGTAACATAGAGAGTAGCCCCAAACGTACCAATCTAGTAGTATTAGCGCATAGAATACAAGCGAAGAAGCTAGTAAGGTGAAAGACGATCTCCGTTGGGTTAAGCCAGAGTAGAAGAGAGAGATGCCAAGCGTCGTCCATATTAGGAGAAAAGTACAAAATAGAACGAAGAAAGAGTCAACCGCTAGCTGTATATCCATGGCGAGAGTTTAAAGCCAGAATTGTAGCCCTTGTGCTTGTGTTGTATACGAGATGGAGTAAGAGTATTGATTATCGATATCGGACTTCACTAGATCGATCACAGATCTGAATAAGTGGGAAATAGGGATATTATCTGGTGGAATTTGCGTTTGAATTATATTAGAGATTGAATATGGGGTATTGTTTTGGGTTTTTTGACCTTCGAATTTTTGTATTGAGGTTCTCTGTGTCTGTGTGTTTTGAATCATACGTACAACTGAAATTAAGAGCATTTAAAGTTATGACCTAGGATATCCAAATGAATAGATGCGGCATCATGTAAAAAATTAATAAATAAACCTACTTCAATATTTTCGCATGTAATGTTAATGTAAAATCCTGTTTGTAAGCTAACATTGTTTCCAATTTATGAGCCCCAGACGTATTTAGCTGACAATGTTCAAATGCTTACAAAGAATTCATCTTAAAAACCTCATTAATTAAGCAAGCCAACTATCCTTGGAACAGATCGATACCCGGAAGGTTTATATGAAGCCAGTAAATCAGTTCATAGAACAATAGTACCAACATCATACCAGAACATTATACAAAATCTTTAAAAATACAGCACATCTCGTAAAACATTACCTAACTCTCTTTTATCTGTGTATGTCTAGTTACCGGCATTCTTTGTCTTTTGTGGTACTGGTGAGTCATAGAACTAATAGTTCAATGCATACTCCAAAGCGGCCGTGTACCCGTAAACGCCCAAGCCGGCAATTACAGCAATGGCCTTATCCAGGAGGTACAGGTGGTGTCTGAATGGCTCTCTTTGATGGACGTTGGTGATGTGCACCTCAATAAATGGGATAGCGGTCCCTAAAAGAGCGTCTCTAATGGCCACAGATGTGTGCGTGTAGGCACCAGCGTTGATGACAATGAAGCCGACACCTTGGTTCTTAGCCTCGTGGATTCTATCCACAATGAATCCCTCTGTGTTACTCTGAAATGCAAACAACTCTGCTCCGTCGTGTTTACTAGCCTGGACTCTGGCCTCTTCCTCGATATCTGCCAAAGTGGTTGTTCCATACTTTTCAGGTTCACGAGTTCCGAGAAGATTTAAATTGGGACCGTTTATGAGAAGAACTTTTTTGACCATTTCGTTCTTTGTTGGGGATTTGTGTGTATGTGGAGTAGGAGCTTCAGCGATAGTAGTGTTCCGGTGTAGATTGGTCGTATGACAGTAAACGTCCAAGTGTCAAGATTAACATGACTTTTTTTTCCGGTAATAATTCCTTTAAAAAATTTTAATATTTATGGGGTTCAACTAAATGTGTGATATCTTTTATGAATCAGAGATATGACGGTCTTCAAGCGGGTACCAGAAAGCCTGAGTAATTATTAGAATTCACAAAATTACGTTGAGTTGTCAATTGCTCGAGTTGATTTTCTGAAGCTACTTCTTCTGTTATGTATTAAGGTAAAACTCGATAATTTAGTTGGCAGCAAATTGTCATGTTATTTCAAGATGGCACATGAACCATGTAAAAAGTTGAGGGAATATACACCCTGCAAAAGAGTAGATAGGAGTTGAGGATTGAACTGATATGGTTTCAGGCGTCAATTCAGTCATGTTGTCATGATTTTTTTCCAACGAACAAGTATTTCGAAAGAGACTTCAAATCGTCACAAACGCCGAAACAGAGGAATCCGCAATGCAAATCCAGAAGAGGAATCCAGAAGAAGACAATTCATTTACTACTCAAAGCTTGAGAAATGCCTAAGCATCGAATTTCTTCTCGAGTGCTTTTGAAGCCTAATTCACAGTTCTTTAGACAAATATTAGTGCCCATTACACATCCAAAAAGCAGTGCCAACATGACCTAATTGCTCAAAACCCTTTCTCATCCAAAATTCAATAAAAGGTAGTTCGCAACTCCTTTTTCTTGACTAATTGTTATTTGGAACTGGCTGCAAAATAGTGTATAGATACAGTACTAATAAAAGAATAACTAAATAAATAAGAGTACGTCACCAAGAACACAAAATAGAAAAAATTAATCAGGGGATGCAAAAGCTGTCAAATCACTTATAGGAATTCATTTCCGGGCCAATTACCAAACTGGCCGCACTGTTTCACAATTAGTCATCACGACTAATCGCCATATGTTTAGGGTACAGGCGGGCTTTCCCCGAATTGATATATTTAAGAGGACGAGACTACCTGGAAACTTCTTTTCGACCACGAATTTCTTCATGACAAACACTGCAAAACAGAGCAATCATCCTGATTTCAAGGCGACCGAGAGGTCAAGGCCAGACTTCAAGGCCACTTCTTCTCTTCTCCAAACGAAAACTCCCTATCCAGAATGGACTTCAGGCGAGGGTGCCAACTCCGACGAATGGAAGAAGCACAAGAAGATTTCAGTTGCCGCTTACGACTCCAACCGAACGCCTATCGATAACTACAAATTGCTCATCTCAGCCATTACGCCTCGTCCCGTTGGATTTGTTTCCACAATCAGCAAATCAGGCGTTCGCAATTTAGCTCCGTTTTCGTTCTTTAACATGGTCAATGTTGACCCTCCTACGTTTGTGTTTGGCTTTTCTACCAACAACGGTGCGTTTAAGGACACTCCTACTAATATCATCGAGACTGGTGAGTTGACCATAAATATCATCAGCGAGTGGTTTGTCGAGGCTGCAAATTCCGCCTCTGTCGCTGCTCCTCCAGAATTTGACGAGTGGGAGTTGAGCGGACTCACACCTGTTGAGTCCGAAGAAGTCAAACCTCCCCATGTTGCAGAGAGCGCCTTTAGCGTTGAAGCCAAGTATATCACGCATCATGAATGGAAGTCAAAGGTGGATCCCTCAAGAACTTCAGGCTTGACAATGATTGTCGAGGGAGTGAAGTTCCACATTAGAGAGGATGTAGTCAACGAAGATTTGAACGTCATCGACATCGGCAAGTTGAAGCCGGTCTCCCGTTTGGGCGGTATTTCATACGGACGCACAAACGAAATTTTTGAACTCGATCGGCCAAACATTTAGTCAGATATTCTCATTAATTAACTGCCGCTAGGTTACATATCATGATACACTTATAGAATTTATGATACACTTATGGAATTCATGATACACTCATAGAATCCTTGATCCACCCTGATTAGAATTTCATAAACAGTGACAGCTGACAAAAAGCTCATATCGGTGTCGGCGCTTAAACAATAGTCGGTACGCTGACCATTATTTGCAAAGTAATTCTGCAACATCGGCTAAAGTACAATTGTAGAGTCACACGAAACGTTTAAAAAGCTTCAAATAAGGTTTAGAAACTGGCTACTAACCGTTCGTTTTTCTAGTGCCAGCATGATCTCCCAAGACGCCCACATCAAATTGGACCCCAATCTGCACTGTGCAATAAATGTGGCTGCTTCGGATTGCCAGATCGAATTCTTGAATACGAAAGGTCACAGATTGTTTGGATCTGTATACAAAGCTAATTAGGCTTTTCTATCTTTTCTTTTTTTTTGGAGTGGACTACTTGTAAATGTCAAATTCTTGTCAATTTCGTGAATTTCGGCTAGATGCTATTAGATGGGATATATACACCGTTTCAACTTCGAGTTCACGCCAAAAATCGCATTAATCTTCCGTCTTAAAACGCTTACTTCGTAAGTTGAAAATAGGCTATTTTAACGGGAAGGGACATGCGTTTCGAACAATTAAGGTGCATGCATACTAATGCACAGAGGCTTAAATATGCATACGCACAGCGGTAGAAAATTCTCCAATCGAACGCCTGAATTGTTCGAAGCTTGGTTAAAAATCCAGATAAGAACGCGAAATAAACTTTCTGTGGGTTTGGGGTCCTGTTTTCGTTCACAAGGCTGATTTGCGAAGCTGTATTGATTTGGAACGTACTTGAACTGTTCTCGAGAATTTATAATTCTGTCTAGATCGGAGGTCAGAAAGTTTATGTTAAAAGATCAGGGCAACGAAGCAGGTCTTCAATAAATGTTTGGATTTCTAGCCAAGAATGAAATCGTTGTTTATAAACTTCGTGGCGTTGGTTTGCATACGCTTAAACTGACATGTGTCAACTTAAATTACATATTATGTGCCGGACACTAACTATGATCTGATTTCGGAGCTAAGCGGTAGGAAGTCGACGAGTATTACCGTTTGTCATTATTAAATTATAAATCAACTTGCAGTGAAAATGATATCACTGGTATTTTCAAATGTTTATCGCACGATCGTAAAATAAATGTTTTTTTTTTTTCTATACATTGAGACTTAAATAAAGGGTTACTTTGAATTGAAAGAAAACCTGATCGAAGGCATTCTGAACTTTCTTAAAAAGATCGACTATTGCATCAAGCAATTACCAGGTGCTTAGGTGGCATGAGCCGAAAAATCTGATTCTGCTTTTTTGCCTTTTTTGGGTTTGCTTTCGTTTGCTTCTCTTTTGTTTCAGAGTGCGTGTCGTTAACATGTCTTCCCAACGAATCCAGTCGATAGAAGGGTTTGCGGCAGCAATTTTGTGTGCAAAGGAAAACATGATCAATCATTCTCTTGGTCAAATCGTCTTTTACTAAATCTTCCATATGGGTCGCTAAATATGGAGCATATTGATCCAAGTGGTCGTTTCTGATATGGCGCCGAAGTTCCCATTTTGACTGAAATCCAATGACCGCCAATGGACATTTTTCGTCCAAGCAGAAAAACTCATGGAAGATTTTGTGTCTGTCTAAGTGGATTATGTAGCATTCAATGTCTTTGAAGAGCCGATTGCAATGGTAGCATTCTCTGCAAGCTTGGATTTTCAGTTCGTCAATCAAAGCGTATTTATGCTTAAACCTGCGCCATCTCTCTCCAGCGGGTAAATTTCTAAGCCCAACCTCCATAGGAAGGGGAGACAGGCGACCCGAATTAGCATCAGAGTTTTCAACACCAAAACTGTGAACGCCATTCTTGATGGTAGTTTCGGGGTAGGGACTGTTTTTTGGTCTATTTTCAACAGAGGAATTGGCATTCCAGGCCTTGATCATATATTCACTTGGCGGCTTGAATGCATACGTCGATTTCCTACGAATTGGCTCGGACACCATCTTGCTTCTGAATCTTCTGGATCCTGGCTTAATGATCTTCAAGATACCTGGTTCATCGGGGAAGATAACGGGAACCTTTTTCTCTTTTGGCGGAAGATTTCCGTTCCGTGAACCTTCGTTACAAGGATTGGCTTCAAAAACGTTCGCCAAGCCTTGGGATTTCACGACATTTGGCTTAGATTTTTTTCTCTTCTTTAGACCGATTTCAATAGTGCTGGTAGCACAAATATGACACAGACATCGAGGCGAAGCATATTGCTCAATAATATTTCCGGAACAACTCGAGATAGATGGCGAAGGTACTGTGGGATATAATCCCATTGCATTGCTTTGGTAAGGGACTTGAACCTGGAAACAGACCTGATGCTGAATAGGAATCAGCTTGAGAACAGGGAAATGATTGATATTAGGAATCTGTTTTTGGATTTGAACCTGGTTGAGGATCGGAAATTGATTTTGATTAGGCTCCCGGTTTGCGAACTGAAACAGACTCTGAACCAGATTCTGATTTTGATTCGGACCTTGAATTTGCAATGCGGTCTGCGTGGCCATCAATGGAGAGACAGGAAAATTGGCGACATTGTCGTAAAAAGGATATGGAGACGTTTGTGGATAAGACGGCATCTGTTCATAAATGCCCAAACCAACGCCATGACAACTTAATTGATTTTCAAAGTGACTTTGAATGGTTTGGTTGCCAACGGAGGCATCAGAGAACATCATTTGTGGAGCCTCATGTGAAGGTTTATCTAATTCCACACTGAGAAGCTTCATGATGTTGATGACATCCTTCGTGTGGTCATCGTACTTCTCATCAGTGGGATCCGGTCCTAAGTAAATGTCTGAAGAAAGCTCCAGATTACATTCAGAAGACTGGGCCCCGTGAGAGTTCTCAGAGAAAACACTTTCAGGAGATGACTCGACACAGGCGCCAGAAGTAAAAGTGTTTAAAGAAGCGTTAAATACTTGCAATGGCGCCTCATCTTCAGGGTTGGAAATGGCGCCGATAATTGGAGAGTCCGTAAATTCATCACTCAAGAGAGTGATCAGATCATCAGAAAAGCAATCAGCATTGATAAGATTCACTTGTGGTTCTAATGAGAAGTCCCAACCATCACAAGGTGTCTTGAGATCAAAGAGCATCCGAACGTCATGGTCCGAGGCTAAATCGGCAGCCTGAACCAGGTTTTTTCTGCTGCGAGAGCGCTTAGAGTTTTTGTGGACTTTCCGTTTCAACGGTTTCTCCTGAGGATAACTCTTGGTCTTGTTAGTTTTTCGAGTGACAGCCATAGCAAATGAATTTAGGCGTGAGAACGTTTCTGGACGATCCAATTTTACCAACGATGCAAAGCTGAAAGTGCTGGCTGAGTTGAGGAACTTGGGATAGTGGGAGGATGTTTCAGGTTGAGATGTTTGCAGCCACGAGAATCGGGGGTCCAAGAAATTTTGTGGAAGAAACGTTAACTTTCGAGAAAAAAAATGAAACTGACCAAATCTGAAACCGGGAAAAAAAAAATGCAAACCGAACTATTTATATTGTGGTGATGATTATTGGGCATTATCTCGGGAAGCTGGATAATATGTCAAACACAATTATGCACAGAGTGTAGATAAGGGAGCCGCAGTCCTGCGCGTCGAACAGACATACACTAAAACAATGCAAACAATGCTTTTGAGTTCTCGATCGTTTAATTTATGCATGCGCTAATAAACGGGGCTAGGGCCCAGAAACTAAGCAGGAACCTTGGACCCGCCCCAATCCCGCAGTAGCCAGCCAAATCAAAGATCTAAAGCTAAACTATTACCTGTATATTGGAAACGTCGATAGCTATGAACGGCGGCACCTTTTGGAGTGACGTTAGGCACAGAGGGGAATAACATAACTTATCAGCATAGCTTAAAAGCGAGAAATAAAAAAAGAGCTATGGATTGTTTTTCTCACTCAAAATTGGTTTCCGTCGCAGCAGATCATGATTATTGTACCGATCGAACGTCAGTAATCTAAAAAACAGTTGGTTGATTGGTGATTTCAAAGTTGCATGAGAGTGTATGCTACGAGCATAGGCCTGCACTCGGTCAAGTAGAAGAGAGTATGTCATTTTCTTAGTCAAAACGCATTCGTCAGGATAGCTTATACATGCCTTCTGTTGTGTCTGCACTCCCAAAGCCTGCATACTGATCAGAATCCTACACACAAAGATACTTTACTTGGGATTTCATGTCGTCAGATCTGAAGGAAGACTCCCAAACTAAAAAAAAGAAAGGGCAACAAACGCCATGGTGCAGGAATTTACGAGAACAAGCCCCAATTTGAAAATGCAAACAAACTATCTGTGCCGGCTGGATTTCAAGAGCCGTATGTCATGGATCGTCTTAATAGACAGTTTGATTTCGTATATTTGGCTCTAGAAAGATGCAGTAGCTACTGTGAACAATAAGCAAAACAACGAGTCAGATGCGTACATTTGCCGCGAGGTTGTCATGAAAACGGTCAAATACGAAGCACATGCATTAAATGTTGGTTAGAAATTAAATCAAACATAAGCGAACCATCAGTGTTCCATGTTTTGCTCGGTGCAAACGCCCTTTTTGGTCAGACCCCCCTCACCGGTATCCACTGACGTTCCTGAAAGCTTCATTTACACCGCATTGCATAAATTGATTCGTGCAAGGGCTCAGAACAAATCCTACAAACTTTCGGAATCCTTTAAACAGAAGGTTATGGAGGACGAGGGGTTGTTCGAATACTCATGTCAAAACCTCTCAAACAGTGACATTTCCAAATGAGTCTCTTTAATTCCAAACACACAGAACATTGGAAGCAGAAGTTCATTCTGAACATCATCCTGCTATTGAATTGTGTTTGGCCAAAAATGAGGATGGGGTTGATCGAACCGTCCTTCAATTTCACTTCCAATAGAGTGACGTGCATAGAACTTTCTGCAAGCTGCAAGCTGCAAAGTCCAAGCGCAAGCCGTAAGGCGTTATTGGATTTCATTGAGGTACACTTCTTTCTTATCATAAGACCAGGCACCGCGGGCTATATTGGAAGGATATGTTGGATCGAAGACTAGAGCCGCGGAAGGGTGATTTAAATTTTAGAACTGAAGAAAAACGAGAATTTGCGACAGAAGGGAAACAAGTATACTAATTTCGATGTGATGTCTCCACCGTTGTCGCATCCTCCTCTCACTCACATCTGCGATTAATTAATGCTACGGCCAAGACAATGGAATCAAGATTGACTATTTTGGATGATGCATGAGACGACCAAATAATAAAACGTCATAGAGAGAGAGGCGCATTTATGAAAAGGGCTTGATATGGGCGGAGCGCCGCATATCCAACGTGGCTTCCATGGAATATTATGATACTTACGGTTGGACTTGAAATTTTGTGATTAAGTGGAGTCTGCAAGCTGCACAGTCATTAGCGTGTAAAACATGCAAGATAAGATATACAGGTGGCTTTCTTCGTATTGATTTCCGAAAGTTTGAGGATCGTGAGCACTTTCTCTTTTGATTCCTACTTCTGTTGTTGCTTTTTATGCAGCTTTTCATGCATTTTGGGCGGTGGCCGGTCAGTACAGTCTCCCAAAATATTCTGAACTGATAAAAGTGGTGTATTGAGAGGAAATTTTCTTGTTTGTGAATTAGACTTTTCTTTTCTGGTGTTGTTTTCCCCACACTTATGGTCACACATCCAAGCCTTCCCTACGTGCTAGCAACAGCAAATACTTTTCAATCATTACCAAGCGACGGGCGTTTTATTTCAGCCAAACTCGCCTTGAAAAGGACTTAAGTGCATTTCTTTATCTGACTAGGTAGTTTCCTTCAGATAGTCACGTGGCGGTGTGTCTTCCTTATGGATACACCATCCAATTTCCAAGTCTTAGCATTAATCCAAAATCAAAATCAAAGAAAAGGATGCTTTTATCCGTTTATTTATTCTTACTTCGTCGTTCTTATTTCGTAATCCTTGAATCCCAAAGATAGTTCCCCAATGGCCACCGCCTGCACACACATCTCAAGTGTAATCCTCCAGCAATTTGTTAATAACGTTTACCATTGTCCAACGCAAGAAGCCAATTGGCGCATGAAATCCCTTGCAAAAAAGTGAACACTCTTACAATCTCCCCTCAAAGCTATATTACACAACTTTCGCTGAGCTTTGTGGAAGGCATCGACGACAATTGAGTCTCCTCCATAGTATCGCCCAATTACATGCCTAGCCACAATCTCTTGAAGAAACTCCATCTCCACCGGCCATCCCCCAAACAAGAAAGTCCTGAAACATCACAAACATCCACCAGTGACTCTGCAAGCATGAGCTACTATCCAGTTAGCGGTCTGTCCCAACCCGGTGCCCAATATGGGTACCCCGACGCTGGACAGGCCCATCCAATCCAAGCTATGCCTGTGCAACACACCCAGGTAGCACAAGCTGTGCATGCTCAGCCCATGGCACACTTGGCCGGCCCACAAGTGCCTGGAGTGCAACCCGTTCAGTATGTTTCCCAGGAACAACACTTGCACCAACAACATCCACAACACCAGCAACACCAACAACAAGAACAGCAACAGCTTCAGCCCCAGCCCCAGTCTCAGACCCAGCTGGAGATCATGAAGGAGCAGAATTCTTCTCTTTTGCCTCAGAAGTCTGCTGTCTCCAAGGGCAAATACTCCCTCACGGACTTTCACATTATGCGGACCCTTGGTACTGGTTCTTTTGGAAGAGTTCATTTGGTTCGTTCGGTACACAATGGTCGCTACTATGCCATTAAGGTATTGAAAAAGCAACAGGTGGTTAAGATGAAGCAGGTGGAGCACACCAACGACGAACGTAGAATGTTAAAATTGGTTGAACACCCGTTCTTGATCAGAATGTGGGGAACTTTTCAGGACGCGAAGAACTTGTTTATGGTGATGGACTACATCGAGGGAGGCGAGCTATTCTCCTTGTTGAGAAAGTCCCAGCGCTTCCCTAATCCCGTAGCCAAATTCTACGCCGCTGAGGTCGTTTTGGCCTTGGAGTACTTGCACTCACATGACATCATCTACAGAGACTTGAAACCCGAAAACATTTTGTTGGACAGAAATGGACATATCAAAATCACCGATTTTGGTTTTGCCAAAGAAGTCTCTACCGTCACCTGGACGTTGTGTGGAACTCCGGATTACATTGCTCCCGAGGTAATTACGTCCAAGCCTTACAACAAAACCGTAGACTGGTGGTCTCTAGGCGTGCTTATTTTTGAAATGCTTGCTGGTTACACACCCTTCTATGACACCACGCCCATGAAGACATATGAGAAGATTCTTTCGGGAAAGATCCACTTCCCTTCGTTTTTCCACCCCGATGTTGTAGATTTGTTGTCGCGCTTGATTACGGCAGACTTATCATCCAGATTGGGTAACTTGGTCAACGGCCCAGCAGATATTCGTAACCATCCTTGGTTTTCCGAGGTGGTCTGGACAAAGCTTTTGGCAAAGGACATTGAAACCCCATACGAGCCTCCTATCACTGCCGGAGTGGGTGATTCTTCTTTGTTCGACCACTACCCCGAGGAGCAAGCCGACTATGGATCAACAGACGAAGACCCATATGCCCATCTTTTCGAAGACTTTTAAGAGAGTTACAGGACTGTTTTCTTTCTAAATATTACAGCCTATTTTACGAGCAGACAATATACATTCATAACGATATGTGAGCTATCATTACATAGTTTTCAATTGTTCTTCAAGAGATACACCATGACTAGTACTCTATCATCCCAGTATTCATTTATTTTCTTAGTCCATTTATAGTACATATACTCCTAGCAGAAGCCTTGCTATTCCTGAAGAGAATGGAAGCTTATCGTAGGGAAAGAATTTTCAGCCGAATTCAAACACTTTATATCACGCCGTAAACCTCAAATCCCCATCTACACCGTATCGCTTCCATGCTACCCTCTAACATCTTTTCAATCCATGCAATGATCAAATCGCGGTCTGCGCTCCAGAGCCTTACGACCGAAAAACTTTCTTACATTCTAGACACACGTAGAACAACACCATTGAAGTGTCCTTTCTCTTCTGTTGTGACTGGAAAAACACACATTCGTTGTTACCACATGAAGGACATTGCTTGTCAGAACGCGGCAACGTAGGGTCAGAGCCGATATCCTGAACAACACCGGCCGTTTCTCCGATACTCGTTATAAGCTCGTGACGATACACCTTAGGATTTTCAGCAAGTTCCGTGTAGGGACAGTTTCTGCACGAATAGAGGAGTCTGGCGTTATCCTTATCCTCTCTGGGATACAACATATTGTTGCATTCTGCGCAAAAGCGGAAAGAGGCCATAGTTCCTATTCGGTGAAGAATGAAGTGTGTTTCAGAATGAGTTGAGGTGTTGAGGCGCACACGACTTGAAGTTGACAAGGAGGGAGATAGGGAGGAGATACTTGGAGTCTTGTAGAAAAAAGAACTGTTGCAATGAGAACATTAAATAACTATTTCAAAAACTTTATAAATACTTGTTTCTGTGCTGGTGTTGAGAGGGAATATTACGAGTTTTCAATGTTATACCAGTGGAATGTTCCCTAAAGCAGCCAATTCACAAAAACACGTAGTGGACCTAAAGAACCTTACTTGCAAGAACCACGTGAATATTTTACATTACCTTTTAATCCAGATTCTTCCCCTTCACCTAACTTTATTATCCAAGTAGCTCCATACACCCGTACACCCTCTACCTTACCAGAGTTCACGTCGCAAATTTTTTCAGAATCAGTTCTCCAGTCCATAATGTTACGCCAATCTTTCAGACCAGCATCAAGAATTCTTGCCAGATCCGGCCTCCGTTGTTCTGTCAGACTCAACTCATCTGTGGCTGCAGAGGCCGCAGAGGCAAAGGCTCCAGTGGACCCAAAGATCTCCCAAATTGTAGACCAGATCTCCACGTTGACCTTATTGGAGACCTCCTCGTTAATAAGTGAATTGAAGACCAGATTAAATATTTCCGACATTGCGCTTCCTGCTGCCGGTGCTGCCGCTCCTGCTGCCGCCGCTCCAGTCGAGGAGGAAGTCAAGGAAGTGGTTGAGGAACAGACCATCTTTGCCGTGAAGTTGGAGTCCTTCGATGCTAAGGCTAAGCCTAAGATTATCAAGGAAGTCAAGAGCTTGTTGGGCTTGTCGTTGGTAGAGTCTAAGAAGTTCGTGGAGTCTGCTCCTAAGGTGTTGAAGGATAACGTTGCCAAGGAGGATGCCGACAAGATCAAGGCCACCTTGGAGGGATTGGGCGCTAAGGTCGTTTTGGAGTAAACAATTCGTGGTGATGCATTCATACATCTTGTATATATATGTTCTAGATTTAACTAGCTGGATATCTAAGTGTCTGAGGACATGTAGGAGAAGAGGAGAGATTGGAATCGCACACATAGCTGTGTTTAGAAGTGACCCAATCTATTCACGATTTTTGCCAAACAAATAGGATTTCTTTTTTGGTTGTAGTTTTGTTGATATTCATTGTTTCAGTGTATCTATTATATTCACCACTTCTTGTGGGCTAAGTAGTTCTTAATGCTTCTTGAAAATTCATGACGTTTGCAAAAAAGCATTTAAAATCGAATTTTCGCTTTAGGCCTTACACTCAATTTGTCTCAAGTAAAGATATTTACTTCAATTTGGATTCAAATTTGTACCTGAAGAAAGTGAATTAGGTCGCTGCGAAGTTCACCCATTTCTAGTAGGCCAATACAACTCCAACTTAACTGCTTACTCGATTATTCAAAGATGTCTCATCACATCAATTTCGTGGAAGGATATTCCGAAGCTACCTTGGAAAACTCCTTATTAATTCTTCCGTCCATTTCCGTGGCCAATGTTCCACAACTAACGGCTGATCTTCTTCTCCACACATTGCCCTTTGTGAAGGTGGCAACGCTAGATGACGAGTACTTGCATTCGTTTGTAGCCCCGGTAGACTATGTTGAAGACGTCAGTTCCAAAAGACCCACTGGAATATCCTTTGGCTTGGAGCTACATCATTGTAAGGACAAGAACATCACGTTAGTCCAACAAAGATCGCCTGTAATCGCTGGATTACACGAAGAACACGTGGATAAAGTCATTTTGCCCTTGTTGAACGAAGTTGTGTTCCTGAATGTCATTATATTTCATCTGTTAGATGCTGGTCTAGTGGAGAACGTTTCACCTGGAACCTTACACGTTTACACCACTGAAGACAAACTTTCACTGTCTTTAGAAGCTCTTCAGATTTCCGGTCCCGGCTTTCAGCCTCTTACAGAGACTCCGAAGATAGATACGCCATACATGAAGTACCTCATGGAAAAGTTGGACCGCATCATCAAGTACACCGTCTTAGTAGCATATGCATACGAGGGAGATAATTTCTATGATTCACTCAACATGGCGACGAAGGTGGCTGCTTTGCTTGATCTACAGATTGAAAATTGGAAGACGCCTGTCAGTTGGTTCGGTGTATATGGCGACAAACCCGTGTCAAACGCCATGGAGGATGGATTATATGGTTAAGTAATGACTTTCTTTTGATTTTGAAGGAAATTGAAAGTTTTGAACTGTTGTTCTGGTTTAAATTTGTGAAATAGTGCCATCAAACAAGTATAAATTTTAAGTTCATCTGCTTTAGAATAAGTCGCTTTGAGAACTGAGGAAAAAATGAATGATTAGTAAATGTGAAATTCTAGAGTGAAGCAAAACTTCGATATGCTTGATGATGCTATTCAAACTTGTATTTCATATAGTTAAAATTCCATTTTGGTAGTGTGAAGCTCGCGTGGCGCAGTGGTAGCGCAGCAGATTGCAAATCTGTTGGTCCTTAGTTCGATCCTGAGCACGAGCTTCTTTTTTTAATTCTCTTGACATTGTATTGTAGAAGTTGATTTCACTTTTCTTCCATTTTGTTCAAATTATATGCTGTGAAAAGGAATTTTGTTGCAATTTATTTAATAAAAGCACCTAGTGAGGATTTAGTATCTTGACATGCGAGTTTTCAATGCAACAAAAAAAAAATCAGTTCCTTATTCAATTTTTGAATATTTTGAACCCATTTTCGAGTTTGTCGTAATATCTTGATATATAAAGATGTCAAAAGGTTCTCCATCGGTTGCGGCCATATCAAGTGGAAAATACTGTTTCCCGTCCGATCAACGTTAGTCAAGCCACTTAGAGCCACACTGAGTAATGCAGTGGGAGACCATGTGTGAAATTGTGGTGCTGCAATCTTTTTTTTTTAAAAATGCAACATTAAGAACTGATAAGAAGACTTGAAATTAATTTTTCAACTGAATGATATTTCATCTGTAGTACTCCTTCGATTGTTGATTCTTGAGTTGACTGATTAATTTAAAGTAAGAAAGCCACAGATTTAAATAACCAAAATTGTGATTTAGATATTACTACAGAATCGCCAAAAAAAGAACTTTTTATTTCATCTCTGTGGTATTCCCGTCATTTTCATCTTACAACCCAATTCTTCTTCTGAATTAAAACTTCACATTCAATGCTCCGTATATACCTATGAAGTAACTGAGCCCAACGTCTCTTATACAATCTCTACGTGATACAACACAAAAGGCTCGAAATCCGAGTCGACCAAGGAGGCATACTCATGCAAGTTGTTCTTCTCCGAGAATCCATCGCCGCCGAGATATCCGAACTTAGCAATCAACTCCTTCTTGGCCTTGTCCAAGGTGCCGACATGGGTGCCTTCAAACTTGATAGCGAAACAGTCAAACTGTGGAGGTAATCCGTATCTCAACACAGACTCTACGTAGATACGAATAGCCTTGATGTGAAACCATGCAGCAAAGATCTCAGAGTATGCTGTCTTGGCCAAGCGCATCAAGTCAATCTTAGACTTGGACTCCGTAGCTCTGGTTGTGTCGAATTCCTTTCGTAACTCATTTAAGTTCTCTTCGGAATAGACGAAGTCTGTTCTTGGATGCCATTTGTGCTCTCTGCAAGCTGTGACGAACTCTTGCTGGTATTTTTTGAACAAAGAAACCGCGAACAAAACGTACTCGGAGTCGGCGGCGATTTCCTGTGCGCTTCTTGGGACAACGAATTGAGTGATTGTTTCGTACGACTTTTCAAAATCTCCGACAAGGGTCTTGGGTACGGCAACTAAAACGGTGGTCAAGTGATCGGAGTCTAATACAAAGTGCTCTGGACGTACAATCTCATGCAAACTCTTGATGGACAAGTCTCCATTTTTCTTTCTATCTGCAGCCAAGAAGTTCGACTTGGCGGTCTGGTACAGTTGATACATCAGTCTGACGTCATTGTCCAACGACAACGCATCGTTACTAATAAGATCCACAAGGGTTTTTATTGGCTTGTCTACTCTGTATTTGGATGTGTTCCAGGAGAAGTTCTCGACGGTGGAGTACGCAGAGCGGCCATTGACGACTCTAGTTTCATTGAACAGCTTGTTAGGTTCCAAATTGTCGATAATATCAACGACCTTGGAAACGGAAGAGCCCAAGGTGTTGTCCAACTTGCTCAATTCTTCGGAAAGCTGTACTAGAGAGTCTAACGTTTTGATCTGAAACTCAGGCAATTTAAAGTTGGAGAGGGCTTGTCTGCCCTGGTTCAATGTGCGCTCTAAATACGAGAATGCATTGACGGATTGCGGCAAGGACACTAGAAGGTACTGGGTCTGGGAAGCCATCGGATCAGTTGGGGGTAGGTTATCTATCGGCGGTTGGCGGTATCTTAATAAAACTGGGAGGCACGGGTGCAGACTCATATTAGGGAGAATTGGCGGGGTGTTTAGATTAGGAGAAAGAGGTTAACTTTATGATGGGATAGATTATAATAGACAGCGCTCTTCCATTTGAGGCTTTAAGTTTTGAATTTTTTTTGGCGGTATTTGGAGAAAGAGGCAGAGAGATGAGGTTGTGATGGGAACGATAAGGACAGTGCAAAAGTATACAGGGAAGATAGAGTCATTGTTTCAAACTTCAATTAAAGAGTTAAAGTTTCACTACATAAATGAGTATTTTTTGTTATGCTTTCAGTGCTATCCGTTCCTTTGGAATGAGACTACTCATGCAAATGTTGGGAGAGCGACCATAAATATATTTAAATAGAGACAAACTCCTATGGTGCCATGTGTATATTACGCTTCATTTTCGGTTCCTCAGTCGTTGTCTCTTAATAATGGTGATACCTCTAACAGTAGGGTTACCCTTTACCAAAACTTCGAGTTTCTGTTGCAACTCAAAATCAAACTCATACGATTCATTTCAATTTAATAAAAGTAAATTTTTCACCGAATCAATCTCGATTTCTAGTTACAAGCCCATTACTGCTAGTAATTAATCTCCATGAGATTCTTTCAAATTACTCTGCGTGGTTCCAAAATCATCAAATCCCCCCAAAATAAATTGACCAAAATTGAAAAAAAAATCGTCGCCAAGCTCAAAATATCTTCCTTGAAAATTTACCAACTACTTCAATCACCGCATCGCATTTGCAGCCATAACTCATCGGACCCTAGATACCTGCACTACTGCGATGCCATTACAATTTTTCTAAATCTAACCTACTCCACCAATATGTCTAATTCACTAGAGGTATGTCCTGGCTCGCAAAGCTTTTTTTTTGCTTTCAATACGTTTGCATATGCTAACTCATCAGGAACGATTGAGGACCCACTCGTCAGCTTTCGATGGCTTATTATCACTCATCCCAGCTAAATACTACTATGATGATGCCACCCAGGATCAGTGGCAGCAGAAGAAAAAGGCAAAGAAAGATGCCGCAAAAGACAGAATGGCCAAGTTGGACCCGGAAAATGCTTCATCGGCAGATTCTTATAGCAATGGCGGTGCCTCTGCAAAAGATGTTAAGGAGAACAGAGCCAAGGCGGCTGAAACAAGCAAAAAGTCCAAGGAGCAGCTGCTCAGCTCTCAGTCCAAAGAATTCACATCTGGAGATGACGATCTTGTTGGATCTCAAGTCTCTTTGGTGTTTGACGATGATGGAAACGAAATAGGCACCGAACAACCACCCTTGAAGTCACAAGCCACTCGGCCAAAGAAAGAGCTTCTGCCCGAGGAACTAGAAAAGAGACAACAGCGAAGAGCAGAGCTCAAGGAACGTCTCGCATCTAAAATAAATCTCTTGAAGGAGAAGAGAAAGGCACCTGGCTCCAAGACTGGAGGTCCCGTGAAATCCAGAGAGCAGATGTTGGCCGAGAGAAAAAGAAAGCAGGAGTACAAGCAGGAGAAACTCAAGAGAAAGAGAGCAGCTGAAGAAGCAGACGAAGAAGAAGATGACGGTGAAACCAGCGATAAATCCGACGCCGATAACGACGACGACATGGAAGAAGAGGCAAACGACGTTCTTTTCGGTAACATCCAATTCAAGGACGGAACGAGAATGACTTCCGACTTGAAGAACATCCGTTCTGGTATTGAACAAAAGAAGAAGAAGGGCCCTGCTAACAACGACATCAAGGCCCACTTACTCAGACTCGAATCCAAGAGAAGAAAGTTAGACCAGTTGTCACCCGAAGAAAGAAAGAAAGCACAAGAGCATAGCAAATGGAAGGGCCTTATAGATCAAGCTGAAGGAATCAAGTTGAAGAATGATGAAAAGTTGTTGAAGAAAGCATTAAAGAGAAAGGAGAGACAGAAACTCAAAAGCGAGATTGAGTGGAAGGAAAGAAAGCAGGTTGTCAAGGATACCATCTCCGCCCGTGCCAAGAGAAGAGAAGCCAACTTGAAGGCTCGTAAGGAGAATAAGGGAAAGAAATCAAAGAACCAGGTAAAGTTGAGAAAGTTTACTGGAACTGTGACGAAGAACAAGGGCGGCAAAGATAATAAAAAGCGGGCGGGATTTGAGGGCAGCGCAAAGACTAAAAGTAAGCAGAAAAAGTAGTTTTGCATGATAATGAAGTAATAGTTATGTAACTGAATGATTCATGTAGTCAAACTTCTATAATCATGACTGAATCTACGGAATGACAAATGAGTATGTGCAATTTCAAAAAAGATTTTCCCGTGACGGTAAATATATGTACAATAATAATTCACTTGCCTCTTCTGACTCTCTCCCAAGCACTGAGTTTCTGAGTGTCCTCCGTATTTTCTAATAAGTCGTCGCTATAAGAACCAGATTGATCGGTAGCGGAATCTTTGGAGTTGGAGGAATCCTCATTGCTTATAAAAGAATTGAGGTCAATTTCTTTCTTGTCGTCAATCGTGGCTTTTTGATCAATATAGCCGTTCTGCTCTCTTACATGCAGCCAAGATGACGAAGGCAACTTCGCCTGAACAGAGTTATTACGAGACGGAGGCATATATGTGACTTCATGCGGCTTTGTTGTCGCCAAGGATCTAGGATCCTTGAGAATGTTGGCGGGGTGTTCCGCGGTATCTCTATAGTACATTGCAAATAAGGGCACCTTTGCAAGATCAAGAGCATTCCATACATTGAGCAATCTGCCTTTTGAAGCTCTCTCCTCCTCATTGAATTTGTAACTAGTTTTCTCCTGTATCAAGGTCGAAACCTTCTGGTCTCTTGTAGTTTTAATTGTAGCGAATATCGTAAGGAAATATACTCCAGCAGCTAGTGAGCCAGATAAAAAAGGTTTGTGGAACACTGGTCTCTTCACAAAATGGGCGCCGGCCTTTTTAGCGGCCGCTTTGTCCTTAAAATACTTATTAACGGAGGGACCGAAGAGGGCCATGGTAGAAGTCAACATTCCAGTGTATACCAGTAGAACCTGAGTAGTCGAGAGTTCATCTGCGAGAATCGCACGTTCGCCTGGAGTCAATACGTGATCAGCTTCGTAAAATTTCACGATTGACTTGACATGTTGCGGGGGAATCCGATGGCCCATAATGGTAAGAGAACCATCTGAATTGGTGTTAGAATCTGAGTCTGGCATATTCCGTTATGGTGCAAAGGTCTTGTTGAAGTTATTAAAATACAATAAACTGCAATTGAGTTTGTAAGGTTCCGATCGAGTGTTTTGTATGATAGTAGAAGTAGTATCGGGAGATTCGGCTATATTAGCAAGAAGGACTGTGAACCGAATACCAAGAAATTTCCACAACCAGGTATGAGGGTTCTTCAAGAGTGAATTGTCTAATGCGACGTTTTATATCGGGGATCTTTAATATTTTGATTATTTTGGATGTGTTCACGGTTTTATTTGCTTTGGCTGAAGCAATACATGATCCAGAATGGTTCAGGAAATGGAAGAACAAGGCAGAAAAAATATCTTCATTAGAATAACCCGTCAATTGAGAGTGACAACATTTATATTGAAGACATTGTGAATTCGGGCCTATGGGTGTTAAGATAGTTCCTGAACTGTGTAGCAAAACTCGATCAAATGTACTACAAAGAAAGAATCACAGTAGATACAATTAAGCGAAAGGGTAAGAATTCGTTCAACGAGTATGGATTTTGACAAGATTTCGTTAGGAACAGAAGTCTTAATGCATGGGAATTAAGAGTGAGCTGCAACAACAGAACCTAGCAAAATCGAAAAAATCACTTTTGCCTCCAGTAAGACTTCGAAACAATGTGTTTGCCTCTTTTTTCATTTCTTTACCAATATAATTCTTTCGTAATTTACTCCGATTATTGCTTCCTGCATAGCGCCCAGATACTGGCTATCTAATCGTATATCCTTCCTCACAAACCTCAACTACTCCAACGCATTCTTTCCTCCAGTTATACCCTTCTATAATTGGTGCCTAATCGCTTTTTCATCAGTCGTTTCTTTCTTTTCAAATACAATGTCTGCGCCCGCAATTGTCTTTACCGATTGGGACGGAACCGTTACCCTCCAAGATTCGAACGATTACTTGACTGAAAACCTCGGTTTCGGTCGTCCCAGAAGATTAGAGATCAACGACGAGATTTTAAATGAAGTAAAGAGTTTCAAGGACGGGTTTTCGGAGATGTTGAGGTCCATTCCAACGCCGTTCCCTGAATGTATTGAGTATCTCTTGAAACACGTCGACTTGGACCCAGGCTTCAAGGAGTTTTATACGTGGTGTGTTTCAAAAAACATACCTGTCATTGTTGTCAGTAGCGGAATGACCCCGATTATCAAGGCTTTGTTGGGTAACCTTGTGGGTGTTGATGTCGTGGAGGACATTGAAATCATTTCCAATTCCGTCAAGATTGACGATGCTACGGGCAAATGGGAGATCGTGTACAAGGACCCAGACACAGGATTTGGCCATGACAAGAGTAAGTCCATCCGCGAGTACTTGGCTAAGAAGGGTTACGCCAAGGACAACATGCCACAATTGTTTTACTGTGGAGATGGTGTTTCCGACTTGTCTGCCGCCAAGGAGACGGACTTGTTATTCGCAAAGCATGGTCGTGATTTAATCACTTACTGCAAAAGAGAGAATATTCCGTACACTGAGTTCACCGACTTCTCTGAGATCTTTGCCAAGATCAAGAGCATTGTTGAGGATGGAAAGCTGATTGCTGACTACATTGAGAACTAGAGGTGACGATTCGTCACATTGTTATAGATGCAATACAAGACGCTGTATTGGTTGGGCCGCCATGGCGTAGAAGCAAGGACTAGATAGCCTGACAGTCTTAAACATAAAAACTTGACAAGATGAAGAGTGCCAATTCAATGCAGAACTACCTGAATTCTGGTTTTATTTACTTATTCAACTATCCCCGTGGTTTGTGTCTACATAATTTGCAGCCGTTGTTATGTGCACCCAAACGGTCTAGAAATCAGAGGAAACAAAAACTTCTTGTCCCGCTAAAACATCTCACCAACACCCGCCATCTCATAAACTCAAAAGTGTTTTGCTAAACTCCTCTTCTCGGCTAGTTTCTTGCCCCGCACTACTTTGAACCGTGGTCCAGATCCTGCACAGCATATCCCTGAATAGGATATCATTCAGATCCGACTGAAATGGCTAAACTATATATATTGGACGTTCTGCCCGGGTCAGAGTGGGTCAAATTTGAATTTTCTTTCAAATTGATACACCTGAATCTCTTCTGTTAAGATTCCTTCTATTAATTGCTATAGTTTCAAATACATCCGCAATGAATCCAGTCCCTTTCATCAATCAGAGCCCGAAAGAGATCTTGGACTTGATCCACTCTCAGTGTCCGCTGAAAACAGAAGAGGTTTGCGATGCGGTACCGTTACCGGGAACAGAAACAGACGGATACTCGGCCATTTATCGGAACAAAAAGGCCACTCATGGCTTGATCTCGGTTCCTCACCCTTCTGTCAAAACGGTCAAGGATGTCTTCGATCTTGCCGCCACTGTTTATCCCAAGAAGCCTTGTTTGGGTGCCAAACACAAAGGGCCCGATGGGAAGTTGTTGCCGTATAAATGGGAGACCTACGAAAGTGTTCACCAGGGAGCATTGAACTTCGGCGCTGGTGTATTTTTTGTTCTCAATAATAATCCGTTCGTCACCGACAGCGAGTGCCACAGAAAGATCTCGCAACACCAATCTGTGGTTGAACGCAATGAAATGTCGTTTGTCTTAACGTTGTATTCTCACAATACCCGGGAGTGGTGTATTGCCGATTTGGCCTGTGCGTCGTATTCCATAACCAATACGGCGTTGTACGATACGTTGGGCTCCGAGTCGACAGAGTACATTTTAAGCTTGACTGAATCATGTGTGGTTTTGTGTTCGAAAGAGAAAGCAGAGTCGCTCATTAATTTGAAGAAGCAGCACTCTTCATTATCTAATCTCATTTCCTTGATCATCATGGAACCCTTGACCCAAGCCGATGATTCCTTAGTTGCTTTTGCTCGTGAACAAAAGATTACTGTCCACAGTTTTGATCAAGTCTCGAATCTTGGAGCTTTGTGCCCTACGCCAACTGTTGCACCATCTCCGGAAACAGTCTACACCATTTCTTTCACTTCCGGTACCACACTGGCTCCCAAGGGAGTTGTTTTAACCCATGCAAATGCCGTGGCATCTTCTGTTTTCATTCTTTCCAACTATACGGGTACCACACATGCTCGTTATTACTGTTTCTTGCCCTTAGCACATATTTACGGAAGAATGGGTCTTATATCTGCATACTTGTTCGCTTGCGCCGTGGGTTTGCCGCAATCGCCTTCCCCTCTTACTTTATTAGATGACATTAAAGAGATCGAACCACACAGTTTGGCGTTAGTCCCTAGAGTCCACTTAAGATTTGAAAGCGCCATTAAAGCTGCCACCATTGACAACAAGGAGAAACCATTATTGGCTAAGCTTTTCAGAAGTGCTATTAACAAGAAAATGGAGCTTATGGAGCAACATGATGGAGCCACCGGTAAGCATTTCTTCGCTGACACAATGGCAGGTTTACTTAAAAAGAAGATGGGCATGAAACACCTCATTACTTTGGGTAGTGGCTCTGCCCCACTTGCCCCAGAATCTATCAAGTTCTTGAAGGCAGCTTTGAACATTGGTTTCAGTCAGGGTTACGGGTTGACCGAGTCTTTTGCTGGTGTTTGTGGTTCGTTACCTTACGAAGCAGAGCCAGGTTCTTGCGGACCCATTTCAGTTACTTGTGAAGCCAAATTGAGAGATATCCCTGATATGAATTACTCGTCAAAAGATGCGGAAGGCCCCGCAGGAGAGCTCATGCTTAGAGGACCCCAGATCTTTCGAGAATATTTTAAGAATCCTACAGAAACGGCCAAAGCAAAAGATGAGGACGGATGGTTTAGTACTGGAGATGTGGCTCGTTTCAATCCCAAAAACGGCCGTATTTATATTATTGACCGTATTAAGAATTTCTTTAAGTTGGCTCAAGGTGAGTACATCACCCCGGAGAAGATTGAAAACACTTACATGTCCGCATTCTCAAAATTGGCTCAGATATATGTTCACGGAGATTCTTTCAATACTTATTTGGTTGGAATAATTGGTGTTGAAGTGAACACTATTCATCCTTGGTTGAAGTCAAGATTCAAGAAGACTGTCAAGACTCCAGAAGATGTTGCCGCTATAATGAATGAAACGGAAGTTAAAAAATTATTTTTGAAGGAAATGAACGCGGCCACGAAAGGCGCTTTGCAGGGATTTGAGCGTCTTCACAACATCAAAATAGGTGTTGAGCCATTAAAGGCGGAAGATGGTGTTCTCACCCCTACAATGAAAGTAAAGCGTGAAACCGCTTCGAAGCTATTCGCAAAAACTATCAAAGAGTTGTATGACGAAGGTTCTTTGATCCGGACAACCGAGGCCAAGTTATAAAGGCAGTTATGTCTAATACTTCTCTTAATGTTTTTGAATATATTCAACTATTTACTTGGTGGTATTTTTACAGTAGCTCAGACGTACTTGTAGGGGTTCAAGATGCCGTTAGGATCGTAATGGTTCTTGATATCCTTAATAAGTTTGATCTCGATATCGCTCTTAGAGTAGCCAATGTAGTTTTTCTTTTGGAAACCCAAACCATGCTCGGCAGAAATAGAGCCCTTCTTATCTTGGATCCACTCGTAGACGAAAGGCTCCAAGGTCTTCTCAACTTCCTTGTTGTATTCACGCACACATACATTCAAGTGTAAGTTACCATCTCCTAGATGGCCATAACCGATAGCTCCGACAACTGGCTTATCATTGGAATCAAGATCAACCAAGTTAGCTTCTGCAAGTTTGTATTCGGAGGCTTCAACGAGGCCATACAAATCTTTCAATGGAATAGAGACATCGTATTTGTAGACACCACCGTTATGAGTGGAAGCTTCAGGAATCGACTCTCTCCATGACCACAAGGATTTGGATTGGGCCTCATCTTGTGCAATGATACCGTCGTCCACCAAACCATCTTCCATGGCATTAGCCAAGAAGGTCTCGAGTTTTTCCATGTCGTGATCTCTGTTGGAACCACTGGTCTCGATCAAAATATAGAAGGGATACTCGCCGCTTTCAATTGGGTGTTCGGCTTTGAGGTAACGAGCTGTGAGAAGCTGAGACTTACCGTCCATAAATTCGAATGCAGAAAGAATCTCAGACAACTCCTTACGAGCACCCACGAATACCTTCTGAACAGTCTCATACGAAGAAACAGCCAAGAAGGCGACGTTGGTGGAAGTTGGGCGGGAAGGACACAAGATGGAAACACCGGTGATGACACCCAAAGTGCCCTCGGAACCAATAAGCAATTGCTTGAAGTCGTAGCCGGTGTTGTCCTTTCTCAAAGCGTCCATAGATGAGTAGATGGTTCCATCAGGAAGAACAGCTTCAAGGCCCAAGACAGTTCCGTGCAAAGAACCGTATCTCAAGAGTCTAAGGCCACCGGCGTTGGTAGCACAAACACCGCCGACGTGGCAGGAGCCCTTGGCGCCCAAATCCAAAGGAAAAATGTATCCGTTCTCCTCCAAGAAATTGTCGGCATTTTCCAAAATAACACCAGCATCGCATTTTAAGATACCACTGACGTTATCGAACGAACGGATCTTGTTCATGTTGGACAAGGACAATACAATCTCGTCAAACACGGGAATAGAACCTCCGACTAATCCAGTGTTACCTCCTTGAGGAACCACAGCAAGCTTTTCGGTGTTACAGTACTTCAATATCTCAGAGACCTGTTCCTTAGTCTTTGGCTTCAACACCAACTGAGACTGGCCCTTATACTTTCTCATCCAGTCCTCATTGTAGAAATCGAGGTCTTGTTCGTTCGACACAATGTAGTTTTCGTCCTTCAAAACATCGCGGAAAAACAGAATATCCTTACTCTCTAATTTCTTGTATCTGGCATCCCGCTGGACTTTACCACTGTAAGTGTCTGCGGTAAGAGCCACAGCCTTTGAGGAGTACAAACGGCCAAGGGCCTGAACCTTGGGTACACGGGCTAGGCTGAGTGAAGAAAGACGCGCCACAAGCATATTTGGAATATAATGGCTTTGAAGCTGGGGTACTGTTAGAACTCGAGTTTGAAAAACCCTGGGGGTGCAGATAATGACGATGCGAATCGGTGTAATTTCCGATGATTCTCGGAGATTTCTCAAAAGTAGATTGGACCGAACTTTTGGTGCAGGGAACAGAGCTAGATTTCGAAAAAAAAGCATTCAATTAAGTGAAATATTATTGTTTTGCTACATTTTTTCTTGTTCCGTTGCAAATGTTCGATTCCCAGCAGGTCTGAGTCACTTTAGTTGTTCTAACACATAAGACTACTTCCTCGAGAGTGTAACGCTAAAATATACTACGAAACATAAGAGTATCTTTATATGATTTTCGAGGATCGGTACTTTTATTGAGTTATTCCTTGAAATCATTGTTTATCCCCGGTAATCACATCTTTGTCAATAAAAGGCCATTTGCCCTTCTGAACGAGTAAAGAAAGCTCCAAAAACAGACATTAACTCACCCATGTATTAATTCACAAGTTTAAAAAAGTAATTAAAAACCCACTCATCGTATGCTCTGGAGTAGCAAATCTGAAACAACTAACAAAAATAGTTCGCTGCACGACACCCGCCATGCATACCCTGAACTTCATGTGGCATACCAAACCAAAACCGAGGGTGCGCGCCTGCAGGTTTAGCATAAAATGGTATCCGCTTTTGCAACCACTTCAATCTGATCTGCCTCAGTAGAACGCTCCAACGAACTAACTACAAATGTTAACAGTCTACAAACCCGGATCAATCATCGCGGTATCTGCGCTCCTCTTCCTATTCATGGGACTGGACAAAATAACCATCGCTCCTTTCGCTGTAAACGATCGATTCGGTGACGTTTACGCTGACCGAACACCAGTAGAAATATCCATGCTTATGGCTGCTAGTTCTGTTGGTGCAGCAGGTACGTACAACTCAAAGCAAGAACAGCGTGAAAATTACTAACAATCCAGCGAGCTGCCTCTTCACATCATGGTTTATGTTGCGTATTGGCCCTCTTGCCATGGTCAGAATGGCAGCAGGTGTATGGATTCTAGTATGCGTATTTGCCTTTTTCTCAAAAACAATACCTGAAGCCGTAGTGTGCAAGGTTGTCAAGGGTTTATCCATGGGCTGTGTCTCGATATGTGTGCCTATGTATCTCTTCGAAGTGTTATTACCAAGTCAAAGAGCCATGGGTATTGGCGCTTTGGGCTTAGGTTCATTTTTTGGCCAAAAAATTATGGTATGTTTCGCGTTGATCTTACTTAGATTCTTCGACCCAGCACAGGCCTTCCACTACGTGGGATTTGGTGAAGCAGGCCTCGGTGCTATTGTTCTTGTATTGTCTTTCTTGTTGCCTGAACTGCCAGCCAGCTTGTGCCGTCGCGACAGATGGTTTAAAGCATCAAAGAACTTGAAGAAGCTCAGTAAAAATCGGGGAGAAATAATTATTTCGGAAGAGCTGGCCTTCCCTTTGCGTCTCTCCCAGATTTTCACTTCGCACACTGCTTTCTTGGTAGCCCGAGCTATGGCCGTTCAAATCTTCTCTCTGTTGATATCCGTTAGTGTCAACCAAAATTATTCTCGCTACTTGAGTGCATTTTGTGGCTTAAACGACGCTTCTGCCATGGGGGCACTCATTACACAGTATGCCGTGATGTTGGTCTTCTCTTGTTCTACCATATATTTATTAAGGAGAGCAAGGAGAAAGGACAACTTAGCCATAGGAACATTTTTACTGTTTGTATTATATGGTATTTTAGCAGGTGTTTCCAAATTTTGCGTTACGTCCTCTCCCTCTACGGTGACATATGGTCCTGACTTTGCGATTCGAGATCTTGCTGCCACCATCGTCTTAGCCACAGGTGGAGCCACAGTGGCCGTGGCATCTGCTTTAACAACTTCGACAGCTTTGCTCTACTCAATGGAGATTCTTCCCCACTGTGCGCGGGCGTATGGTGTCGCAATTGCAATGTTTGCAGCGTGGAGCGTCAGCGCTGCCATCGAGGGTACCATACAATTCACTACTCGCGTAAACCCATTCATTATTTTTATTGCTTTAAGCGGTGTCAGCTTGTTGGCCACGGTTCTTCTCATCTTATGCAAAGAGTCTAGAGAAATTGTGAAGGATGAAGGTATTCCTTACGACCTCCCCAGACTGCTAGATAACAAAGTTTCACCGTTTTTCGACGGCAATTCGCCGCCACTCATTACCGAAAAGACTACTCTGCAATCTGCTTTGAAAAAGATACCCTCTGTGAAGAGCCTCAATCGAAACACATCCTTACGCCGTGTGTCCATCGAGAAGCCACTGGGGAAGGTGTTAGTTACTGGAGCTTCGACGCCCATGTATACGGCAAATTCTCAACTCCACGCAAATATCGTGGAGTCCAAAAACGCTGCGAGATTTCCCTCTAGTACCTGGCTGGAGCCAATCTCGTTTCTGAAATGATGAGGCAGAAAACACTCATCAGACGATTCTGTCCACCACTTGATTGATTTTGATTGTTTTTATTAGTTTTGTAACACGTAATGTTTCTCAAACCATTTACCAATTTCGTATGATGACTGTTCCAGATGCGCCCCATTTCATATTAGTAAAGCATAAATTAAAGCATTAAAGCGTGTTAAAATTCACTCCATGTCAGCTTCTGATTTGATCCTCGTTCGTTTGTAATCGACTTAAATTAACATTAAAACAGGATGTGATGGCATCAATCATTGAGATGGTAAAGAGATAGATATACACTGCACAACGATTTCTCATCCACTTAGGTCCTCTAGTTTGAAAATTGCAGAGAAGTAATTCTGGTCGGGCCGTGAATTCATGATGACATGACTCAAAGCAATACTTCCATTGGGAAGCTCATTCTGTTCAGCGCAAGATTCATATCGACAACGGCAAATTATTAGTTTTCAGAAGGCATTTCAACTTCAGCAAGTAATTTCCCCATTTATAGCCCTGAAAGGCTTCTCGTGTGAGTGGTAGCTTCCAGTTCTGGAGTAACATCAATAATAAAATGTGTGTGTGAACATAAAAGTGAGTCAAACTTGTCCTTACTTACGATTTGCATGGAGTTCTTTCATTAATCAACTTTGACTCACTTTAATGGGGTGTTAATCAATGTATTTTCCATTACTAAGCTGAGTTCTATTGGTATCAAATAAATCAGACAGATTCTCCTCGTTTTAGACTCTCGAAGCAGCAGTTCAGAATATGCCTAAATCTCAGAGCCCCAATGGGGCTTCCGCCATACCATCGTGTCACAATAACGAGCTTGTTCATTACGTTGCGTTGTTCTAGGTGTTCAAGGAGCCTTAACCCAGCTCCGCTTTCCCCATTATCCTTGAATCCTTGCTGAATGTTGAAATATTTGAGAGTTTTGTCGGAACCAGCCAGCTTCTGTCCGGTTCTCCAGGCCAAGATGTGTGGATGGCTTGCATTCTTAGCAATGCTTTTGTGCTGTGCAAGAAACTCTTCAAGAATCTTTGGAATCTCTTCTGGCGATTCAATTGAGACATGGCGTCCCTGAAATTTAGATTTGCGGTCTACTATTATGGATGATTCATACCATTTCGGTATCGTAGGTTTTAACCGAACAAATCGTAGCATAGGGGTGACAATTTAGAAGTTGCAATTGCAATAGAGTTCTAGAGTCTTGAAATATGAATATTGCATTTGAGAACTAATCCAAAGAGATTGTTGGTTCTAATTGTGAAATGCCATGTAATTCTGTCTGAGAGTGTAGTTCATGCAGTTAAAATAATCAGAAGAGCATTGATTTGTTACCTATGAGTATGACCACATACGATAGTTCGATATCGTTTATTATATTCAAGTGAGTAGAAAAAAAATTCAGAGTATTGTTCTATTCATTAGGTGTAAGTTTATTGCCAGGTTAGGAATGATTGCAAATCGACAATCCTAGAACCTTCCTCAATGAACGAGATAATATCAAAAAGGTCAAAATAAAAATGACCAGACCCCCAGTAGAACTTCAGAATTCTTGACGTGTCCAAGAATCAATTTAACTCTGGAAGATACTCCACTACTTCCTCCTTCCATTAGTGCATTTCACATTAAGGCAGCCCATCATCCACCGAACCACCAAATTGAAAAAAGACGGGTTTAAAACGAGAACCTATTATTCAGTTTCTTCTTCAAAACTTTTTTCGGATCTTCAACATCCCATCTTCCTTCCTTATCCAAATACTGGTCTCTGATCTGGGTCTCGCACGACCAGTGAAATTTCAGTTTCACCAGGTGAGGTTTCTCTCTACAACTCCACATCCCATGATCTACTTAAAGACCTTATTAAACGTTATCGACAATTCTGGCGCTCAAGTCGTGGAATGCATTAAGGTTCTTCGCCATGGGCCCCACTCCTGTGCCCATGTGGGCGACCAGATTACTGTTGTAGTTAAGCAGGCAAAGCCAATCTCCGCTGAGCTCACGGGTCAAGCCCTCACAAACAGAGTCAAGAGACGAGATATCTGTCGTGCTATAGTTGTGCGCACAAAGGCACCTTTTAGAAGACCAGATGGAACCGTGGTACGTTTTGATGACAACGCTTGTGTTTTGGTTAACAAGAACGGAGACCCCTTGGGAACGAGAGTGTCTTCCGTTGTGGCTAAAGAGTTGAGACAAAGGGACTACAACAAGATTGTGTCATTGGCGCCAAAGATCTTTTAGTGCGATTGGCCCTTTACTAGCCCCTGTTGGAACTATAAGAAATGAAGAAGAAACTGGAGCTTGGCGAGTAGATAAGGTATTTGGACAAGGCTGGAGATGCCTGTACTTGCAGGTTTAAAGTGATGTATATATGAATAAAGCAAAATAGTCATGAATCAAGAGATAGTTAAGGAACGGGTTCCTTCAGATTCCCAAAGAAAGTTGAGAAGACTAGGTTTGATAAGGAGCACACCAGGGAAGATTGAAAAAGAGAAGAACTTGCTTATCTCGCAAAGATATCTATATATTGTTATGCTTTTTTTATCAAAAGCACCCACGTTCATTTAAGAAGAGTTGGTGCCTTGCCAAACACAACTTCCGTCCTCAACTTTGCCAGTTTGATGAACCATATCAAGAATTGAATCCAAAACCTCAAACTCTTTTTTTAAATTACTCAATTTAATTAATTCTCTCAATTTCGACCCTATCCTCATCTCTTCTACCCTCGACACCACCTAATCTGCAATGCAGGTTGACTCACAAAAGCCACTCCTAACATAACGAAAATTTTCTAACAAACGCACCATGGCTGACCTCCAACAAAGCGTGGCTAACCTCGCCCTCGACGCGAAAGAAAAGGTTAAAGACCTCGTGAATACTGTCTCCAGTAAAAAAGAAAAGAAGTCTTCTGGATCATCCAGAGCTTTGAGAATGGATCCTCCTCCAGAGTACCTTAACCAAAGAATCCAGATGTTTGACCAGTTGAAGGCCAAGTATGACGCGGAAATTGCCGCCAAGGAGAGAGTGCCAATTCAAGTGACTTTGCTTGACGGAACGATTAAGCAGGGTAAGGCATTCGAGCTCACTCCATTCGAAATCGCATCGGAAATCGGCAAGTCATTCGCTACCCGGCAGGTGATTTCCAAGGTCAACGGCGAGTTGTGGGACTTGACCAGACCCCTTGAGGGTGATGCAAACTTGGAGTTTTTGGACTTCGACCACCCAGAAGGTAAGCAAGTGTTCTGGCACTCGTCTGCCCACGTCTTGGGTGAGGCCTGTGAGTGTCACTACGGCTGCCACTTGTCTTACGGTCCCCCAACCGAGGACGGTTTTTTCTACGATATGTCCATTGAGAATGGTGAGGGCTCTGTTTCCCAAGACGACTTCGGTAAGTTGGAAGAGGTTTCCGCTGGCGTGATCCGCGAGAAACAGGAGTTCGTTCGTTTGGAAATGACCAAGGAGGAGTTGTTACAGATGTTTGCCTACAACAAGTACAAGGTGCAGTTTATTTCCGATAAGGTTCCTGACGGAACTTCTACCACCGTTTATAGATGTGGTCCATTGATTGATTTATGTAGAGGTCCCCACATCATCGACACCGGCAAGATCAAGGCTTTCAAGATTTTGAAAAACTCATCTTCTTACTTCTTGGGTAACGCCGAGAACGACTCTTTGCAGAGAGTGTACGGTATTTCGTTCCCCGACAAGAAGTTGTTGGCCGCCCACTTGAAGTTCTTGAAGGAGGCAAGTGAAAGAGATCACAGAAAGATTGGAAGGGACCAAGAATTGTTCTATTTCAATGAGTTGTCTCCTGGTTCTGCTTTCTGGTTGCCTCATGGTACCAAGATTTACAACGCGTTGGTTGATTTGATCAGATCCGAATACAGACAACGAGGCTACGATGAGGTTATCACTCCTAACATGTACAACTCAAAATTGTGGGAGACCTCGGGCCATTGGGTAAATTACAAGGAGAACATGTTCCAGGTGGAGGTTGAGAAGGAAACGTTCGCCTTGAAGCCTATGAACTGTCCCGGCCACTGTCTCTTGTTCAAGTCCCGCGAGAGATCGTACAGAGACTTGCCATGGCGTGTTGCCGACTTCGGTGTTTTGCATAGAAATGAGTACTCGGGGGCTTTGTCTGGTTTGACCAGAGTGCGTCGTTTCCAACAAGATGACGCACACATCTTCTGTCAGGCCGATCAAGTCGAGGATGAGATTTCAGGTGTCTTTGAGTTCTTGAGTAAAGTTTATGGTATCTTCGGCTTCGACTTTAAGATGGAGTTGTCCACTAGACCAGACAACTACATTGGTGACCTAGAGACCTGGAACAATGCCGAGAAGAGTTTAGAGAATTCGTTGAACAGGTTCATGGGTAAGGGCAACTGGGAGTTGAACCCAGGTGACGGTGCGTTCTATGGTCCAAAGATTGATATCAAGATTTCGGATGCATTGAGAAGATGGTTCCAATGTGCCACCATCCAATTAGACTTCCAAATGCCTTCTAGATTTAAGTTGGAGTTCAAGGCTGACACCAACGGCAAGGAGAACTCTATGTCTCAGCCAGTTATGATCCACAGAGCAGTGTTGGGATCTGTCGAGAGAATGACCGCCATTTTGACTGAGCACTATAAGGGTAGATGGCCATTCTGGTTGTCGCCCAGACAAATCTTGGTCGTCCCTGTTGGAGTCAAGTACTTCAAGTACGCTGAGGAATTGAAGGAGAAGTTGGTTAAGGAGCACAACTTCCACGCTGAAGTCGATGTTTCCAAGAACACCTTGCAAAAGAAGGTCAGAACTGGTCAACTCTTGCAGTTTAACTTCATCTTCATCGTCGGTGAGGCCGAGGAGCAGGAGAACAGTGTCAATGTGAGAAACAGAGACATTCAGGAAGAACAGGGTAAGAATGAGACTGTTCCATTCGCAACTGTTGTGGAGCAGTTGCAAAAGTTGAAGTCTGAGATGAGACTGGATAACAAGTTGGTGTAAGTAACCTGTAACATGATAGAAGACATATTGCGAAAACGTAGTGAGCTTTTGAATTCATTCATTTTGAAGTTGACTTTATTTAGGGTTGAGATTTTTCACAAATTCGTTGTCCGCTTTGGGATACATCATGAAAAAGATTTACTATTTGAGTTGCCGGTGTTTTTTCTTATGTAGAAGAATTGAGTTTTTATCGTTGCATAATGACTTAATGAACAGCTTTTCAGATACAACATTTCCTTTAACATCCACAAGTCGCAAGTTAATAATCAAACAGTTGAATGAAAATTTTTAAATATATAAACAAAAATCGAGCTTCTATATAGCTTTTTTTTATCTTGAATTCAACTAATAATTTGTACTTCAATCAAAGCAATTTTCACAGTTGTGGCACATAAGCCCTGGACCCCGGCTCGGCCAGCTACAAACCACTAAATAATTGTGGTATGACAAGAAGAACATAAAGAAGAAAATGACATATTTGGATTTTTTTTCTGTTGAATCAAATCATCGAAAAAAGTTATGTCAATTGCGAATTTGCTATCACTTTTGATTCTTGCAAATCAAGAAGACAATAGGGTTCTGGCATTGTTAAACCTGATCTCTCAATTCTCTCATTTCTTTCGTTTCTCTCAATTGGCTGAGCCTTTCATGTCACACATATACTATCATATTTTTTTTCTTTTCATACTCTGAACATCCTTATGTACCTTCTCGAATGGCAAACGGTTTTTTTTGCCGAACGGGTGCCAACCGTTGCTAATATGTCTCCACGACTATCATGCATGTGGTGAGGAGCCCTTCCTTAGCCAAAAAGTCTAATAACACTGATTAAAGATATATTGACAAAAATATATTGTAACAAAAACGGTTTCTGGTTTTCCGTCATCAAAAGTAATTTTAGAAATTAGATCTCTGGGATCACTCGTTTCATGTACATCAGGACTGTTGGCCTAGGGGCCTTGGCAACCGTAAACTGCAAACGCTCCGAACCTATTGACCAGATACTGAACGAAAGAAGTCTTGAATGGACCATATAATAGAAGAATACCAGGCTAAAATAATGAATCCAATTGAAAATAATCAAATCAAAAAAACATAGTCGTGATCTGCATGTTTATCATCAATGTATGATTGAGGACTGAGAAGAGTTACTCTGACAGACGGGGACGTATATTCGTAGTGGCAGAAAGCCCAAATACGTCAGACATGACATGACGTTACATTAAGGAACGCAAATGACGGAACAAACGGCGGTGCAAAGGATAAGTCAGTGAAAAAAAAAGCAAGTAAAACAAACGCCAATATTCCCGCTGGCTTTGCATTATTTACTGGCAAACATATCCAACAAGAGGGTACAGTAGCTACCTTGCTCCAGTGCAAATACAGGAGCCCCTTTAGGTCCCAGCAGACTGCCGAAACCCAGGGCGAACACGATATAGTACGCCGTATTAAGGGATTAATCCGAGTTGATCGAGTTTGTCTCATTAGTGTCATTATCCCTTTTAGGACCAGTTGGACCTTTCGATTGAAAATGGAATACCCCGTAGGCGTACTGATGCAGGTGCGGTGCAGGATATTCTGTCAAGAACATCCAAATTGGGCCATGTCCAGCTGACAGGAAAAGGCAAAGTGTCAGTGAAAAACAAGTGAAACGAGTGAGAAGGAGGCGAAAAAACGGTTTGAACCTAATTTGGTTATCCTCTAATAGTTCATAAACTTTTTGTCAGAAGGTTTCCACTCCTTTCCCCAAATTCCTACCTCCCCATCTCCGTTTTGTAGGTGCTGCAGAGAATATGCAAGGCGCAAAACGGCCCTGTACAAACCGTATTCAGCAGTAGTGCCAGACACATCTGCAGGACCCAGACGCCCCACCGAGTCTATCTGTCTGACTGCAGCTCTTTAGGTCTATTAATCCGCAGTAGTGCCAGGACGGCCAGTTACTTGCACTTGTCTACTACTTTCTTTATCTACCTCGAAGTTTCTTCTGTTTTGCAAAAGCTTTTGTTTCAGTCGACTCTTCTCTTGCTTTTCTGTCTTTCCTCTGTGGACGCTTGGTTGCTCTTGATATTCTCTGACCAAAGCCGTAACATTCATTCCCCAACGGAAGTTTGCTAGCGAAAAGTCTCCGTCAAGAAGAACCCCTATCCCTGAACGCCATTTGCAAAGAAGAGCTATATCCGTGCTTGTTGAAGCAGACAAAGAAAACTGCCACAATTGACTCTGCGAACTATGTTTGACAATCTCAAGTCCTTGATCAGACACGGAAAAACTGCCAAGGACATGAAGGGCAATGAGGCTCAGTCATCCGGCCCAGCAGCCTCTCATGGTGACTATGACTCGTCGCTGTCCATCGATATCGACTCTGTTTCTCACCACAGAGCCCACGCTGGTCATAACCCCACCCACGCCCACCACGACCACCACAATTACTCACACGCCCAAACAGGTCACAAAACGCATGACCACCACCGTGACCAGGCACCGGGAAACCATGGCCAACATGCAGCTCGTGAAAATCACGAAAATTCCGGGGCTCATGGTCACCATGATGGCCACCGCGATGGCCACAACCGGTACGAAGAGGTTGCTTCCCAAATTTGCAAGGAGGAACGGGTCAATCGTGCTCGCACAAACAAGTACCCGGGCTTGGAAAACTATGAAGTGTTGGAAAAGATGGGTGAAGGTGCATTCTCTGTGGTGTTTAAGGCCCGTCACTTGGTTTCCGACAAGTTGGTAGCAATTAAGGTTCTCCGTAAATTCCAGATGGACCGCTCGCAAAAGCAGGCTGTGTTAAAGGAAGTAACAATTATGCGCCAGCTCAAGCACCCCAATATTGTTCGTTTTATTGAGGTTATCGAGTCTGACTCCTACTACTATATAGTCCAGGAGTTGGCTATGGGTGGGGAGATTTTCGCCGCCATTGTCAACTTCACCTATCTTAGTGAAGACTTGAGTCGTCACATTATCTACCAGGTGGCTGAGGCCGTGCGCTACTTGCACGAAGAGGTCGGTGTCGTTCACAGAGACATCAAACCTGAAAACTTGTTGTTTCAACCAATTGCGTTTAGACCTTCACTAAATCCCTTCTCCAAGCTTCGTAGATCCGACGATCCTAAGACGAAGAAGGACGAGGGTGAGTTCGTTCCCGGGATTGGTGGTGGTACCATAGGTGTGGTGAAGTTGGCGGATTTCGGGTTATCCAAGCAAATCTGGGAGCACAACACAAAGACTCCCTGTGGAACTGTGGGCTACACTGCCCCTGAAATTGTTCGCGATGAGCGGTACTCAAGAGAAGTGGATATGTGGGCCATTGGCTGTGTTTTGTACACTCTCTTGTGTGGTTTCCCACCTTTTTACGATGAGAGAATCGAGACTCTTACCGAAAAGGTTGCCAGAGGTAAGTACACGTTCTTAGCGCCATGGTGGGATGAAATTTCTGACGACGCCAAATACTGTGTCACCAGACTTTTGACCGTTGACCCTAAGAAGAGATACACCATCAACGATCTTCTAAATGACCCATGGCTCAGCAAGGCCAAAATGCCTTCACCAGCCATTGTTGAACAAGCCAAGAAAAACACAAACATGCATACCGCCAAATTTGCCGCCTACCAAAACGAAGCCTTGTACACTCCTGCAGCACTGGCTCTTCGTGAGGCCTTCGACATTTCCGCAGCCGTGCACAGAATTGGAGAAGAAGCAGCTTTGCAAAAGGGCCTTGACGTTCCAGAAGCTCTCATTGAGGAGAGCGAGGAATCCGAGAGTAATCTTGTTCCCGATGTAGCGATTCGCGACATCAACAACGAATCTGGCTTTGCCTTAAACCTAGGCGGAGCTTCGATCATTGGAAGAAGAAAAAATAATAAGCCTGTGGCTGCCTGAATGCGAAAAGCTGAACGCTTTTGCATCTTTAAACTCTCTAGTTCTCTGTATCAATTGCATACCACATGGCCATGCACTCTTTTATCCTAACAAGATGAAGCAGGTCCTTGCGCATTATTTTTAACGCCTCTTTTAGCGATCCAAGCGGCTGTATGATGGTGTCTTCTCATAGGTGTCTTTTTACGGTTAACATACCTTTTCATATCCAGTGTTTGTTTTGACGATAGTGTCTGTGTTTGAAAAATAACTTAATAAACTTATGATAATTGAAGAAGTGAGTGACTTCATTCCTAAATGGTTTTCGTTCTCATTTTTGTTGTCTTCAAGCTAGCGTTTTTCAGTAGTTTGTTAAACTTCCCACACCTACCTACAACAACAACCAGGGTACTTTGGATGAAATGTGGAATCCGAGAAATCGATACAAAAAGTAATTTTAGCATTAGAAGTGTATTGAGATAATTTGTACTGTTATTTATCAAAAAACATAGGTATGCACGTCAATACCCTGTGTGAAACCCGTTATCCCAAACCTGTCTCACCAATCAGACACATTAGGAAATCCCCGGTGCTAGTTTTAAAAAACAGATGTGAACGGAAAATCCATTTATGGATGCAATATTGCAAGTTTTGAAATTTAGATGTTCAAGTCCCGTTTTAATGTGATCCGTGCAGATGCACTTATCCACTGAACCTGGAACAGACGTGCATTAGCAAGAATCTCAGCTGAGTGTTCTCATATTCCCTTAGGAAAGTACACGAGTGCTCAAAGTTAATGTTGTATTGTAGCAAAATGGCCTTTTCTGATACTCCCACAAATTAATGTTTAGGACATTCTTATGATTATGCTGTGTATCAAAACGGCTGGGAACAGATGTCCAAACCCTTGTTAGTGTTACCTTGAGAAAGATAAAAGTCGTAAAATTGCTGATGAAGGGAACTACACACGTAACGGCTGACAGCGCCGTGGCTGACGATGTTACCCACTCAGACGTAATCAACCACCCTCTTTGGGTGACGGAATCCGATCTGGGAGTTCAAAATGTCAAAGTAAGCAGCTTTCGCTGAATCAGATCAACATGTCACTCGTATTACTCAACCACTAGCAAGCACGTCGACATGTTACAAGTGACGCCACACTTTTGCTCCGATAAGAAAGAGATCTTGAGCAAGATATCATGCGGAACAGCTACTTAATGTATATACCACTGAGATAAAAGAAAAGGTGCAAGTGTTTTTTTTTTTTTCTTCACATCCGATTTCCACTGCCCATTCCGCATTTGGCATTCTCACTGTTCGTTCTGAAACACCATCTATCCTTGAATGGGTTCATTACACACACCGTGCTGCGCACATATGATAGACGAGTTATCTGACCCAACTGGACCGAAACTCGTTTGTTTCCATCAAAATCAACAATGTCTGAAAATGAACCCCAAAATATTGACGCAGAGGTTCTAGAACTCGATATAGAAGCCATTTTGAAATTTGCGCAGGCCTCTACTGCCTCAAGCAACAGTATCCGAAAAGTGGCACCGGACCCTGAAAAGTTCCCCTTGATCCGTAGAGATGTTACAATGACGATGGACTCGCCGCTTGAAATCGACAAGGAAGCACTTCAGCAGTACGTAGGTAGCGGGCTTTCTGCGAACTATTCATTCACGACTCTGGCCACTGAAATCAAACACTCCACCGTCAACAAGCCATTGGTCCAATTCTTTCTGAAACACACGGGAAAACTCAAGAAGAAGCTTCTTTTCTCGGTGAACTTGCTAGATAACTTATGCGAAACCATTGTTACAGAACTTCGCTTCATAAACACCAAGCTCAAGAAGTGTGGGCGTAACGTGGAACTTGTCGAGTACTTTTGGACTCTCGAACTACATCCAGCCACACAGATGATTTCGCTACGATTGACATACTCCGTGGACCTCATCATTCTGTTACTTCGGTACTTTTCATCAGATATAGTGACGATCATTGACGAGCTAGTTCAGCCATCGGCTACGCCTTTGCCGTTGGAAACCGACTCCCGTTACTCTAAATTTGAGCGCCTCCCGCTCGACGTGCATCTCTTCTATAGAGCCATGGCAGAACATACAAGGACACTACCTGTTCCAGACTCGCTCTCACATCCATACATAACTGCACAGCTCTATCCGTTTCAGCGGAAAACCGTCAATTGGCTTTTGAACCGAGAGCATGTATCTTACGATTCAAGTACTGGTTCTTGTAAGGATCTCCCTCTCGTTAGTGACCAAGCGCTATCTCTATTCGCCAGCTTTCCAGACTCTAATACAAGCGAAATGGACTCTGAAATATCGAAGATCCTCGATAAACTTTGCTTTGGATGGAATCGTATCCTTTTAAATGATACTGTTTGCTGGTACAACAACTTTACAGGTAATTTATTAACTGAGCATCAAGCTATTAACTTACTTTCAAACTTAAACAAGACGCAAGAAAACACGGAAATAGGAGGTTGCGGGTATTTGTGTGAAGAAATGGGGCTCGGCAAAACTGTAGAAGTCATTTCCTTGATCTTGCTCCATCAGCGCAAACAATCTGATGTAGGGACGTCAATTCCTCTCCAGTTTAACGAGGAGAGTGACGTTCGCATAATTAAAAAGGCCAAGACCACATTAATTGCAGCCCCGGAATCAATCATTGACCAATGGTTTCTGGAGATAAGTCTGATGTGTCCCCATCTACTGGTGACCATCTACAAAGGCCTTGATCAATACCCTGAACTCAAAAATATTCCCAAGTACACCTCTGAGTTTCTACAGAGATACGACATTGTTCTCATGAACTATTCGGTGATGGCTCGGGAGTTGGACTTTGCTGTCTATTCATCGCAAAGGGCTTCTACGAGGGAGGGTCGAAAAAGAAGGGGATTTGAAGCAAATGGTAACCAAGCCACAAAACCTGAACATCATGATCTCGAAGCCTTCCAGGCCCACTTCGATGCACCGTTCACAAAGGAAGTCGAAGAGGTCATTTATAACATGAAGAAGTATGATAGAGCTAACCTTGAGGAGTTGGGTGCAAGAGCGCGAAAAGAATTTCCCGGTACTATTCCCCATACAATGTTTTACGACTCGCCGCTCATGATGTGCCAATGGTGGCGTGTAGTCTTAGACGAAATTCAAATGGTGGCTGTTGGCGCTACTCGTGCTTTCAAAACTGCCGCTATGATACCCCGAATTCATTCTTGGGGAGTTTCAGGAACACCAGTACGACTGATAACTGCATTGGAATTCTTGAAAGTTTCTCCTTTCAATTATGAGTCTTCTCTTTTCTGTTGGAGGAAAATAAATAATGAAGAAGACAGCATCAGTTTCGTAAAGTTATGGCAATCTGTGGCTTTGAGGCACACCAAGGCTATGGTTCATAATGATATAAATTTGCCCCCTCAAGAGAGAATTTTACTTACGCTTCCATTCACAGAATTGGAACAAGATGCGTACAACGAGCTTCTTTCAAGTAAGCTTTCCTTTATTGGCTTAAACAAAGATGAAATGTCTGAAGCTTTCGAACTCACAAGTCTTCAGTGTCTGCATTTGCGGTACTTCCTACTAAAATTACGACAGTTGTGTGCCAATGCTCAGATAGGAAAGTTACAAAGCGGTTACTCTGGAAGAGGTAAAAATAGAGGAAAGCTTCTTTTTGCCAATACGACTCAACTCAAGACGCTTGAATCGGTTCTCGAGGATATGATTACTTCTGTTTCCGAAGAAGCTGTTGATGCAGAGAAAATGATCGTATCTCGAACTTTAGAAATCTGCCAAGTTTTAGAAAACTCGCTACACCCGGAAAAAGTCATAGAAATACTTGACTTTCTTCTAGATGATATTTCCTACTACGTAGAAAAAACCAAAACGGGCATCCTTACCGCCCAACTAAACATCCGCCAATTGGAACAAGAGCTCTCCAAGATGAATCCAGCAAAAGAAAAGGAATTCCATCATTTGTCTGAAAGTGAGGATTCTGATCACGACGACCACGAACAAGCAAATGATGAAGGGCCACCATCTAAAATTTTGAAGCTAAACAACGGAAAAAGTCACCAACAACCTAAAGCCAAGTTTGAGGATGAGAATGTGACTGGTCCCAAATTTGATGAGAAGGTGTACACTTCGAAGTACAGCAACTATAGGAAGTTTAAAGATCAACTTAATGGTCTCCGTGTCAAATTAAGGTCGTGGAAAATTACCGAACATAAGTGCTTTTTCCTATTGGCGTCGGCACACTTTCAACTCTATGATCCTGAATATCAAGAAAAAATCCAAAGCTATCGTGCCGATTTTGAATTGGCAAACAGCATTCCTTCTTTATTATATCAATATGCGCTTGGTAGTCGAAAAACAACTATGACCAAACCCAACTTTTTGGAAGGACTCGTCAAGCTGGAAGATCAAAATGATGCAGAGTTTGAAATCGCAAAACATAAACACTTAGAAAGCGTATTTTACTCACGCGCCGAATTGGCCAGAAACGAAATCTTGTCCCAACCTTTAAAGGATTTTAAATTTGTTCTCACCAAAAAACTCACAAAGGCCACAATTGTTGATTCGTCTAAAATGATTAATGATGGCGAAACTCTTTTCCCAAAATCTACCAAACATTTGTTCTTGGTATTTCCATCAATTGACGTGGATGACTTAAAGAACTTGGCTTGGTGTTCAAAAATCAAAGACATAATTGTTCAGTACCTCGCAATCACCACAAAGCTAAATGAGCAGGCTAAGTTCTTGAACGAAAAGGTTTTGTTGTTAAAAGATCTTCTTTCAAGTTCCTTGCTTTCAGTAGACGAAACCCCCGATGGAGAAGAGTACGAGCAGTCAATCGAAAATCAAGATAAAGCTGCTTGTTTGATGCTTATTATCTCTCAACTACTTAGAGACCGGGAAAATGCTTATTTCGAAAATCATTCAAAGGCCTTGACTATACGAAAAAAAGAGGATGAGGAGTTTTCCGCTGAGGCACACCAAATCACTGACAAAAAGTATTTGAAAGCGCTCCAGAAGAAGCGCGCCAGCCTTAACCCTCAGACAGACACCACTATTGAAGAGTTGTTGAAATTCTTTAAGTTTGTCGAGATAGAATTATCTCAAAAAGTCGAATTTCTTGATGTTCTTCAAGCAATCGCTTTGAGGATTCGTAACAGCGCAGAAAATGAGAAGACTTGTCAGAAGTTGCTCCGAAAGGAGCTCAATACTAAATTCAATCCGGTTTTCAATTCGAGAGTGGAATATTTCAAGCAGTTGCAACAAATCTCCGATACAGTGGGCAACACGGCATATCCGACATCGTATCTTGAGCTAGATGGCGAGAAAATCACGGGCCACCTCAATTTCCATTTGACGTTTTTGGAAAGTGTAAACAATAAGCTCCTCAGATTGGCTGCGCGTCAAAGCTACTTGGAGACTCTCGTAAAACATGACAGTCGCATCAAGAGTGAAAACCAGGATGGTTTGAAGTCCGCACCGGTGGAGGACCTTGTTTGTCTGATTTGCCAGGGTGAAATCACCGTTGGTTCTCTAGCACCATGTGGACATCGTTTTTGTAAACTCTGTTTGAACGAGTGGCTTACGCGGCACCCCTCATGTCCAATGTGTAAGAGTTATACCGACAAGACCACTGTCTACAATTTTACCGTGTACAAACCTGATATTCGGGCCGAGAAAGTCGTCAATCTGCATAACGAACAGAAGGCCAAATCGAACGACGACGAGACTCATCAAGTTTACAAAAACTTAGATCCGACTACATTAAAGGAGATTCAGAACATTCAACTTGATAACTCGTATGGATCCAAAGTGGATTTAATCGTTAAACAGGTACTCTACTTGAAGAGTCAAGACCCAGACGTCCAAATTGTGGTCTTTAGTCAATGGCAAGATCTTCTTGTGATTCTTGCGTATGCATTTGACCAGGCCAAAATTACTCACATAACTGCCAAGAACTCCAACACGTCGAGAAGTAAACACGAAGCCAGTCCAGCAGAACAGTTCAAGACGAAAGAGAACGGAATCACTTGTTTCCTATTAAATGCCCAGATCCAGGCTAGTGGACTTACGCTAGTGAATGCCACTCACATATTCCTTTGCGAACCCTTGATTCACACCCCGACCGAATTGCAGGCAATCTCACGTATTCATCGTATTGGGCAGACAAAAGTGACTACAGTGTGGATGTTTGCCGTACAGAACACTGTGGAGGAGAACATTGTAGCTCTAGGAACGAAAAAGAGAATCGAGTACCTTAAAGCGAATGCCAGCGAGTCGGTGGAACTTGACGAACACAAGCTTGGCATTTTTGTGAGCAGTGACGCCATGCGTCTTGAAGAAAAGGACATTCTTACCGCCGAATCAGAGGCTATGAGTTATTGCTCTTCGGATGGAAAAAGTACTTTGGGATCCGAAACTGTAGAGGACAAGTACATTAATTTTATATATTTTGGAGAGCCACTGAAGGCGCCGACATGAAAGACATCGAATAAACATTCCCTTTCAACGCAAAATTAAAAATTCTACAGCAACCAACTTTCCGCAATTGTTTTAATTTATTTCCATTCTTGCTCTTGATTTCTGTAAATGCGTTAGAGTCTCAAACACATAAATAAGCACCTTCATCATATCCCTGATATATCTTACCCTGTTCAGCCAAATACTGACACTTTTCCAGAATAATGTCGAGAGGAATTCCCAAGGTGCCGCTGATCCATGACACAGGCACCCCCTCGGGCATCGACAGCGAGTTGGAGGTAATGATGCCCATAATCTTATCTTGAACGTCCAAACCTTCACCGCCAGCAGCGCCAGAGTCTCCCCCTACAAAAAGACCGTTGCCCTCAGATTTCAATGGGTTGACATTGAGCAACCCTTGAGCTTCTAGATGTGTTGAGATGGCAGCGAGCATATGGTAGAGGACCTGGTTGTGGTCAGTAATGAGGGTGAACTTGGCCTGCTGCACGCCCTTTTTCTGGTTGAATTGCTTCAAAACTCCGGTAACGTGAACATACTTGTTCTCCATAGCCTGAAAATACTCTGTCTGTTCTGCAGCGGAGGTCTCCTTCTCTTCGATCCATCGCTTGATCTCAATGGACCCAGTGCCGTCTTCAACGGTGACGGAAACGGCACTTGTCTGGTTCTCGACCTTTCTGAGCACTCCTACTAGCGACACGAGGCTTAGTGACAAGTTGTGGATCGAGAACTCGCCATCGGGGACGTGTTGTGTGGCCTCATTAAGCTGTCTGATGGTAATGGGAATCAACGACGTTCTTCCTTGAGGCTTTTGCGAATGGTCATTGTTTTCAGAATATTCGGCATCATGCGAAAAACCGCCATCACCGTGGTTTCCGTAGTCCATGTTTTCTTTAAAGATTAGTAATGAAGTTGAGGACACGCGTTTCCACAAATGTGGAGGTGATAGAAATACACGTAAAAGAGATGTGTTCAAAAGACATATGCATCTTTTTAAGACTCAATTGAATTTTGATAGAAAATAGAAATGTTTATTTGCGTAAAATTCATTCATTGTGATTCGAGTTCTGTCAGTAACCTTATTGTAGTTGCCCGAAATGGCTTAATTTGAATCATTATGCAAATCCAACAAGATTTATTCGTTTTTACACAAATGATTAAAAGGAATAGGGCCCTCTTTTGATCATCGCTCAAGCCATTTTCCATTCGGAGTTGCTGCTAAAACCAATGTCACAGACCATTCAATCTACACAAACAAATCAATGACAAACTTTATTAAAAGCGCTAACTCGCTCTAAATCATTTCTAACATATCTCAAATCCTACTCCAGTATTGGAAATTCTAGAAAACTATTATTAAACCTGTATAAACCCAAACTTGCAAAGAGATATAAATTAGTGCAAGATAATATGTATATGAATAATAGGATGTTTCGCTTAGAAAGCGTACTTGGACTTGGATCTAATCTTTCCACCGTATTTGTAAAACAAGAATGGAACAGGAATCAAGACCAAAGAGAGACATCCCAAAAGGGTGGTGGCCCACTGGATTTTCATGTTGACAAACATTTGTCTGGCAAAAAGGGGGAAGGCAGCACCAAATGCAGATCTCAAGAAGGTGTTACCAGCCAACGCAGATGCTGCAAAGAACAAGTAACAATCGATGATGTAGTTAATAGATGGCATGAAAAGAAGAATAAGACCGATACCAATTGGAGCGGCACCGATGGTAGGCACGATCCAGTGAACATGTGCGGCGTAAGCGCCAGTCCAGCCGAGCCAGAACAAACCAATAGTGTATGCAAAGCCACCAATCATCATAGGGGGAAGTCTCTCTTCTGCGACAAGCTTACCGCCATTCTTCTCCATGGCTTGAAGGAATCTCTTGTCCATGAAGACACCGATAATTCCACCTATGAAGACACCAATAAGCATCGAGAGGTATGGAAGCTCGGAGACACCTTGACTGAAGTGGTATTCGCCAGCAAAGATTAATGGCACGGCGGTCAAAAACAAGTAAAGTAAACCGTAGATGAAAGCATTGTACAACGAAACAAGAAGCAAGATAGGCTCCCTTGCCAACATGACAAGTGGTCTGGTGATGTTTTTCTCGACGATTTCCTTGATAGACAACGAAACCTCTTCGTGAGGGGCATGGATACCCCAGTTTGAAGTTCTTCTTCTCAAAATTTCAGCCTTTCTAACCAAGATCAAGCCGTGGTGAGTCTCCTCCATGACAAAGGCAACGCCGAGCATGGCCAATACACCAATCAACCCCGAGAAGTAGGACGTCCATCTCCAGCCCAAGCCCCTGTTTTTGGCAACAAAACCTCCCAAAATGGGTGCAAGCATGGGACCACCGAAAACGGTCATGGCAAACACGTTAATGGCCCTACCTCTGGAGGCAGGGGAGAATACGTCGGACATACTGGCGGGAGCTACAACCAAGGCTGCAGCGCCAGAGAAACCAGCGAAGAATCTACAAATCATAACTGTCTGGATATCCTTAGCGGCACCAACAGCAAAGGAAAAACAGATGTACAAGAATGAAGAGGGAAGAAGAACGGATTTTCTGCCGTACAACTCGGAAAGAGGACCCCAGATGATGGGGCCAGATGCGAAACCGAACACAAAAAGAGAAGTTCCGAGAGCAGCGACAACTTGGCCAACATGGTACTCCTTCATCAATTCCAACGAGCCCATCGCGAACATAGCCGAGCCCATCGAGGCTGCGAGAGCACATAAGGCAACAACGGCACAATTAATGATCTTCTTCGTGAGAGACCAGTTGTGTGGAAAAGTAGGATCTTCAGGTCCATCGAAAGCCACAGCGTATGGGTCTCTTTCGGGTAGCATAGGAGGATAGTCCTTTCCTCCACCCATCTTAGGCATAGGATCCTTGAGGTTCGATGCCTCACGATACAACTCTTCTACACCCACCATTCTTCGGCTCATGGCTCTCGAAACGGACTCGGCGCACATCGACTCGGGGTAATCGCCATCCGGTGTTTGGTTTTCGAGATCTTCTCCCTTGTATTGAAGAACACCTCCGGCGTCTTGTTCGGAATTTCCATCTAGTTCGTATTTCACGTTTATGTTGGACGAGTTGTCCGAAGAGTTAGCCGTCATGTCGATTCACAGAAGACACTAATGAAAAAGGACACTAATGAAAAAGTTGGTCAAAAACAATGGTGGTGGAATCCAGGGGGGCGGACCCTGCTATTTATATTCGGTGTTTCATTAACGTGCATCTATGTTGTTACCGAAAGGAGCAACGCCGTACAATGACAGGAGCCGATACCGACATACCGATGATGTGAGATCCAGAGATACGATGAAAGAAACAAGAAAATAGATAACAAGAAGTGGGTGAGAAATGGATAAGAAGGCCAAAACATCTCAAGGTTCCCTCCGCTGGCCGTCTGAAGTTTTGTTCACTGAAAAATGTGGATTTGGTGCAATTACTTGTTTCTACCTCAATCTGGGCCTGCACATAAAGTCGGCTATAGTGAAGCTTTTGAAGCCGATGACGCTTTCGGATCTTACAGCAAGCGGATAACCATCGTCTCGATTAAATCCGGACAGTGGCCACCATTATGAGCCGCTGACACCAATCAGCCGCATTTGTGCTGAATAATCACCGCAGGGTATATTTAGTGGGAAAGCCGTTATGGCCACGAGCCCCTGTATGCCGTCATGCAATGGTATAGCAGCCCTTGTAAGAAACTTTTGAAGCTGAGGGGGACTTTGAGAAGTCGTTCGAGCAAGTTTCTCGATGACTTGGATCAAGGTACGGGTTTTTGGGAAGTGTCTGGGCATCGTGTTTTGGTTCATGTTCGATGACTTCCGTATCATTTGACGCCTCATGTGATACGAGGTAGAATGCATAAACCTGCTTCATAAATGTGTTATCTGCAGGTCGGAGACGGGAGAGGTAGATTGTTGGTTCCGTTTGGAATTGCCGGCCCGTAAGATCAAGTTTGAGTTATGCGTTTTGAGCAGAATTGCTCCAGGATTCTCGGAGTGGGAACATTCGAGACGGTAAAAAAAGGACTTTGTTGGAGTTTGGTGTCGGAAAGTTCAATTGGAGTGAGGGGGTGTAGACTCAGAGCAGCGGGTACAACGCCTGGAATTTGGTCGGAATTGCAATGGAGATGAAGATTGCAACAATTGAATGAGAGTGTTTGAATTCGCGTTTGTGTACGACCACAATTTGATGATTTGCCGCCAGTCACAAGAGAAGACTTACAGGATGCCGAGGTATTGTATCAGGACGAATGCACATGTTTTAAAAGTTAAATAGTATATCGGCACGTTTTGCGAGCTACTAGGGCTCTTTTGACTTTTTGGGGCAGCGCTTTCGAGTGAATAGAGCTGAGAGCTATGGAGACGTCGTAGACGTCGTAGACACGGCGAGTGTGGTATGTGGAGCGGGTTTTTCTAAACGATCCGATTCTTAATATGAAGCGCCGAGTAATTCGGGTATCTGTTGTTGATAGAGCTTAACCAAATTCGTCCTTGTACTGAGACAAGTGTACTTTTCTCACTACCATATGGAATGGTGTTAATCAACTGAGTAAATGGTAGATGACAACAAAATTCATTTGAAATTGAGTTCAGTTAAGATATATCTGGTGAAATTTGATCTTGAGTGACAGCTCTGACTGTTTTGTGGATACCGCTTGAAGATGTTCTCTCATACAATAAGGCGACTTCTAGGCATGCATCAACCATCGGTAACTTTTATTTAACAAAAACATAAACCGCCTTGAACAACATCAGTCAAATTTACAATTGTCCATGGTCTACAAACTTTTGTACTCATGAGTTCATTGAAACAAGCCTTTCAGAAGATTTTCATAACTGACAATACAACCAACTAAAACTTGAAATTTGCTAGCATTAAAAACCATCATCGTCACCCTTGCTTGACCCTGTAATTGTCAATCTTACTACCAGTCTTCGTCATCCTCTAGCGACTACTCGATTCCATCAAAACAAAATCCTTACACAAACAAACAAATTCTTCAAATCTCTCGCATACCCACCTCCCGTGAAGCGATCAAATTCTCCAAATTCCTCCTTTTTACTCTAGTTTCATTCTCTCGTTCCTCCCATCCCTTCTTCCCTACAAATGAAGGCCCTTGTCAGATAACCTCATCCCCGTGCCAACGCCTAGCAAACAAATTACATCGAAAATATTTTTTCCAATTTTTTCAAATGGTTCCCCGCCCATGCCCACCAAAAAACCAAATCTTTCTCGCATCTTATGTGCGGACCATCCCACCGCATAATCGACGCAGCGAACATTGCACATTTTATAAACACACGTTGCCCTTTTCCTAAAGTAGCTCGAAAACTCACAAAATGGAGAATCTGGACATGGTTGCCAGCACGGAATACCCCGTGCAGCCACTGCTATCCCCAGCAAAGCCTGAAGCTCATCCTACCACGGGTCCAATTGATCTGGAAAACACTGATCTGGCAAACGGCATCTCGCACGTGTCCGAAAGACAACCGGAGTCCAAGTCAGCGAATTCTGCCTCTGGTGACTCGAAAAAAGCCAATGTCGATTTGCTAAACGGCTCTAGTGGCACTAATGGCACCGCGTCCGCATCTACTAATGTTACTGAACCAATACAAGATGCGGTGAAAGAAGCTGTTCTTCAGAACAAGAAGGAAGATTCAGAAAACACAGAATTGGGAAACGGCGTTAAAGACGAAGTGAAGCCAGACGGCCTTGTGGAAAGCGAAAAGTCTGAGCGTGTAGGTATTGATAGTTCGGATCTGGTTGACAATGCTGCGTCGTCTCCAGAATCGAAGAAGAGGGTCGCTGCCCCAGAAGCTGTAGAAGGTACGAAAAAACGGAAACAGTCGGTTCTTAACTTCTCCAAGGCCGACGGTCTGACGTCTTTAAGTATATCTACAGCCAAATCGGACGAAACTAAGGTCAACGACGCCTCAGCATCCGATGCCGACTCGCTCATGGACGAAGACCCTAACGTGAAAGATGAGAAGGACGATGAGTATCTAGTGACGCTTAAATTAAAAAAGACACCGGAAACGCCGAAGGGTAGACGGTCCAGAAGTAGAGCCAGCACTCAGCCCCAGGAAAAAGTTCGTAACTTCGACAGAGCCGCTAAAAAACCCCTCCCTAAGGAAGAGCCGCTCCATCTCCCCTTGGTTAAGGTGAAGAAGGGATCGTCTAGATCGAAACAGCCCGCCTCCTCCACCACTATTTTGAGAGAGAACAATCGTAATGCAAGACCGCTTCCTGGACCCTTGGTGCCCTTGCACTACGATCTCTACGACGGAAATGTCATTGCTAGTGAGAACAACAAGGCAGCTTCCCAAGAAAAGTTGGCGTTTGGTTTCCCCATCCAGCACAACCCTAATCTGTACGATATCATGTACATTCTCTTGTTTTTGACTAAGTTCGAGCCTGTCGTGCAAGCAGGTGCATTGGGACCCGACGACTTCGAAAAAGGCTTGGACTTGGCCTCGACGTCGCTGCATCCAGTTATTTCCCAGACCATGGAGGTTTTCTTCCGTCGTCTTCTTGTACTTCTACTTAACCGCAAAAAGCCGATCCCTAAGGACGGTCAGCGGCCAGCCATCCAGGAACTTCAAACGAAATACGCCTCTTTCGGGCTCCCGGAAGAATGGAGAGACGACTCATTGGTGCATCATGTCGACTCGTTTCCTTGTAACCCCGAAGAAGATGTCGTGGACCCCACTAAGCCACCAGTTTCCCCTGAAGATCTTATCGAGTACGAGCGCCCCAAAGAACTTCCCAACCCTTTCCACTCGAAGAGTTTTGAGGACTATGGCCTTGCTGGAATCGAGTCGCCCCGGCAAAGAGTTGTGTTGTTAAGAACTATGGTAGTATGGTGTCTATCTGTTTCCATGAAGGTCAAGACGTTTTTAACGTCTATAGTGAACAAGCAGGAGGTACCCGGTGAGAGAGACAATATTTATGTGGCCCGCTCTGTCATGAAGGGTTTTGCACACACATCGGAGGCTAGGAAGGATCACGAGGTTAAAATGGCCCGGAAGACAAAACCAAGTACGAAGGGCGGAATGCAGGACTTCGATCTACGCCTATCGTACATGGACCCAACTTCCAACCCTATGACACACCCATTGGCGCTCCGGTTGAACGAATACGTGGTGGGAGACCTTGGATTCCACATGGGAAGATTTTACTTGGTCCGAACCGCCGATGCCTCCGCTGGAGGCCTCGGCTCGCTCAGCGAGATGAAGAGCGCTGCCAAAATGCAACCGGGTGATCGCTCAATGGCCACGAATTTCCGCTTGTACGTCGAAGACGTGTACTCGCTGTTGAACTCGTGTCTCCGTGTGGATGGTGTTGAGTTTGATGCTGAGGGCAACGAGGTTCCTAGCGATGAGAAGTATGACGACACCAGATACTGGTACACTGTCGCCTCAAACTATGAGGAGTTGAAGCAGTTCCACGAGCTTTTAGAGCTGAAGTTGGGCACCAAGGGTCTGAGCATTCATCACGGGTCCGACGCTTATAGACCATTAGCCTACTTCTGTCAGTACCTCCGCCATGTTGTTCCTATTATTGGTGAACTTGAGGGCATGTACGTTGGTGGCGGGGACCAGAGAACGGCCAGAAAGAAGACTGTGGACTACAGCGCCACACCTACTTGGGAAGAAGGAGAAGCCGAATTTATTGAAACTAGAGGGGACGGGGACTATTCAGAAGATGGCGAAGAGGAATTTGATGAGGAAGATGAGGGTGACGAAGGCGAAGAAGGCGAAGAAGAGGAGGCAGAGTTTCTGGATTAGCTCTGAGCCTTCATATGAAGTGATAACAAAAGTAGAAAGGGCCTCAGTAGTGGTTCATGCCTAAAACGTAGTTCATATAAATTGTAATATACTGACAAAGTAAAGTTATTGTAACGATACGTGGAGGTTTGGTGTAAGTATGGACGTCAAATGTTCATCAAACCGCGATCGTAGTCGTTTCTTACAGTTTAAAACATTTGAATATAATCTAGACGCGGTTCCGTTAATATACACTAAAAAATTGCTAAGGTTTCTACAACTTCTGAGCACCCAACATAAGGTCGATTTTCTGTTTTAAAAGCTCTTCGTTTTCCTTGAAGAAAGCGGCCCGTCTCACAGTTTCCTCATTGTAGCCATCTTCACTCTTCAAGGCCTTCAAAGTCTCCGCCTGACTCTCCAACCACGCCTTTAAGAACCTGACTGGATCTTCACTGAGTTCGCGGTAAAAGAGCTCACGAGCATTTACGCTTTGCAAAGCGCTGATTCCGAGTGCTATTCTCAGATTCAAATATTTTATGTGCTCGTCCGATTTTGACATGCTCTGGAACGTGGCGTTGTTTTCGGCAATTAATTCCTTGTAGGCTTCCTTCATGTCAGAGGGCAACTCGATCGGGATATCGAGAACAACGTCACCCAAAGTGGTCGACTTGGTGGTAGTCACCTCATAATCTACAATAATGGGTTCACGGGGTCTCAAGTGGGGTTGAATCAACTTGTACAAGTCTCTAAATTTGAAGGAGTCAATCTCTAAAAGGTCCTTCAACAACGCATCGCATCTGATCGTACTTAAGTTTTTATCGTCCTTTCCTTGAAGATTCATTGTGGAGTCGGCAATTTCGGAAGCAGAGACGGCAGGCACGTTTGTGAGCGTGGAGGTCTTTCCAAACAAGTTCTTGTACAACACATACTGCCATATCTGATAAACCACTTCTTGCTGGGAAGCCTCGCGGCGGCCAGTAAACTGAGCCATTTGAGGAGACAAGGCAAACTTATTGGAGAAGTCCTTTACAAGAATGGCGATCTTCAGGTTAATGTTAAATACTCCGGGACGACGAATATCGATCCCGTCGAAAGTGCCGGGCATCGAGGGGTTAAGGCCAGCATTCATCATGGCATTTGAGGCAGGCTCACGCCATTCTATTATGTTGCCGTTGTTGCTTTGCAAATTAGGGTAGTCGCCGTTTGGTACTAGCTCTACTGAAACGCCCGACACCAAAGATGAAAACTTCAAACCCGCAGCGGCCTTGTTAGTTTTGTCATCGCTGATATATCTCCCTTCGATTTTTAAAGTCCAAGTGGCTTCATCGCTCATCTCGACGCCCTGTTTCCGCTGCCAGGGCATGTTCTCGCATGTGTTGTAGATAAACACACGCAACACGCCAGTTTCGCTCTTTTGGTTGAGTTTCAGCGCCGAGTCTGCCTGCACGGACTGAAAGTCCAAACCCTTCTGGGCAATGAGCAAGTCCAAATCCTTCTCTGCGTCCTGGAGTTTCTTATAAAGATCCAAGTTAGGTACCTTGTCATATAAGCTGGCTGGGATATTTACATCAGTGGGTGTGAGGGAAACGGTCGGGGTCGCAGCCGTTGACTGGTGGACCTTCAGTGCAGCCTCTGTGGCGAGACTTGGATTCGCCAGCATGACATGTGGTGGAGGAGCCATTTGTGTTGGGTTTGAATGAAGAGTTGGTGCGATACGAAATGTGGAGCGCGGGTATAGATGTGGGTAGTGGAATATGGAGGAGTGTACTTACGTTGACGAATGGATTGTAAATATTAAGGAAGGATTTAGAAAAGATTTGTATTTTTTGATATTGATATTTTGTTTTGGATGAAATTGCGTGTTTTGTGGGATCTTATTTGGGATTAACATCGACTATTGTCATTGGGGATAGGTTCATATGAAGAAAGATTTTTGGATAACCCAGTCAATACTCAGAATTGAATCAATGTAGGATTTTTCTCTGCCTGATTATCTATCCTGTTCCTATCGATTTCACATCTACTTTGGGCTACTTATACCAAACACTGATAGATTGCACCCGTACATCAGACGATATCAGTACTCAAGTCATCTTGACGACAGTCGTGTTAATTAATTTCATTTTTGAAGGAATTGGCGATATAGAGATTTACTTTAAAAGTTTCACTGCTGATAGCCATTTCTTGTGTGAAAGCAGTGAATGTAATGGCAGTCGTTGTGTTAGTGATAGCAGTGCATCTGCTCAATTAAGTCATTATAAATCGAAAAGAGTATGTGCATTGTAATCAGTTTTCTTGCTTCTAATTCTGCCTCAATTCTATTTCATTCTAGGGGCATCCCTTCCGAGCATTGTTCTCGTATCGGAATGGATGGCCAACAATTCCCTCACTTCCCTCCCAACAACCCAATATACCAGTACGATAAAGGTGGAACCTCAATTCTCCAAAAAAAAAAATCCCAATTTCCTACTCCAATCTGCATAATTAAAAAAGTGTCTTAAATACGACCCAACCTTCCATCCCTTTAATAATCCATCCCTGGTTTACGGCTGCAAATCCACACTATAACCGCATCGAAGTACACCCCTACCGCATATCCATCTTAAACCAGAACTCTTCTACCTAAGGGTACCCTATATGGCTTCAATAATCTCACTTATCCATATATCTACACAATTCACATAAACTCGCACATTCCTATTTCTAATGGCCCCTGAAACACCACCGCTCACTCTCCTTCACTAATGTCTCAGTCATCCTCCCGTGGAGTTAAGATCCAGAAAAGAAAGTCCCAAAACATACCTGGAGACTCCCGTACCGCACGAAAAGCGCTCCAGAAACGAAAAGAGGCGTTTCTTCGCAGAATCAACTACTCCTCGTTGTTTACCGCGGTCGTGCTACCCTTGTGTGCGTTCGCATACTTGTTTCACGGCAACCACTCGTTCATTCCCTCTTCCGTCAGTACGAGATGGTTTTGTCTAATATATTACCACGTCTCCATGTTAGCGTTTACTGCTGGCTACCACAAATGCTACGCGCATTCGACATTTCGTGCTCGTCTGTCGTGGTTGCATCTCTACTTCAATATGTTCGGAGCGAGCGTGGGACTCGGACCGATACGCGTGTGGGCGGCCATGCATCGGGCCCATCACCAGTTCACCGATGATGTAGATAGAGACCCTTACTCCATAAAGCGTGGGTTTCTTTGGGCGCATTGGGGGTGGCTCTTGAAGAAGCCAAAGTCGACTGCGTTTTATGAAGAATTTATTGAAAATGAGTTTCCGCTCGTAGACGGTGAGAACGAGATTCCTGCTATGGCCACTTCCGGGTCGTTTGCAGTGAGCGAATCGGATTTAAAAGTTGGTGATGTTCAGGAAACGTTCGAGATTCGTGTTAAGGACTCGAAAGAGAGACAGCGTGAGACTCTTGAATGGATATCCTGGCAGGAGAAATGGAACCTTGTGCTTTTCCTCCTCACCTCTTTGCTCATTCCGGTGCTTGTTACAGTCTGGTACTGTCACGACACATGGGTTAACGGGCTTATCTATCCGGGCATTCTTCGTATGTTTGTATCTCAGCAGCTGATCTTTTCCACTGAGTCCGTATGCCACGCCAAATGGCTACAAGTCACGATTCCTACACAGCCATTCAATGATAAAAACCTGCTGGTCAATTGTCATAACCCTTTCATCACCATTTTAACGTTTGGACAAGCCCTGCAAAATTACCATCACGAATTTCCCCACGATTACAGGGTTTCGTCGCTGATTTGGGCGTTTGACCCCACTAAGTGGTTCATCTGGATTCTCTCTAAATTACGCCTTGTGGACGAGCTTTGCAAAACCCCAACAGATCTAGTCATGCAGCTACGGATTCAGCAGAAACAGCAAGTTTTAAATCATATGCGCTCGCAGCTCAATTGGGGTACTCCGCTCTCTAAGCTTCCTATGATTACTGCAAAAGACTTCAAGGCACTTTGTCAGAGCGCTGCTGGGCAGGACCGGATCTATATTGTAATTCAAAATGTTATTCATGATATCACACCCTTCATGGATCAACATCCTGGAGGGCTAGCACTCTTACAGGCTTCCCACGGTAAAGATGCCACCAAGGCATTCTATGGCGGTGTTTACGGTCATCTGACGGCAGCTGTTAATTTATTGGCCACCATGAGAATCGGAGTCCTCGATGTTGGAGACGAGGAGGGTGTATGGAAGAGAGTGGCTAGAGAAGAAGGTGTTACTAGTTCTAGAGATGACCGTCAGAGCGGTCAAAACCGTTCTGCAGAGGCTGCTTAGGCCACAATGAGTCTCTATGGGTTTTAGTGTAGTTTTAATGTAGTATGAATGTATTGTGAGGTGCTAAATGAATGGGAAAGTATGCTGCTGTTTCAATAAACTAGAGAAATAAAAAACTTAATTACAATGATATATATTTAGAAGATTTTGAACGGTAAGTGTTGTCTTTTTTTTTTTTTTCAAATCCAGAACCTGATTGAAAGACCCGCTTTGAAGCAAATGAAATGTGTGAGGTAGAAAACAAAAATTGAAAAAGAAATCTAAGCTTCTCAAATTTCTTAATTCTTCTCTTGCTTCTTATTTTCCATTTCCTCGTCATACCATTTATCTCATTTTCCGTCCTCTAGTTCCCTGTTTTGCAGCCACACTTTACTCCATCAACTTACTTCTGCAATCATGAACCAGGCCAACCCTAGACTCTTCCATATCGTGGACTACCGTGGTGCCACCATAGAAGACTTGGATATAAGGCCGGCCATATCCATAAGTCCCATGACGCCCTTAAGAAGAGCGTTCCAGGTGGCTTTCGAAAACGAATTCACATTTCTACCCGTGATTCTGAACATCAACAAGAGACTTCTTGGTGTGCTCAACGTGTTGGAAATCAATCCTTCGGAGCTCAAGAAGTCTGATGCGCTCGTAAAAAACTACATGCTTTGGTTCAGCCAGACTGCTAAGGTGAAGTACAATAACGAGATCCAACCCACCACTTCTGGCGACACTCCACTCAATACCAAGATCTTTAAGCCCAAACCATCGCGGGGGAAGCAATACTCGGTATTAACGCCCATGAGCTCCTTGGAGGAGCTAGCCAAGTTCTTCAATTCGGGTAACTACTTCGCCATCATCACAACTGGAGAGGGTAACTTGGTTTATGGAGTGGTGACCCCTGAGGACTTGTCCAAGTACGAGAAGTCTCGTCCACGGTTGTAAATAACTTTTAGATTAATGACATTTGGTTTTTATGGCCTTGCTGGATCTATTGACCTGATTACGTTATCTAGTGCTATCTGTTCTATCTGAAAAGAAGGTGCTATTACTTATACAAAATTAAACATCTCTCACTTAATAACCTACGGCGTTTGTTTCACGTCTCCGTCTACTGAGGAATCTCGAGAATCAACTTTCCGGTGCTTCTTCTGCCCTCCAAGTCCTCGGTGGCCTGCTTGTATTCAGACAACGGGTATTCGGTGTATGCGATCTCAAAGAGTCCAGACTCCACGCTCTCTTGCACGATGTTTGTGTACTTCTCCCATTCCTCAGGTGTAGCTACGTAACCAAACAACGTGGGCCTGCAAATTTTGATGTTTTTGGCAGACAAGATTGAAATACTCAAAGGAGGAACTGGACCACTGGCGTTACCATAAGACACAAACGTACCCTTTCTAGCCAATGATTTCAAAGAGACGTCAAAAGTGTCCTTTCCAATGGAGTCAAAGACCGCGTGGACGCCTACGTTGTTCGTGACCTCGGCGACTCTGGCGGGGACATCTTCATCGGATCTGATCAAGTATTTAGCTCCCTTTTCTTTAGCAATGGCCAATTTGTCATCGCTAGATGCTACAGCAATGACTTTTGCGCCCAAATGAGACGCGTATTTTGTAAGGATTTGGCCCACTCCGCCCGCGGCGGCCCAAACCAAAATGTAATCGTTGGGTTTGATCTCGTAAGCCTCGTGAGCGAATGAAACCGCGGTAAGGCCCTGGAGCAACACCGCAGCCCATAACCTCAATTTAGCGTCGTTTACATCTGCGGGCAAGATTTTGGCGTGGACAGTGTTGTCCTGGATTTTTGTGTACTGGGCGTACGTCTTGGTGGCCAAGTAGGCGACCTTATCGCCCACCTTAAACTTTGTAACTTCGTCACCCACCGCAGCAACAACACCGGAAGCCTCCTTTCCGAAAACAAAGGGAAATTGGCCCGGGTAGAGGCCCTTGCGGAAGTATGCTTCGATGAAGTTGACGCCCGCAAACTTGTTCTTAATGATCACATCGTGAGGCCCGGAGATTTGCGGGGTCTCGATTTCCGCATACTGGATGTTGGCGGGAGTGGCCGAAATTTCGGGAGAGAGGGCGACGTGGTGTAATTTGGGAAGAGACATGACAGTGGCTGCAAAAGCTGAACGGTTCAGATAAGATAAGTGTTTCAGAAGAATACGAGGCCAGAATCGGGGGCCTTTAGTAGAAGTCAGATTAATGGGTCGAATTGACCGAATGGACCGAATTTTGGGCTAATTGAAATTAGTGGAAGGGCAAGAACGGTGGGAATGCCGTTTATATATGTTTGGTGGTTGGAAAATTAGTAATGTCCTGTAAATGAGGTAGGTGCTACGTGCAGTCACTGTAGTCTGAAACGAGAGGTTCCGGGACCAAATCCGGACTACCCGAGCTCGGATCGAGATCGGGTGGGTTTTGATTTATAAGATTTGTGAATTTTGTGGTTGCCTTATATTGGAATTTATAATCTATGGTTATGAGCTTTGTTTGTTCTGTTGAGATTAGATGGAGTGTGGCTCACCTCAGGGTATGGGGGGGTTAAGATATGTGCGGCTGCGAATGAAACGGGTTCAGTCAAATGTGGCATTATCCATCAATTGCTTCGTTTTACCTTTTTAGAAGACCATGGTATTGTATTGTTAGGCCATTTCCACATGTTGAATTAAATGGATAGTATTGGTTGGAACTTGATTCAAAATTGTCTATCATACTTGGCTGAACAAGCTAGAGACTGTTGCTGGAATCTGTAACATGTATGCTTCATAATGTACCGGTAGTGAATCCAAAACGCTTAGTTCCGCTCGCGTATACATATTGTCATCTCTGCTTCAGTCCTTTCAATAATCATTAGTTTTCTCTATGGATTGTGTCCACTTCTTACCTCCTTTTTTTGAAGATTCTTGTATCATCTTACCCTTCTTACTGAAAATATTGACACATCCCTTCTTTTCTTCCTGTAATTGCATTCACCTTCACTTCTTACCCTTCTTTCTTGTGCCCAAATTAATCTTGGCCTGTTTAGCCAACAACCGCTCAGCCTGGTCTCCATGAGGAACCTTTCGGCCCTCCATTCCTTCCTTGTAAGCGTACGATAGACGTACTCTGTTGTTCATCAATGTGGCACCATTCAACTTTGCAATTGCCTCATCGCTACTATCAAAGTCGCCAAACTCAATGAATGCATGGTTGGTTCCCTTTTCGTCTTTCACAACCTCGGGTTCTCCCAAAATCTCCCCAAAGGACCTAAATGTTTCTTTTAAGTAAGCGCTATCGGTGAGAGAGTTCAAATTTCCTACAAATACCCTAGCGCCCACACTCATCGATGGCGTAAGGTCCAGCACAGCCGATCTCGATGAGAGAGGTGCTTCTATCTTATTGATCTTCAAGGTCCGGCCAAATAAGCGAACACCACGCAAGATGTTAAGCGCGTACTCAGCATCTTCTATGGTTCGGTACTCGACAAATCCATAGCCCTGATGTGCTCGTAGAATACGGTCCTTAGGTAGGTTTAGTTGTTTGATGGGCCCCACCTGTATAAATAGTTCGTAGAGAAGCGGCTCTGTCACTTGTGGATCTAGATTGCCTACATATAGCGATGCATGAGGGTTCCTCTCGTTTTCTTGAGGTTTTCGGAAGACATTCATGAAGTTATGGGTGAAAATACGGTTGTGTTTCAGATATTTGGTGGCATCTGTGTATGCAGGTGAAACAAATATGAAATTGACTTCACAGATTTCAGCTTGAGAAATTAAAACAAGGTTTTTCTTTTCTCATTAAAGACTAGTTAATATATTGTTTGGTTCCTGATAAGAATTCTCCATTGTCTGATAGCATTTGTTCTGTTGCTGAGAGATCTTCATTGAACGAACTACAAGACATTATGAACGTAGCACTCTCATTAGAGAAAGAAGGGAGTTCCTATTTTTGCTAATTATATCTTTAACATTCCTTGATTGATGTGCACCTTTTCCAATTTCTCCAAATAACACCTTATTCTAGTTTACTCATTTTGTGGGGCTTCACATGGCTCAGATGGCGCCCAATGCATTTTCTACCTCTTCCTCCTTTTGTTCCTCTCCTTCATCATTTTTCACTGCCTTGGAAGACAGTTCTTCAGGTCCTTGATCCAGATCCAGACCCTCTGAATCTTCATCTGAACTAGAGTCAGATGTCAGATCAGAAGTCTCCGACAGAGACTCGCTTGAACTCGAGTCATCTTCTATAAATATTTCTTTTGGTGTATGTATGTATTGGTTCCAGACTTCAGCGCCCTGTACGACATATATTCGTGGGAACTCCAAGACAACCATATCTTTCAAGTTATCTGCAAGGGTCTTTTCAGGATCTAGTGGGATTAGCGATTTCGCAACATCTGAAGGCTTGAGGCAGTTCTCTAAATAGAAACTAAAGTCTCCAACCTCGATTCCTTCGGGTGCAAATATCTTGTTCAAAACAGACATGGGAACTAACTCTTTTAGCAATTGGCCTTCTTTTAGTCTAAAACTTGTAAAGTCCTTGAGTTCCTTCCCCTCGCTGGTAACAGGGATCCAGTCAACAGTCCATGTATAACTTCCGGACTTCTTATCGTAGCCAGACTTGTTTTGTGAGGCGCGAGACATTCCCGCGGGCAATTGAATGACTAAAGTATTTTGGCGACGATTCGAATACGTAGGCCTATGTGGAAATATTTTCTCGACAATGCTCAAACGCTTATCTTCCTCATCAGGGGCCAGTTCACCTAAACGAGGTCTCTTGTTGGGTCTGCCTGAATTGGCATTGCGTTTGAAAACACTTTTGGCACCTTCTTTGATATCTCGTTTGGCTAATGTGATCTTTCGCTCAAGCCCAAGTAGATAGTTGTAGTCACGATTGACCAATGAACTATTGGCCTCTAGATCTTTGTTGGGTATGAACTTTGAAGGGTCAGGCAAGCCACTACACTCTGAACGAAGCTTGTGTCTCTTTACACAGGTCGCAGAACATGTTTGAACTTTACAGGCGGGACAGGTATATTTGACTGGATTTTCTAGGCAAATGGAGCATGTGTTGTCTGACATTTGTAGGATCAGAATATGTAGGGAGCGATGCTCATCGCCTATACGGATGATGCAAGAGTAGGGAAATGAGAAAAGGGAAGAAGGATGTTTGGAAGCTGTTTGGAATATTTAAGAAAGGCTATGTTATTTTCTGACTTATTAAATTGTTTCTGTTAGAGTTTCGTTTGTGATATTTTGGGCCATACAATGTTTGACTCATAAAAGTGAATATCCGATGAACGAGAGGAAAGAAGAAAAGAAATCTTTTGATTTGAAAAAGAAAGAAAATATTAAAAAATGAAACAGAGCATATTCACTAATCTATGAGTTCTTTGAGGGTGGTTATGTTAGCTGCAAATCTGCAATAAAGTTTGTGGGACCACATGAATAGAGCTAATTCCAAGATTCTGGATGTCTTCCCAAGAAGTCCTATTTAAAAAAGGAATCAATCTGTTTAGGATCCAATCTCATTGATTATCTTCGGTCGTTCAGTGATATCCTCTGGTGTCCTACTTACAACTCAACGATTTCAATAAACTTAATCAAGATACATAAACGTCTAAATTGAAATAAAGTGAATTGTAGAAAAGCAAAAAAAACTCGATTTTTCTATGACCGACCCCTTTCCTTTTCTACCCCGAAATTCACTTCTGTTCCCTCCCCCATAGTTCGTGCGCTCAAGTTCCTGGACCTGGAAATTTTCACTACATCAATGCTTTCAAGAGGCGTCTTCCTGAGACCGGCGCTCCGGACATCTCTTCGGACGAAAGCCACCAAGAGCTCGGCCAAACGTGAATTTATTCCCATCCAGCTTTTGAAGGATGTCCCTAACGTGGGTGTTGCTGGCGAGATCCTCAAAGTCAAACCAGGATACATGAGAAACTTCTTGCACCACGACAACAAGGCCTGCTACCTCACAGCCACACAAGGACCTCGTATTCCTGTTGTCGAGTCCGCTCCGAAGGAAATGCTTAAGAAGAAGAAGAAGTCTAAGAAGATCACAGACGAGATTCTTCCAGAAGCTGACCAAAACGCAACAGAGTCCGCACCAGAATACACAGCCATGTCACTAGAAGAGTTGTCCAATATGTTCTCCAGCATGCGCAAGAATTCCAAGGGCCCCACGATCACTGTAGATCCTAATCTCCAGGCCACTGGCTCGACGGCTTCGTTCACATTGGTCGAGTTGGAGGAGAACATCCCTGCCACCTTCAATTACAAGTCAAACAAATTCCCTATCACCAACGATGCGCTCTCGCTGGCCATCTTTGAGTCTACTGGTATTGAGGTCCCAGCTACGGCAATCCAGGTTAGAACCACCGCCGGCGCCAACCTAGCTGAAATCACAGAAGCTGGCGTGTACACCTGGGTGTTTAAGAGCCAAGAAGACTCCAAGACACTTAAGAAGAACCTTCGCATTCAGTAATTGTATATAGTTAGAATTCGATAGACCGCTGGTATTGTGACGTGAACGAAGAGCGAACTTGACTGACTGTAGTTTTTGCATTTATGAAAGAGCCCTTTATTAGCTTGTTTTGTAGATTTATGTATTATGCAAATTAATTATTTTACATCGTTTAGACGAAATGCAAGTGTATTGCCCATCTCTTTTGTTTCTTCTGTGTCTTCTTTCATTTCGGTTCCTTCATTTTCAGCTCCGACTCAAATTTATGGGTATAGTTCTCATTTGGATTCGAAAATTTTTTTTTTTAGAAAAATCAAGACAACTCTACAACCTTCCCCCTGCTTTTCCAAATCGTAAAGTGTTTTCCTACCCCAGGTCGTCACCTCACCTATCTTATCTGGAACTCCACATTTACACCCACTCTATGAGTTTGAAATTTACAGCTTCAAATCTGTCACGAATTCGAAAACCCACTTCAACCGCAAAATCGCCTCTTTCACCTTTGAAGAAACAACGCAAAGATGGCCCGTTGAAAAAGACGCCGCCCAAACAACGCTTGGAGGCGTTGGAACACAATGTCTCCTTGAATCTACCTCTAGGAGAGATAGACTCTCTCTTAAAGGGTATAAACACCGTTCTTGAGAACCAATGGGCTGAGTCGACGATGCTCCATGAGAGATATTTTAGTCGAGATGCCAAATTGTCGTGTTTAAGCACCAACGATCTACTATTTCTGTTGAGAGGAATATCCATGGAGAACAAGGCCGAGATCTTGAAGTATCGCGCCCAGCAGCTACCGAGGGGCGGCGTCGTGACCATAAATCAGTTGTATTCGCTCTTTGACTCCAGGGGAAACACATTTGTTGACCAGAGTCTTGAAATGTATGTTCGAAAAGGAGAACTCCGGAAATTCGTCATCTCCAACGCTCTGCCGGTGATTCTGAGAAATGCAACACCACACAGTATATCCAACTTGGGACAGAAGGTCACGTATGGTTATGAAAACACAGAGGTTGTCTCTAGAACTCGGGATTTCATGGATCACATTGACTTCGATAGTAATGAGGCCTGTGGCGATCCTGAGAAGAAAAGCAGATATGAAGCATTGGCCAAGTTTAAAATTCATATTGAATCGCACCCTTCTTCGCTTTCAGTGACTAATGAAATGTTTAGTAGCGGTGAATTGAAGATTTTGGTAGAGGCTGGTTACCTAACCTTGACTTCTAATCACCACAACGAAATCGACGTCCACCAATATTCCATTGCATGTCCCCGATGTGGTACATTTTTGAAAATGATAAATTCTGGTAAAGTCTGGTTGGTCCAGCTACTTACCAAGGCTTCATTCAAAGAGATGTTACAAGATGCTATATTCGAGCGGTGGGAAGGTAAGAAGATGAACAATTTCCGGCGGCCATTTTATGGCTATGAATTGAACTGGATACTTGCAGATGCCAAGGGTAGTGGAGTTGTGGAGGCGTTTAAAACGCCCATGGGAATGGCATGGAGACTTACGGGAAAGTTATAAATTTATTGGAAAGTAATAGATCTGATGGACATTGAGAATAAGCATAGCCTAGGATCCTCTGAAATTTTAATTTGTGTTGACTGTACACAGTTTAATGCCGTACATAAGTGCTACATAAAAGCCATTGATTACAATGTCATTTCACCACCAAATCGAGAGTTTAACCACGAACTCTCATTTTCTTTTGTGCTTTTCTCTGCTTCTTCTCCTGTGCCTTTTGCTCCGCCTTCAACTGCTCATCTCTAGACAACTTCTTAAACTCGTCTCTCTCCTTCTTTCTCAATTGAGCCTTCTCGTCAGCCAAAGCCTCTTGCTTAATTTGCTCCTGAACCTTTTTAATCTTGTCAATTTCAGCCTCTCTGGCCTTGATGATCTTTCTGGCAGCATCGATCTTGAAAGTGATTTCCTTGGATGCAATTTGGTCAACAATATCGAAGACCGCTTCAATCAATTTGGAGAGCTCAGCCAATTGCTGCTTTCCGGAAACAAGCCTACAAGAAATGACAATTCTACGGTGAGGAATCAAGTCACGAAGAACCTCAGGCTTCTCCTGGGGCTGGTCGGTGAAGGCAACGAATTTCAAGAACGAATCAGCATTGGTCAACGATTCGGAGAGCTTGTCGGTAAAGGTCTTTTCCTGGAATTCATTAGCCTCGCTCATGAACACAAAAGTGCCGGGCAAGAGGTCGGAGTCCGTAGTTCTGGTCAACGACAAGTAGTAGTTCAACTTTCTGTAGTGGTCCATACCCAACTTAGAAACAATGGCTGTAATGAAATGCTCGTACTCAACGGATGGGGTTACAACAATTTCCACGCGGTCTTCAGGTGGTACGACGCTCTCCATGAACATACTCATGACAGACTCCATAGCCCACACAATTGTGTTTTGTCTAGGAGCCAAACGGAAGTTGATGTTGACCTTCTGGATGTTCTCTCTACCAGAAGCATACGAGGCAAAAGCTTCAGCACTGTCCTTGACGTAAAGCTTGCCCTCTCCAACACCATAGAGGGCGAAGTTGTTCTCGAACACCGGACGGAGACCGGAAAGAAAGCTAGCCACCTTCTTCAGGTTGTACAAGTCACCAAATTTGTACAAAACGGCAAAAACGGCGATGAAAAGCAACGTGAAGAGTTCGAGACGCCAGTCGTGTGTCAACAAACGTTGGTATAACGTCATGGCGGTCAACTCTTCGAGCGTATGCATGTGGAAGGTTTTGCTGTGTTGTTAGAACTGTTGAGAACGAAAAAATTAGACTGGGTGGAAACACTGCCCTTGCATAACATACAATTCCAGATTGTCCGCGTTAAACGGACCCTCTGTGATGTATCTGACGATTTTGTCGAACATTGTCGGAGTAAGTGGGGGACTGAAATTTGTCAACACCTCTGCAGGATTTAAGTGGAGGTTGGAGAAAAAGAATGGGACAAGGGAAACTTTTCTGATATGAGGAGAGAATTGAAAATATAATATGCTTTGTTTTTTGATTTTTTTTTTTTTCTTGTTTTAATCTGTTTGATTTGATAGTGGTTGTCTGTGGTATTTGGTCTTAGGCTCTAGAGCCGTACGTGTGGATTAGTTGATTTTACTAAAAATGTCGAAATGGGCCATTCGAAAACTATTATTCGAGTCAAAAATTAAAGACTGGATTTTGGGGTCATTCGCTCTGAGTATTACGGAGTGTTCCCAGTATCTGATTGTACGTTACTGAGGGGAGGGGGGGTTTTAGCGAGACTGTGAGATGGTTTCAAGGGTATAAACTATCAATTTCGAATAGGTCGAAGAGTACAAGATCCGATGGAATATCCTTTCTTTCTAACCTTCCTTTCTCTTCGTCAGATTGAAAGGCTTGTTAAGCCCTTTCCAATATCCTGAGCTGACGCAACCTCAAACAATTGCAAAATTCTCATTTCTGTATGTTGCCTAGTTCTCTCGTGACCTCTTGACATCTCTCTCCTCGGGGTCCTTGTAGTTGGCCAAGCCGTCTCTAACCGCAGAAGTCACCAACTCCCTGAGAGCCTCCTCCGGGTTTTCGCTGTTGACAATCGCTTCTAGCTGCTTTCTCTTCTCGTCGCTCATGGGCATTTGCTCGTCTTCCATAGTGTATCTGATCTTGTGTCCATTAGACTCTCCAGCTTCAGGTAGAGCCTTCAACGCATTCTCGGATTGTGTCTGGTGGTCTAGTTGCTGAGCTTCCTCTGCCAGATCATGCAATAAAGACTTCAAGTAACGCGCTAACTCAGGAAACTCGTCCTCTTCCTCAATGTGTTCGTAGGCAGTGTGGCCCTCTTCGTTCTTGATTCGATAGTCGGCTTTAAGTTCCTCGACCATGAACCTTGCCGTCTTCATATCCTCAGTGTAATGTAGAGGTGTGTCTCCCTCTGCGTCTTGAATGTTGATGTCACCGCCGCGGCTTACCAAAAGCTTCAAGAGCTCGATATTGCCGTAAGATGCAGCAGCATGAAGTGGTGTATATCCGTTCGGGTCCTTGGAGTTTGGGGTAAAAGCTCCGGAGTCCAAGTGATGAAGAACAGCCTCGGTATTTTCGTCTGCTACGGCGACCCAAATATTGGTGACCATTGTTTTCGGGAATGAGGATATGGAGTAGTGGATGAGATAGAAGTGAGATCAAGAGATGGGGTGATGAGATGAGATAAAGAGATGAGATGAGATAAAGATACCAGAGTGTAATCTCATAAGGGTGATAAGTAAATTGGATGTTGTAGTTGTTTTTTTTTTCCAGTAATTTTGAATGGAACTAAAAAATAATTGAAGGTCCACGGTTCTAACTAAAATGTCTTCGTGTAAATCACTTCCATTCATTAGTGGAGCTATGTGGGGAGGTTGCAAACCAATATCCTTCGATCCATGGGTGAAAAAGTACGAAGCGGTCTAAAAATAACCCTTTGAAATTAAATGTATATGATTATTCTTTTGGTTGTCTCCTTCCATCACCTCATACCCATCTCTACAAAACCCAAACAACCCATAAATCTTCTACACAGACGATACTAAGTATATTTCCATCAATTATTCGAATTCATTTTTCTTCTTCTATATATTCCCGATTAATAAATCGACGTGCATGTATTTCTTCCCATAAATCACACCCATTCCTCTAATTCTTCACCTCTCCACATATGGACAAATCATCAGATTTGAAAACATCACCTGCCGAAAAACTCTCAGGCTTTGAGTGGTGGAGGCGCTCGCTCTCTTATAGAACCGGCCTCGGTTTGAACGAAATCGAAAAGCGCCAGTTTGAGCATGACTACGCAGCCAAGTACTTTCCTGATAACTGTGACCAGTGTGAGAAGTTCCGGGACTGGGCGTTGACTTATTCGCCGTCTGTCATATTCATGATGGGCCACGTGCGTAAACTAGGTGGAAACTTGAGTTCTGCCAACATTTCATGCGGCAAATGTGACGATTTGAAGGGTGGAGGGTTTCATCCAGACATGGGCATTCTTCTATGTTCCAACTGGCTTCAAAGTCAAACACAGCTCGAGGACGTGCTAACCCACGAGCTTGTGCACGCTTACGACTACTTGAAGTTCGATTTGGATATGGCTAACTTGAACCACCATGCATGTACAGAAATCAGAGCCTCGATGCTTAGTGGTGAATGCCGCATCATGCGAGAGATCTGGAAGACTGGGCTTGCGAACTTTGGCGGCAAATTTCAGGAATGTATCCGGAGAAGAGCCATTTTGTCCGTGAGCGCCAACGAGAAGTGTCCTAGTCCAGAAAAGGCCGCCGAAGTAGTGGACAAGGTATGGAATTCTTGCTTCAACGATACGAGACCATTCGAGCGTGTGTTTCGGTGATGTAAATAGCTCGATTGTGAGATAATGGAGAATCTGAGGAGGGACAAGTCAATGAAGTTAGTTTAGTCATTTAGGAGAGGATTTGAGAGTTAACAAGGAGACTAATTGGATTAGAAGAAAAGAGCTTGCTCAATATAGATACGAAATAAAAGTTTTAAATGAAGATAAATTCTTCCAAGACGGTTAACTTCCCCCTTTCATTCATTCCTACAGAGTATGAGACAGTTAGACTGATCGCCTAACTTCCAAAAGAAGGAATTTTTCGATTCCATTTGCATTTCTTGAATTTCGTCCGGTCACAACCCCCTCTTGTCTCGACATTTCGTCTAGACTTTGTTTGCTACGAGTAATTGGTCACACAACCTTTTTCACGGAGTTTTCGGCTGGGTGTCCGTGCTCCAAAAAGACCCGTTGTAAAACGGCAGATCTCCACCAGAAAACACAAATTAAAAAGAAATCTAATTTAGAAGGGAAAAAAAATATAAATTTCCTCTCTTTTTTTTCTTGTCCATATTCATTAATCCACTCCGATTTCCATCTCCCACCCTACTATCGGATAATTAATCCGCCGATAGTTAGCCGCACTTTAAGAGTATACAGTGCGTGGGATAACGTAAGTGTGAGCAGCTTGTTCACGCCGAGACGCCGTCCTTCCGCTACTCCCAATTGCTATATAAGGTCAACGATTTCCGTCAAAGTCCAATTGTCGATATACCTCTTTCTTCTGCTTCTCCTACCGTTCTCTCTGCTATGTCCGACAAACGCTTCCTAGACCGTATCTCCCACTTGGTGGACCGACAGCCGTTGGAGACGCCCGACTCCGAGTGCTCAGACCAGGAGTCGTCATTAAAAGCGGCCAATTCAATTGTCAACGATGCCAAACTTTCGGCCGCTGTGCCGCTGTCTTCAACGCTCCATAAGCGTGTGTCCAAGGCGTTCCGTAGATCCCAAGAAAAGACCGGCCCCGTGCACGAGGTCAACCAGAAAACCATCGAAAGCATCTTCCGCGAGATCCAGTACTACGCGAAACTCCGAGTCCGCCGGCAGAAGTATAGGGCCGATGACGGCGCTGACTCGAATGAAACAGAAGACCTAAAGAACCCAGAATTTCGCCCTGAGGGCATCCCTGCAGAAACGTTCCGCTCCACGTTCAACGACACCGGTGAAAGCTACGTCGAAACATCGATCCTCGACTCCAAGTCGTTTCTTGAGGGCCAGTACTTTGGCTTCTACATCTTCTTCTGGTTGTCAGTGAGCTTCTACATCCTCAAACACATCCTACAGAGCGAGCTTGCTGAGCAGGTGCCCTTGTACAAGGCGCCCGTTTTTGCGATTTTCACGCGCGGGCTCGTCAAGATCGCCTTGATCGATCTCTTCATGTATTTGAGCATATACGTAGTGTACTTCATCCAGGTATTGTGCGCCTGGGAAGTGATCCAATGGCGCAAAACGGGTCGCGCGTTGACGTCCATATACGAGCTGGTTTTCGTAGTCTGCTGGATGTACTTTGTGGTTGAAATCATGGTGACAGACCAGTGGATCGGCCGTACATTCTTGATGTTGCACATGTTTGTATTGTTCATGAAAATGCACTCGTACGCGTTCTACAATGGCTACTTGTGGAAAATCTTAAGAGAGTTGCAGTTTTCCGAACGGTACTTGGAACGCCTCCACCAGGGGTCCGCCGATTTGCCCACTGGTTTTGAACTCGAAAACACAACTAAGCTATTGACAGGTTCAATTGCCTTTTGCAAGTTCGAGTTGCTCCATCAGTCGATGCAGCTCGACAAGGCCAATGAAAAGGGCACTCTTGAGATGAACTCGGCCGAATTGTGTAAAACATACCTGTGCTTTCCATCGAACATTAACTTCTGCGATTTTTTTATGTACACCATGTACCCCACTGTGCTGTATACCTTGAAATTCGCCCGTACCAAACGAATTCGGTGGATGTTTGTTTTTGAAAAGGTGGCCGCCATGATTGGAATCATCTTTGTGATGCTATTGATTGCAGAGTACAGTCTCTACCCAACCTTCGTGAAATGCTTCGATATGAACAAGGTTGAAACGCCACTCTCAGAAAAAGTCAATTTGCTCATTGTAGTAATGTTGGATATCGTGCCTCCAATGCTCTTGGAGTATTTGCTAACGTTCTATCTCATCTGGCATGCGATCTTAAATCTAATCGCAGAAGTAACGAGATATGCAGACAGGGACTTCTACGGCCATTGGTGGGGTCTTCTTGATTGGGAAGAGTTCTCCAGGCTCTGGAACAAGCCTGTGCATCGGTTTCTTTTGCGCCATGTGTACCATTCGTCAATTAGTGCGTTTTCGTTATCGAAGATGTCTGGTGTGCTTCTCACGTTCTTGATATCCAGTATAGTTCATGAGCTCATGATGTACGTCGTGTTCGGCCGGATGAGGGGGTACTTGTTTTTCTTCCAAATGTTCCAGCTTCCGTTAATTGTTCTTAACAAGTCACCTATTCTCAAGAACCACAAGACTACCAGGAACGTCATCTGTCTTCTGGGATTAATGCTTGCCCCAGGATTGATTCCATCGTTGTATGTGATTTTCTAAAGCAACATTTTTCATTCCAAAAATTTATTCGACAAAGGCTTTGGTTTTAGACTCAGTTATGGATCCATTATGGAACGAGCGAAGGTGGATTATTGCTGACAAACCGGTGGAGGGGATCAATAGTCAATGCATATTTATTTATTATCTATTTTGAGTAAAATTCTCTAAATGTCTCTTTTGTTTTGAAAGCATCTCTTATCTTGTGTATTTCTGTCTCACATTTCGCACCCATCTCATCTCATCTCGGCTCATCACCACTCAACGCCAGTAGATCTATGCCACCGGCTTCGCATTCAACAACATATAAATACTCTTCCCCATAAACTCTTCTTACGTTATTTCTCATACTTGCACCGTTCCGTTCCATATAAAACCCTCTCGCCATGTCTAGACCAGAAGAGATCGCTCCACCAGAGATCTTCTATAATGACTCCGAATCTTATAAATACACGTCCTCAAATCGTGTGCAGCATATCCAGGCCAAGATGACGCTCCGAGCCTTGGAACTTCTCAATTTAAACAAAGATGAGCCACACTTTTTGCTTGATTTAGGCTGTGGTTCAGGCCTCTCGGGTGAGATCTTGACTGAAGAAGGATACAATTGGTTAGGCATGGATATCGCGCCTAGCATGTTAGCATCTGCATTGGATAGAGAGGTTGAAGGTGACTTGTTTTTGGCAGACTTGGGTAACGGCATACCGTTTCGGGCAGGTACGTTCGATGCGGCCATCTCCATATCGGTGATCCAGTGGTTATGTAACGCAGACACTGCGGGTGTTGACCCCAAAAAGAGATTGATGCGGTTTTTCAATACATTGTATGCGCTGTTGAAGAGAGGAGGCAAGTTTGTGGCTCAGTTCTATCCCATGAACGATTCCCAAACAAAACAGATTATGGAGTACGCAAAGATCGCTGGATTCGCGGGCGGTTTGATCATAGACGATCCTGACTCCAAAAGAAAAAAGAAACACTATTTGGTGCTCACAGCAGGTCAATCCGACCGGAACTTGAACTTGGCGGGCGCCCAGATGGATGCACCTGAGCTGAGGAAGGTTAGTGCGAAGATGAAGAAAAAGATGGAGTCTAGAAAGGACTATATCAATAGAAAGAAGGAAACAATGAGGCGGAGAGGTCGTGTTGTGGCGCTCGATTCAAAGTTTACTGCCAGAAAGAGAAGACCTCGTTTTTAGGGTATGGGTAGTACTTTGGTTGGTTAGGGAAGCTTCACTAGAATTCCGGTTTTGAATTTTAGCTTCTGGTTCTTTCTGAGTAGTCGCTTCATATCTCAGATGTGTCTACTTGGTTTTGAAGGTAGAGAACCTTCGTTATCTTTGAAAGGGACTTTTCAATATATAGCACTTTTTGTGTCACTTCTTTTCTCTTTCAATTGTATTTAACATTTAGTGCTATTTAAAGAGTCGTCATTTTTCGCATTTAATTACATTATACTACATAAAAAACTCTTGTTTGCGTAAGTTTAACTTGTCTTCGTTTATCTCCTGTCACAGAAACGAATTATTCACCAAAGGAAGTTTTTGAACACCACTGACAAAAAAAAACGTAATGAATTCCAATAAAACACTCTTGTCATAATTCTCCTCTATCATATTCTCCCATTCTGTATTTTCTCCAGACAAATCGGACTGCATCAAGCGCCAGTGAAAAATTACCTAGACAACTCCAGACTACTCCAGACTTCTCCACCATGTCGGGTCTTCTAGCACAAAGCAAGCATTTTTCCTTATCAAATGGGACTGCCATGGCCTTCTTTGCCCGATCTCTTTCACTGGCTCCACGTAAAACCATCTATGCGCCGCTTCCCAAGAGAAGAAACGGCGAAGCTGCCACCGCTTACTTGCACAAACAGCTCTTGCAGAAATACGACCCCTTGGGCAAAAGAAGTGAGTTGGTAAACCCCAAAACAGGCGTTCGTTCGGGAGACTCCGTCAAGGTCACCTATACCGACCGGTCCACCGTTTTTGGTCGTGTATTGGGTGTCAAAAGAGGACAGAACAACTTGGGCACGAATATTCTTCTCAGAAACAGAATCACGAGGTTGGGATGCGAGATCCGTATTCCCGTATTCAATCCAAGAATCTCCAACATAGAGATCATCGACAGGCCAGACAAGTACTTGCCCAGAAACAAGCACTTTTATGTGCGGAACTCCAAGAACGATGTTGGTGATGTAGAGGCTATGGTGAAGAGTAAGGCGAGCGAGGCTAAAAAGGCACAAAACAACTGATTGTATATATTGAATGGACCACGTAATTTCCAAGAGAGAAAGAGAGGGTGAGGGCATATTGAAGGAACGATCATATAGAAGTCAATGAAGTTCCTTATTTTCTACGTAAAACGATACAAGGATTGTTTAATGTAATTCTTTCTTAGTACCTGTCATGGGTTTGTAACTCGATTCTATTACTCATCCCTTTTCAAGTGGGCAAGTTTCCCAATAAGCTCATTACCAAAGTCGGACCTAAACCCCGGTGAAAGTACATTCATCATGGCCTCAAACGACTCATAATACGTAGGGCTCTTATCGTCTACCAAATACCAACCATAGTTACAAACTGCGATCTTCAATGACTTGTTTTCCTTAGTGAAGAGTGTCAAGACATGAATCTGATTCGCCATATCTGGCATGATGGACATCTCGTCAAAGTAATGTCTATACATCCTAAACACTTCGGAAAGTTCGTTTTGAGACATGGCGGACATTAACTTGAGGATTAACAGTTACGGTTATCTGTATCTACGAGTACCTTTCTTTTCCCTTCAGGACGATTGTCGATCAATCAAGGCAAATCAGATTTGATTTGGACTTGTCAGACTATTTCGCTCGAACTCAGGTCCTGATCAGTACGTTTACGGTGATGAGAATGTAGCCACAACTGATTCCCAACGCTCCAAGTAGGTGTCAACGTCAGGCGCCCAGCAACGTGCTTATCAATCTACGCTTTTGCCCGATACACACTCCAACCGACAAAAAAAGAGGCTTCTTTGCAGTTTTTGGAGTCAGGTGTTGCGATTGATGTTAGTGTATGAAAAATGGACATCAAGCGGCTTAAATATCCAGAGAGCGGGCGGGTAACCCAAGGAAGAGTTGCAAAAGTTGAAGTTAGTTAATGAAGTGGAAAGGAGAAGGAGAGGAGAGCTGGGTGCAAAAATGTAAACATTGTTTAAATAAAATTGCTTTTGTTTTTTATCATGATGTGAAAGTTGTTCTCTTGCTTGGACAAGAGGGCATGGAACGATACTATATAAGTCAAAACAAAACAACCGAAGGAAATCACAGGTGCAAATGCAAAAATATCATTTATTGTTATTAATACAAATGCTATAGAACAATCCTTTTTTTTTTTCGCACATGTTTTTGTTTCATCTGTACTATCAGATTAGTTCTCAATATTAATCTCCCTTGTATACTATTACCCCAGAACACTCATTAGGGCTAGATGGAAATCACCTCTCTCATTGGCTCCAACCTACGCATCACCGTCAGCGACGGACGTGTTCTCGATGGTATTTTGTCTGCAGTTGACTGTTTTGGTAATATGCTTTTGTCCAACGTAATCGAGAAATCGATTGACAAACTTGACTCATCACAAGTTCACTCCAGAGATTTGGGGTTAGTGAGTGTTCCGAGGCCAGAAATAACGATGATCAAGATGCTTGAGCGCCAGCTTCGCAACTTGAAGCAATTGGAGTGTCATATGGACCAGATGTCGATATCTCAGAGGAGAGATGGACCTCTAGAGCGGGAGGGTCAAAACGTCCAAGAAGACGGAATTAAAGAATAACGACTCAACTGCAATACTCAACTGCAAGTATCTGTAAGTTTGGTCTGCCTTACATGGCCGCAAACCTGATTCGAAGTGTCGAGTTAACGGACGTAGAACATAATCGAAACATCCAGCATGATCCGTTGCCAAACCGGATTCAATTCATTGAATTGTTTGAAATCCATCCTTTATTCACTATAAAGAGGTCATTTGTTGGATATGGCCATTACCTTTACCAAGACTCCCCATCGAAATGACTGCACTAATGACCACCTTCGTTAACCATTTAGCTGATCGACATGGTCAACAGCTCCATTACTATATTTCCAGTGATAGTCTTCTTTTGCCTCCTTTTGCCTTATTGAGCCCCTTCTTGCGCAAGAGATCGCATGTGAAGGCAATGTGGAATGTAAAAGCGCTCGAGGTATCGGGTAGTTGCTGGCAAGCTTCGGCTTGCATATGGAATGTACTTGAAGCATTCCTCTGTCAGAATTCCCTGCTCGTCGTCTCTAGTCTCGTAACAGTAGATTGGCGCCTCGTCGTATGAGTCAGGCAGTTTGTCGAGCGCCAAACGCCTCACGTCTTGATCGCATGCCCGAGGACTGTCCTTGTTGAGCTTAGACAATTGCCCTCCAGCGGGTGTGCGCATTACCAAAATATGGCGCTCTTTTGTCATGGGATCTTCGTAAGAAGAAAATTCGTCAGACGCATGCTCTTCATACGATTCATCTAGTTCATCGCAATCATCTTCCTCCCAAAGTTCTTCATTAAATTTTGGCTCCTCTCGTGTGTCATGATTGTAATGAGTATCGAACGGTTTCAAGTATGGGAGACTGGCCGGGGTGGGGTTGTCGCCTGGATCGCCGTAGTTGAAGTGGTGCTCCATACAAGTTCCCTTGAAGTGATCGCGTGCGCTGTAGTAATTGATGCCCCAGCACAGCTCTGTGATGCAATCTAATACCAGTTGAGCTTGGGCGCAAAGACACTCGACGTCGTTGCGTTTCTGGGGACAGATATGTGCGATAGCATTGATGCAGCCCAAAAAGCAAGCTGGTGGCGTTGTCAGAGCGAAGGGAATGAAGAACACAATAATAAAAATGAATCTCATTGGAACTGTAGGGTCTGGGATATGAAGTGTAGGAAATGACTTTTTAAGGACGTAGTACAAAACAAAAGAGCTCGGCGGCCCACAAAAACTAGCAGATAAGGGAGAAATTTCGAGGTTGACAAATGTTTTAAGGTGATATTTGACTGATTATTTGCTGATTATTTGATGAGTTACAGGTTGAGATGGTATTTTGGTGTGTTTTTGTTTTGGGTGTGGACATGCTGTCTTGTGATTCGTCGAATACGCAACGAACATAATTAGAAGATATAGTGTTGGAAAAAAAGATCTTGAATTTGACAGCACAGAATGATTTTTTACTATTTTCCATGATAGATATAAGATACGGATCGAAAATCCAGGATGCATTCTGAAGCCATTATCCAACTCAGAATTCAAAAAGCGTCAGGACAGAAGACTCGCCCTTCAAAGACTAATTTCTCACCCTTCATAAGATTCGATGGAAGCATAATCGAACTTGTGTGTCACATCTGGCAAGAATAGAACTTGAGCTTGGAAGAGAACTCGGACCTGGAATTGAAGAAGAGAACTCAGTCATCGTTTAACAAACTAAAATAAATTATTATTTCAGTATTCTTATCCCATATAACCTGTTCTGTCCCTCGCGTTGAAAAACTCATCATCTCTATTTTGGCACTTCCTCGCTCCAATAACCCACCCAAATCTACGTAACCAATCATAAACAAGACTCCGGAAATTAAATTCCAATTTTCATAAACGCAGAATTGGTCAATTTTTCTAGTATGATTCGCCCATCCACTTTTGACCCTCCTTTCGTTTTCCGTTTCTTCGCGTCACGGTTAGCACCCCAGACCCCAGCTTGCATCTGGCGCGACTCACTGACAGTTCCAGGATTCTACACCACCTACTTCAAAACCAAACAACTACACGAGTCAGAACCGCTGTAGCAATGCAAGGCTCCTACAAAAACAACGGTCTTCCTCGGCCCTACTACATGAAGCCACACAAGCGCGGTGTCTACGAAAGTATGGCTAGACTGTCACATCTCACCAACTCCCGCAAGTTGATGGGCTACGTGCTCATGCTCTTCTTGTTCGGCCTTTGCATGTATATGATTGGTCAGGAACTCCGGGGTGCGCAGAATGGCGGGTACGAGATTGTTGGCAAGAATGTGCCCAAGGCAACGGCTCCTAAGGAGAACATGGATGGAGACGTGAAAAACTTCGTCCAGTCCGGCAAAAAGATAGACAGTGGCACCGAGAAGGAGTTAGCACTCGGCGATAAGGAGTCGCTGGACGAATTTGACAATGTAGTGAACGAGGCTCCGATGGGCGGCCTGGTCAACGAGGCTCCGGTTGTAGGTAACGATGCGGGACTCGTAATTGACGGCAAGAAGTCTTCTGGAGACGTGGGCCTTGAGATGAAGGGAAAGCCTAAGGGTGTCAAGATTGAGAACAATAAGAAGAAGGGTCCGTCATTCTCGGCCTCCAGAGACGAGGACACAGAAGACGACGTTGCTTCCCCGGGGGCTAAAGCCAAGGCTAAGGCAAATGTCAATGCAAACCTTAACAACAAGCCCTTGAAGAAGGACGATGAAGATGATTCCAAGGTTATCAAGAAGAACAAGGCGCTTGACACGCTGAGGGAGGAGTCCAAGAAGAAGGGCGTGGATCTGGAACTAGCGGACAAAATCATTAAGGAGTCGGACGAGTAATCCAGCAAGACAAGACTTGATGGGATATATGTAAAGTACATAGATTGTTTCTTATATTAGGTTCAGGGTTTAAAAGAATAAACAGTGGCATTTGTTGAAAAGTTAGATCTTAATAAATCAAAAAAGAAATAGGTCCTACTGGGGTTCGAACCCAGGTTACCAGAATCAGAATCTGAGGTGATACCACTACACTATAAGACCAAATTTGGGGAAATATGTACGGAAATGCAGATACTCCTAGAAGTAAGAGCATATCTTCAACAGATATGAGGAGCAAACATGAAGGGTGCCTGAGGCTGAAGAGGTAGTTCTAATGTGGAAAGATTGGTGTTTTTTTTCGCAAGAACACTTCAGAGGCGAGTTGCACCAGATTGTAATATCTATTGAAGAGGAAAAGTAGTTTTAACAGCATTGAGGTGAAATTCAAATCATCATCTAAATTCGAAAAGAATTAATTTCTGACTGCACGATTCCTTACATCTTGACGGATCAGAGATGCTACTCTAGACCTAGAAAACGACTGTAGGGAAGTCACAGGAATGAAACAGATCAGAAGGAATTTGTCTACAATTCAGGCCTATCTCCTCCTATAATTTCTCGAATGTAACTAATGCAAAATCAAGATTGTGATTGATTCTCTCACCTTCGTATTTAGATGAAAACCAAGTCTAAGAACATACCGAGGTGCTGCAACTCCTAAGAGCTCATCAATCCTTCGAGAGTCTTTATCCAAAACAGATCCTCAAAAATACAAAAGAACTTTTTACCCCAATAGAAACGAATACTTTGCTTAGTCAACAACTATTCATTATGCCTTTCATTCGGCGCCGAGCGCTCAAAAGAACCAAAGCACTCAAGAATGTTCTCGTCGATATACTCAGCAAAACAATCGTTTTCAAGTCGCATTGACATCCGTACACTCTACGTCCTGAAGTCTCACTCTACGTCCTGAGGTCTCACTCTTCGTCCTGAGGTCTCACTCTACGTCCTGAGGTCTCACTCTACGTCCTAAATCCCATCCTTACAACCGTCCCTACTCCACCAAAAGGCAGGGCTCATAACGCGCTTCACTAACCGAAAGCGTCCAATCCAAAGTCCTCTTACCCTCGTTGTCCCTCCTTTTCCCGTTCTATCTCTTCTCTATGTTTCGCAAAAGAAACGTTTTTTTGCAGCCAGTCACATGTACACTCCGGCCATCAATAGCACGATTAGCCATTGCAAGCCTTGCAAAACATAGCATAAATCGCATTTTGAAGGGCTCCTGACCGTTACCCGCCCTGAGCTCAAAATATAAATATCCCAGAATTGTCTCCTCATCCCATCCTTTCGAAACAAGACTCTGGGAGAGCTCGTGTAAAATGTGTGCGATGTCTTGTAGAATGGTGCCTGCACATACGCCCCAATTCACCTTGTATATTTGTGTCTGGATGCAGTCTCTCGTTGTTATCTGCACTCCCCCAAAAAAATTTTAATACGCCCTCTGCTCACCCTTTATAAAGCCTGAATCCTCCACTGAAAATTCTCACCCCAGGCCCTTTTTCCCTAAACACAACACCGCCTGTTCCTGGAAAAGATGTCCGCCGCCAGCGAATCCAAGTACTCGGCCGAGGTCCTCTCCGAGTTGTTGAGCAAATTGCAAGTTGCCGACAACAAGGAGGAGGCTGCCGCCAACGTGTCTTCCTTCTTGAACCTGTCCATCATTGAACACGACGTTCCTCAGGAGTTCTTTGCCGACTTCAAGGCCCAGCTCAATGGTAAGGATGCCAATGCTGCCACCTCGGCTTTGGTTGCTTACGCCCACATTGCCTCTGTCAATGGTATGACTCCTTCTGTTGAGCCATACATCGTCGCCTTGGCCTCGGACGTCGCTGTCAGATGTGGTGACAAGAACAAGGACATCGCTGCTGCTGCCGAGACCGCCTTGCTTGCCATTGCTACTGCCATCACCCCTACCGCCGTCAAGGCTTTCTTGCCTGCTTTGATGGAGAACTTGAAGTCCACAAACAAGTGGACTGAGAAGGTCTCTGTTTTGAAGGCTGTGTCGCAGACTGTCGACACCGCCAAGGCTCAGGTCGCCTTGAGAATGCCTGAGTTGATCCCTGCCTTGTCGGAGGCTATGTGGGACACCAAGAAGGAGGTTAAGGATGCTGCTCATGCTACCATGACCAAGGCCACCGAGACCATCGACAACAAGGATATCGAGAAGTTCATTCCTAAGTTGATCGAGTGTATCGCTAAGCCAACCGAGGTCCCTGAGACCGTCCACGTGTTGGGTGCCACCACCTTCGTCTCTGAGGTCACCATGGCTACTTTGTCCATCATGGCCCCATTGTTGTCCAGAGGTTTGGCTGAGCGTGACACTGCCATCAAGAGAAAGGCTGCCGTCATTGTCGACAACATGTGTAAGTTGGTCGATGACCCTCAAGTCGTTGCTCCTTTCTTGTCCACTTTGTTGCCAGCTTTGAAGGCCAACTTCTCTACCATTGCTGACCCTGAGGCCCGTGGTGTTACCCAGCGTGCCTTGCAAACCTTGAGAAGAGTTGGTGCTGTCGGTGAAAACGATGCCATCCCTGAGGTTTCCACCGCCGGTGACATCCCAGTCACCGCTGGTGTTTTCAACGAGTTGATCAAGGAGAAGAAGGTCGGCGCCAGATTCGACGTTGCCCTCAACTACATCGCCGCCATTGCCGGTGACTTGATTGACGAGAGAGACATTCAACCTGAGTCTTGGTTGAAGAACGTTTTGCCTTTCGCCACTATCTTCTTGCACGAGGCTGAGGCCAAGGAGATCATCGAGGAGTTCAGAAAGAGAGCCATCGACAACATCCCAGCTCCTCCATCTTTCGAGGATGAGGAGGACGACGGAGAGGACTTGTGTAACTGTGAGTTCTCTCTTGCTTACGGTGCCAAGATCTTGTTGAACAAGACCCAATTCAGATTGAAGAGAAACAGAAGATACGGTTTGTGTGGTCCTAACGGTGCCGGTAAGTCCACCTTGATGAGAGCCATTGCTAACGGCCAAGTCGAGGGTTTCCCAACCCAAGAGGAATGTAGAACCGTTTACGTCGAGCACGACATTGACGGTTCCGCCGCCGAGACCTCCGTCGTCGACTTCGTCATTGCTGACGGTATGGTTGGTTTGACCAAGGAAGCCGTTGAGGCTAAGTTGCGTGAGTTCTCATTCTCCGAGGAGATGATCAACATGCCAATTGCTTCCCTTTCCGGTGGTTGGAAAATGAAGTTGGCTTTGGCCAGAGCTGTGTTGAAGAACGCCGACATCTTGTTGTTGGATGAGCCAACTAACCATTTGGACACTGTCAACGTTGCCTGGTTGGTCAACTACTTGAAGACCTGTGGTATCACCTCTATCATTGTCTCCCACGACTCTGGTTTCTTGGACAACGTCACCGAGTACATTATCCACTACGAGGGTTTCAAGTTGAGAAAGTACAAGGGTAACTTGTCTGAGTTCGTCAAGAAGTGCCCATCTGCTCAATCTTACTACGAGTTGGGTGCCTCCGACATGGAGTTCAAGTTCCCTGAGCCAGGTTTCTTGGAGGGTGTTAAGACCAAGCAAAAGGCTATTGTTAAGGTTTCTAACATGACCTTCCAATACCCAGGTACCAGCAAGCCTCAAATCACCGGTATCAACTTCCAGTGTTCGTTGTCTTCTAGAATTGCCGTCATTGGTCCTAACGGTGCCGGTAAGTCTACCTTGATTAACGTTTTGACCGGTGAGTTGTTGCCAACTGAGGGTGAGGTCTACGTCCACGAGAACTGTCGTATCGCTTACATCAAGCAACATGCTTTCGCGCACATCGATAACCACTTGGACAAGACCCCATCTGAGTACATTCAATGGAGATTCCAGACCGGTGAGGACAGAGAGACCATGGACAGAGCCAACAGACAGATCAACGAGGATGATGAGAACTCCATGAACAAGATCTTCAAGATCGAGGGTACCCCAAGAAGAATTGCCGGTATCCATGCCAGAAGAAAGTTCAAGAACTCTTACGAGTACGAGTGTTCGTTCACTCTCGGTGAGAACATCGGCATGAAGAACGAGAGATGGGTTCCTATGATGTCCGTCGACAACGCTTGGTTGCCAAGAGGTGAGTTGATCGAGACCCACTCTAAGTTGGTTGCCGAGGTCGACATGAAGGAGGCTTTGGCTTCTGGTCAATTCAGACCATTGACCAGAAAGGAGATCGAGGACCACTGTTCCATGTTGGGTTTGGACGCCGAATTGGTGTCGCACTCCAGAATCAGAGGTTTGTCCGGTGGTCAAAAGGTCAAGTTGGTTTTGGCTGCTTGTACCTGGCAAAGACCTCACTTGATTGTCTTGGATGAGCCAACCAACTATTTGGACAGAGACTCTTTGGGTGCTTTGTCCAAGGCTTTGAAGACCTTCGAGGGTGGTATTGTTATCATTACTCACTCTGCTGAGTTCACCAAGGACTTGACTGAGGAAGTCTGGGCCGTTGTTGACGGTAAGATGACTCCTTCTGGTCACAACTGGGTTCAAGGTCAAGGTGCTGGTCCAAGACTCGAGAAGAAGGACGACGATGAGGAGGACAAGTTCGACGCCATGGGTAACAAGATTGCCGGTGGTAAGAAGAAGAAGAAGTTGTCTTCTGCCGAGTTGAGAAAGAAGAAGAAGGAGAGAATGAAGAAGAAGAAGGAGTTGGGTGACGCCTACGTGTCTTCCGACGAGGAGTTCTAAGCTCTAGAGTTCTGTTGTGCTTCTCTTGTTTAATAGGCTAGTTGTTATTTTTATTCTATATTATAATTATAGATCGATCCAAATTTTGATTGTAGACGCGAAGTAAGGTGGATAATTGGGTTTAATTAAAAAGAGAAGAGCCATCAAGACAAATCGCCCATCGCTTTAACGCTAAGCAAATTTATTCAACTTAGAGTTTTGGGAATAGAAATTAATTGGATATTTGGCAATAATTTTCCGTGTCTAAATATGTCAATGAGCTTGCTTTGCCTAAGCTTCGTTTAAAGACCCTTGAGAATTTGAGGAAGGAGCATCTGGCTCGAGACAAAGTCGACTAACTCTGTCCTTGGGCCCAATTCGGCTCGAGTCTCTAAGGGGTTCTTTGAGGAGCATTTGAATCTCTTTTTGTCTTCTCTAAAAGTATATTTCACTCCGCAAGTGTTCTTAGAAGCAAATGGCCGGGGCGCTGGTTCAACTGGGGCGTCTTGCGATTGGTTTTTCAAATTAAGGACTTAAAGAAATATAAATTTGTTTTTTATTATCCTTTTGTTTTTTTCTGTTTTGTTTTGTATTTTTGCTGGATGTCCATCATTGACTTGCTGCGCATTTCGACATGCGCCGTTCCAAATTGCTTCAACTTGAAAATGTTAACGTACTAAAGGGAATGTTATAATTAAAAGACATGTTCGGACTATATTCACGAAAGTCAGATCGTTATTAGAGTTTTGGATGGAAATAATAGATTACTAGTATTTCTACGAAGTCTTAATCTATCAGTGATATTGCTATTTTAAAATATTGACGGTTCTTATGTTATTGGATGCTATAGCGTTGTAAGCTGAGTTATTGTAGACTTGGTCTCTTTAAATTTGGATATTATGACCTCTCCTATATATATTACTCCATATGGGGCCTCTAGGTCCGATTTCGCGGCCGATTGTTCCCTTTTGGGTTTCAAAGTGATAAACTTGTACTCGTTCAAGGCGTACTTGTGAAGGTTTGAGGCGTCCCACCGTCCCTCAACGTCTGGTTTAGGAATCTTTTCCTTAAATCTAGCCCTTCAATTGCTTGAAAAAAGACTTGTGCGTCGGTTTGATTGTTTTTGTTTGCATAGTAGCTTGACGACGCTAGGCGGCATCGACAAAGGTAATAATTATCGGTTATTTTACCTAAAAGCCACATTCCAGGCTATTGTGGATCAAATTCGGAATTTTTATGGGTATCTGGGCATTTCTGGCTAGTTTACCATTTTCAAGGATTTTTCAAGGGTAACAGAAACCGTGCTTATGTAAAAATTTGGAAGAAAGTTTTCTTTAATAAATGTCAGACATTTGTATAATTTTTGAGCATTGGGTGCAATGATTTTAAATTGAAGTTTTATCTGTTCACTTTTCTAACTGGAATGTATCTACTTGTATTTTTCCAGAGATCTTTTCAGTAATATCTGTAACACTGGGTCTATCACGTATTGTAACAAGATCAAGTTGTTTTGTAGATAGACGGATTTCTGAAAATGTTTGCCTTTTAGTTTCACAGAAAGATTTCTTTAAAACTCCACAAGTATCGGTCTCCACAGAAATCGCTCAAGCTTTATTTACTTAATAATTTGTATTTTAGGCAAGTTTTTAAAGACTGGCTTTGTCACTTTACTCTAAAATATGATGCCGTACCATTTGATATATCAAAATATGGGAGATCGCTGTACTGCTATCCCTATAACACAACCCATTTCACCCTTTATCCAAGATGAGCGTAATGGGTCCGAAGCTTTCACTCACGGAAATTCAAATATTTGTGCAGCTCGGGTAAACGCCCGATTCAGTTTATCATGTCAACGTTTCAATGGTAAACCTTGCTGATTAACCATGAAAAACCAACAAAGGATCGAAAGACTCACAAATATGCAAATAAGAGACATGACATGATGTACAACCATATATATTGAAGTGTCATCAAATATAAATTAACGCAGTTTATCTATTGGTTAGAGACGTCCGGCTGTGTTCAATGGATACAAGATTAAAATTTCTTCCCATCACGCCAACAAAATTAGCATAAGCCACATCATTAACATTTACAGAGCAAAAGCGATATGCTTGGCTTGTATTATAAATTAATATTCTTATCTTATATGCTTTGCGCCGCAGAAGCGAACATAAACTAGTTGATACCAGGGAGTAGGCATTTCTTAAGCCAAAGTGTCCACCCGTAGGCCACTTTCCATTGCATATCGCATATTATCACATTTCTATTCAAAAATTAAAAAGTTATCTTCATTTACAACGACAATATGGCTGGACACTGTAAACGCATACCCATCATATTTCAACCAATTCAATAGCTAACCATTAGCGGCTAAACAAGTCTATGCCCATCACGCCTATCTAATACGATCCAAAAGTATTTCAAAAAAATAATCAAAATTGACGTCATAAATCACAAAAAACTAAATTTTGACCCCAAAAAATCTCATACGTATATTGGTAGGCGCACGACATTTCTAGTACTTAAGCGCACTTCGCTTATCTGCTGAAAAACCAGTATACAATAAATAAAAACCTTCATCCAACCTAAAGGAAACCGTTCGTTGCAAGAATTGCGGTGGAAAAAACATTCAAGAGACGCGGGACGCAGATAGGAGGAGATTTTCTCAGTAAGTTTGTTGGTTGTTTTTGGGGGTCATTGGAGGAACACAACATTGGCAAATTCAGGCGGGAAAAAATCGCAGGATTCGAGAAGCGAATCAGAAATAAGAAATCCCGAAGCGGGCTGTTTTTGGGCTATATGGTGGCACGGCGATTCCGTAGAATTTTCCCAGTAACTTTTCGAAATTAGTGTGTTGGAGGTCGTGGCCAACCCATCTATTTTCGAAAATAATAACATGAGCAGCCGCGCTCAAGCGGCTGTAAAGCGATGGTAGAGAAACACAAGCCCTGGTTTTCATAATTAATGGTCGCACCCCCAAAAAACAAATATTTTTGGCAGTAACTTTTCGAAAAACGAAATGGACAAATCGGACCTCATGCAGTCCGGTGTCGCGCCTAAATATGGTTCTGTCTGCACTCATTACATGGACTGCAGGTAAAATTTTGCCATACAAAAATTCATTCTACCTCTTGAAATTGTGCATAATCTCGCATGAGTCCCTGCGTTTCCGGTGTATTAAAACGGCTGCATGATAGGCAGAGATGCGTAGGGCCAATTTCTGAAAACTTTTGTGACTTGGTTGCTTCAGTAAAGGGTTGGCCCTAAATGGGAGTAATGAAGA